>JAHVAK010000013.1:0-600000 GCA_019845155.1 Luehdorfia chinensis | reverse complement strand
TGCTTTTCGTTGCACGGGTCATTTTTGCTGACTGTCCTTAAAAAGATGGATGAAGAAAAGAATATTATTGTATTGCCTTTTCCTCAGTTGACAAGAAGAAACAAAATCTATAACAAAATCTTGAGTAAAAAAGTGTGTAACGTGCATACAATAAGAGTGCACGTAGAAGCTGGTGGTGCACTGGAGGGAGGATCCTTATGCAGTAATCCATCTTAGTAGGCTTCGCCGCAGTGCCAGTTATACTGCCGTTAAGCACTAGTATGCAAACATTACAGTTTCGGTTTGAAGAGCACTGTCAGCAAGTGTAATTACAGGGCATGTGAATCTCGGTAACTAATGTCTGTGTGGGTGAACGCAGTGTGGTGCCACACGGAAATATTATGTGCGACACAGCAGCTGTAATGGGCATTTGTTAAACTTACCATCATTTTAGTCGAAAATGTTAAATGATTTGACCATTTCGTCACTCTTTTTCACGAAAAAAGGCTATATCCGTAGGCCTACAGCCGATTCGACCCATCAACGGCACGGTGAACGGGTATATTCCAGTGTTAATTCCAGTTTCGTTGTTGAAGTTCCTTGGGATCGCAAAAGCGTTTTGGGTTTAAAACGTATTGCAAAGAAGCGAAGTCAGTTTTCTTAGACGGACTTCCAGTATACAATTGGCCTGTTCAATGGCTAGGCTACCATGACCACTATTTACAATCATGTGCTCAAACGTAGGCTTTATGAACCAATTAAAATATAGATTAACTTGTGACCCAGTTTTCAGCTCTTGCAGTTTCTATACAATGTGTCCGGGATGAAGCCGTTTTGTTGCTTATCTCAAAATAAGTCCATTTAATATAAAACGTTGGTCTGAACGGGATTGATATTGCAAAATGTAACAATAACTTTTAGTATTAATTTTTTTGATAACTTTTTTTTTAATTTCGAAGTAGTCTTTACGCTTATTCTTTTATAGTTTGACTTTATTTTTGGTGTGAAGAATATTGCATAAAATTGAATAAGACCATTTGCGGATCTGTGAAGTCACACACGTTCAAGTTATTGCTACTTTTTCGAGGAGATGCACAACAAAACGCACAAAAAGTTGAAATGGCAATGGCTGGAAGAGGAAAGGGGGTAGGACGCATTAGGGGGTCGTTTCAGAGTGGGTAAGAGATGTAAAATCAGTGCTTTGTGCCTAAATTATCGCTAATACGGTCTCGGACACATTGTCTAATGTATAATGAAGGAACTGACTGTAGATAACAACTTGCAGTTTTAAAATTCTATGTATCAAATGTAACCAACTCAAAAAATAATCGTTAAAGCTTAAAACATCAGTAAGAATGGCAGCGTTTTAATATCAACGCTTTCAGACAAAGGCAAATTATAATATTAGGGACCCAAAACTGAATTGGGCTTCATATTAAAGACATCATCTCGATTGCCTTCGACCACAGCGACATTCGATTAGACCGGAATATATCCCCTGCGCAGGATACGTTATGGTGTCGTAAAAATTAGCGCAAACACAGACACGCTCACTTGTTTTCCCCTCCTTTAACTGACGTTACCTAAATATTGGAGGAAGAGTCTGTATGTGTCCAGATATGGGACAATCAATAGCGGTTTGACTCAGTAATATGAGTATTTCAAAAGTTTTACTGCGATTGCTATTTGAATTCAGGATCCACTAACTATAGAGCCCCGCGATGTTTTAGCGAGCTCTTGTTATGTTTGGTATATATCATAATCTCCATTACCTTTTTTCATTAGTTGGTCATCTTCTTTCTGGATTTGTGCGAACCTTTGTTTCATTGGTGATTTAGGTCTATCAGCACTGTTATATTTTCTGAAAACAAAAAAAGTGACAATGTTCTTAAATTAAAATTCAAGGGATCCTTAAAATTTGTTGAAAAATCAATAGCAAATATGTAAAATGCAACATGGATTTATCTGAGAGCATTTCTAAGACCAAATGGCAACGTTCTGACTGACTGAAATAGTTACATAACGAGATCGGGTGCTCTGGTAATTTTTTTTTACTGAATCGCAGAGGAAATAATGCCACGTTGATACAAGGATATAATTATATGGTAGCCGCGCAATCCACGACGATTTATCCGTTACGGAGAATTCTTATTAGAATAAGTACTGATGGAAGGATTCTTATGCAAGAATGGACATAATATGGACATTTGAGACATAAGAACTGATGTTACACAGTATTTGATATGGGCAGACGATGCACTTACTATAGTTAATAGAATCAGGCGTTACTTTGCGGAAATCCATTATAATGAAGGATAGAAAGTTAATTATGAAATTAACTTTCTTTCCTTCATTGCTCTTACTGTTGGGTGAACGTTTTGTTCGTCTCATCTACTTTCTTTTTTAAAAAAAATATAAAAATATTTTCATTGTTTTCATATACACATGTATATGAAGTGAATAGACCACCCCATCTCATCCCGTGGGTGTCGTAAAAGTCGACAGAGGGAAAATTCAAACCAAGTGATGGGCAGTAACATCTTCCTGGAAAATCTGGATTAATAAACGGTTGCCAACCCTCCTGCCAAGCATGGCAACTAAAAGTTCCCCCAAAATGAGTGCTACAAAATTTTGTCGCTATCTATGGGGAAGCATATGTTCAGCAGTGGACTAGAGATAGGCTAAAATGATGATGTTGAACTAGAGCGTCTTCAACACATTGGTTTTCTTTTATTTTATTGCATGAAGTGACGAGACGAGCAAAACGTTCACCTGATGGTAAGTGCAACGTCTGCCCATAACAACGAGTCGCACCAAACTGCGCCTGTCACCTTGTGACATCAGTTCTTAAGTCTCATATTCCCAGTGATTACACTAGCTCTCAGTGCCCTTCCGACCGTAACACAGAAATGTCTACGCACTACTGCTTCACGGCAGAATAACTGGCCCTGGGGTGGTACCTACCTAGACGGTTTCCTGCATAGGAATCCTACCACCACTCAAGCTATATAAGCTAGTCATTCTTCGGTCGAACTGATCCATTTATTGCAGCGTGAAGTACGCGTAAATCCTGTAATACAATCATTTGTGCCTTACTGACTTTCTGAGGTTCGGATAAAGTTAAATCTTCCAAGAAATGGTCTACATAGGTACCACCAAAGTCAGTTTTTCTACCGTGGAGCCGTAGTGTGCAAACATTACTATGTTTCGGTGTGAAAGACACTATATGCTAGTTTAATCACTGGTCATATCTAAGTCTGTTGATCTCAAATCAAAATGCCTCAGGGTGACGAGCACAGTGTTGTGACTTGAGCAAGCGTGGAACTTGTCACCGATTGAGGGACTTGTTCATCTCGTCAATTACTTCCATTCACGTTCCGGATTTCATTCACAGATTTCTTTATAGGCCGAGTAGGTACGGGTCTAGGGCGACATAATATAGGGGGTGGCAAAACTTAGAGAGATTTTGTCATTCTAATTCATTGTTACTCACAAATAAAAAAACTAAACATCAGTATCTAAAGACACTGATTGAAGTAACTTTATAATTTACTAGACTTTCATTGTTTTTACTTTAGTCCTTACACGTCATTAAATATTGCGTGCTTCGCAGAGAGTAGGGGAGCGGCAAACTTTTTTTTATATTTTTATTGGTAAAAGTGACAAAATGAGCAAAACGTTCACCTTATGGAAAGTGCAACGTCCGCCCACAACTAACGCTGCGTCACCCAAAACAATTCTGTGTGATACCACACTGCGCCCGTCACACTGAGACATCAGTTCTTAAGTCTCGTATGCAAAGTATATATGAGGTGATGTAATTGTTGTTAGCCTGTTTTGGCTTTTACAGCTTCATCGGATACTGTGCTCTCGGGCCAGAGGCCCGCGTGCTAGGTTTAGTTTGACCCAAACATAAATAAATAAATGAACTCCTACAAAAACTTCGAAATTCGGACTGTATCGCGTTCGCTGCGTGCTTGCGCGATTTCGAAAATCTCAATATGATTTAAAGTCGTCTAATGACCGTCCGAGGGAGGCTGCGGGCCTCCATTCGGACTGTCGACTTGTGTGTCGGTAACTCTGGGCGGTGAGAACCGCCCTGGAACACGGGTGTATCGTGTGTTTTGCAAAGTGATTACACTAGCTAGCTAGCATAGTGCTCTTCAAACCGAAACACAGTATTGCTTGCCCACTACTGCTTCACGGCAGAATAACTGGCCCTGGAGTGTTACGTACCTAGCCGGATTCCTGCACAGGAATCCACCAGTACTTCTGTAGGCCTAGGGCAACCAGGGTATCAAATCTTCCCCTGCTATCATAAAAAGGACCCTAATACAATTCAGTATCAACTTTAACTTACCGGTTCACCGAGGGGTTATTTTGGGGAAATATTCCATATTTAAGGTGAGGTGCGTAAGGGTTGGAACCAGTCGTTAGTGCTTCAATATTTTGTTTTCTGGTAACCTCTCCTTTCCGAGACTTTTTGCTGTTAAAAGATACAATTTCAATGATCAAATGGCAACAGCGTATGCCTGCCTGCTGAAGAGAACACCCAAAATATTTTTCTAATGGTATGGATGTATCAACTGAACGGCCACAGAATTTATGTTACGCCTAAACACACAAGGCTGGATGGTATATTTAAAACTATCCACTGGTGGTATGGTAGCGGCAGAGAATCTACCACCCCATCCCATCCCGTGGATGTCGTAAAAGTCGACAGAGAGAAATTAAAACCAGGAGATGGGCAGCAGCATCTTACCGGAACATCTGAATAAATAAATTGCGGTTGCCAATCCGCCTGCCAAGCGTGGCAACTATGGCAAAATCCCTCCAATATGAGAGCTACAAACCTTTTTGGCTATAGAGATAGCATAGGAGGCCTATGTTCAGCAGTGGACTTGTGAGAGGCTGAAACGACGACGACGACAACTGGTGGTAGGATTCTTATGCGGGAATACGTCTAGGTAGGTACCATCCCGGGGCCAGTTATTCTGCCGTGAGCAGCAGTGTGCAAACATTACTGTGTTTCGGTTTGTAGGGCACTGTGAGCTAGTGTAATCACTGGGTATATGAGACTTAAGAACTGATGCCTCAGGGTGATAAGCGCAGTGTGGTGTCACACGGAAATGTTCTGAGCGACACTGCATTGCCATGGGTTGACGTTGCACTTACCATCAGGTGAACGTTCTGCTTGTTACGTACCTTTCACCAATAACACAAATACAAGGTGTATAATAACAGCACAGGTCAATAGACATTTTATATGATCTTACATTGTTCCTTGCGACACTGTAGACGTCTTCTGAAGTCTATTTTTGTCAGCATCATTCGGCGCAGTATTCATCCAGGACTGACAATAAGGACAGGGAGATCTGGCTCCGCTGAAAGATATATACAATTCTGTCATAAATAAGCCTCATTATAGAGCTGTTAATGATGATAAACGTCTTAATGCTTTTCATCGTCGCGTTTGTGGTTGTGTGACAGTATCACGGATACAATGACCGCAACGGGTATACATAGATAAATTCATTTAAAAGAAACTAATTTTACGGATTTCATCGCGTTTAATTTTGTTATTTATAAACCGACGTTTCGAGTGCTTTAGAGCACCCATGGTCACGGGGGGACTGAGGTGACAGATGTCCTGATGTCATAGTTAACCCGGAGTACCTTCAGCTTTTAATTTTTTTTTAAAGCAAGCAAAATATAAATAACAAAATCAAACGCGATTAAATCCGTAAAATTAGTTTAATTTAAATGTGTAGTGTTCGCGTAAATATAAGAAATCATTATATAGATAAATTCAGTTAATAAAACCACACATACATACTCCTATGGAAGCTAGGACCTCGATTCGGACACAGTTCCCAATATAAAATTGGACGCCTCTAGGAAACAGAGGCGTCCAATTTTAAGATGGCAGCAGATAGCCAATACTATAGTTGTCTTTTTATATTTGCTATTTAAACATTAAAAATAAAACTAGTAAGAACGCTTTTCTATTTTTTAGAAACTAAAATCCCTTTTCTATTTTAGTTTAGAAACTAACTCAGCAAAAAATATCCATCGATCCAATTTTATAACTCCAATTGTTTGGAGTGCCAACTCCAAACAATTGTTTACGTTTTGTTTATGCGCTATACAGTAAAAATGTCACGAATGTATAAAAACAGCCCTTATATCATTTTTTTTATTGGATAAAGTGATGAAACGAGCAAAACGTTCACCTGATGGTAGGTGCAACGTCTGCCCATAACAAATGCTGTGTCACCCAGAAAATTTCTGTGTGACACCATACTGCGCCCGTCACCCTGAGACATAAGGTTTAAGTCTCGTATGACCAGTGATTACTCTAGCTCACAGTGCCCTTCAAACCGAAACACAGTAATGTTTGCACACTAGTGCTTCACGGCAGAATAACTGGCCCTGGGGTGGTACCTACCCAGACGGATTCCTGCATAGGAATCCTACCACCAGTAAAATATTATTCGTATATTGAATCTATACTGCGATATGGAATTAAAATATGGGGTAATAGTACAGACTGAAATATATTGTATTTATGGTTCAAAAAAAAGTGCATCAGAGCGATACGGCGTATCCCATCAAATGAATCTTGTAAACCAATATTCAAAATTCTTCGTTTACTAACTGTCATCGACATAGGCATAGGCAGAAGAGGTGCCGTGTGACGGCGGCTGAGCCGTGTGGTGGCGGCTCGTTAAACTAATACTACCACTCCATCTCATCCAATGGATCTCGTAAAAGGCGAGTAAGGAATTAAACTGCACTGTGCACCCAACAGCGCATGGTGGCGATGGGCTCACCACCTATCACACCAAGTGCATTATATTGTTTTGGTGAAACGTGGATTGTAGCAGTCATCTGTTTTTGCAGTGAGTGCCCAGTCTCTGACTACCCCTTATGGGATACAGTCGTGATTTTATGTATGAATGTAAATTTGTAAAAAAGCATTCAGAGCTATTTATTAAAATGTTCTGATATTAACATTCGGTTTAAAAGAAATCCGAATAGGCTAGTACTTAGCAACGTTTCGAAATCAGCTAAATATGGAAAAAGCTGTTTAACAATGTGCGTCCGTGTATACAACTTACCCGACGAATTAAAGACTTTAAAAAAAAAGTTATGTAACAGCCTATAAATGTCCCACTGCTGATCACAGACCTCCTCTCATTTCCGAGAAGGTTTTAGAGCTGGGAAGAATCCTGGGAAAAACCCGCATCGGAGCGGCGTGGCGGACTTCACGTGTTTTCGAAATATTTTTTATTTCTCATGATGTTACAGGTTTCCTCACGATGTTTTCGTTCACCGCCGAGCACGTGGTAAATCAGCACTTCAAATTGCCATTTGATAATTTTAGTGGTGCCGGCACCGGGAATCGAACCCAGGTCACTCACGTACTATGAAATTTAAAGCGAGCGCCTAGCCCCTAAGCTACCACGGCTTAATTTCTATAAATTTTTATGACATTAAAGAATTCTTTAACATTGTGAACTGATTAGTATTATATAAATGAATATAAATAAGTAATATAATAATATGTTGACTTTAAATGAACTAATGTTACGGATTTTATCGCGTTTAATTTTAATTTCGCGAGGCTATTGAAATTAAAAAACATCCTTATTTTAATAGAGATGATGGTTGGGTATTTCCACCAGCTTGGGATCCTATAATTATTAAAATTAAGTCAAAAACCAAGCATACCACTGCAAGACTTCAAGACACAGTTAGCTCTTTCTGCGTAGATAGGACCAAAAATAATAATTAAAAGCTGAACTCTGACTCCGGGTTCACTATGACATCAGGACATCTGTCACCTCAGTCCTCCCGTGATCATGGGTGCTGTAAAGCACTCGAACGTCGGGTTATAAATAATAAAATTAAACGCGATAAAATCCGTAAAATTAGTTTCATTTAAATGTGTAGTTTTCGCGTAAATATAAGAAATCATTATGTTGACTTTAATTTAATTAGCATGCTGTTTATAGAATAGCAAAACATGTGAGACTCATCAAGTAAAACAACTGTATTTTTACCGTGTTGTATGCAAATAAAGATTATTATTATTATAAATCAGAGAGGAGTCAAATTTAACAACTGCAATTTTTTGCGAAACCACCGTTCTATGATATTTATTAATTTTATTTTTTATTTATTTTAACTTTCATGCACCAGTGTTACAAGCAAAGCAGAGGTAAACATAATATGAAAGGCGGTGCAGCGAATAATAAGAGAGTAAAAAAATAAATTATTATGACCAAATCTATTCCCGTACTTTATTTTTCAACGCTAACTTAAAAAGCTCCTAACGTTTTTTTTAATGTTAAGAGGTATATCGTTCCAGAGTCAGACTCAGAAGAGAGCCAGAGTGGAGTTATAGCGTTAAGGCGAAAGAGTGAGATGCTAGCTAATATGCTAGCTAAAAGATCTTCATGGTATGGAACTTATGCTTAACGTAGGGGTCATTGTTGCCTGGCTAAACACACCGCGTACGTGCTTATCGTAAAGCGTTACATTAATTATAACTTTAGTAAGAAATTGTATATAAATAAAAAAATCATTCGAAGAAAATGTGCGCCCGCGATCACGGTAGAGAATGACAGACATTACTGAAACTCCTTTCTACATAAAATAGCTATAGCTTAGCTTCAGCGGTAGGGTTGTTTCTCGTTTTATTCGTACTGGTGGCAGGATTCCTATGCAGGAATCCGTCTAAGTAGGTACCACCCCAGGGCCAGTTATTCTGCCGTGAAGCGGTAGTGTGTGGGTAGCATTGACTTAGAAATAGAGTCGTGTAGCTTAGAGTATCAATCCTTCAGTTCGTCGCGAAAGTAGACTAAGTCTAGGAACTCCCATGGCCTCCAAGAGATGGCTATTACCATTCCTAATATGGACAAACTGTAATGCCCTTGACCCCAATAGGTAGCATTAACTGTGAGCTAGCGTAATCACTGGGCATTTGAGACTTAAGCACTGATGTGTCAGGGTGTGGTAGCGGCTTAAGAGAATCTACCACCCCATCTCGTCCCGTGGGTGTCGTAAAAGTCGACAGAGGGAAAATTAAAAGCAGAAGATGGGCAGCAGCATCTTCCTGGAACATCATAATAAATAAACTGCGGTTGCCAACCCGCCTGCCAAGCGTGGCAACTATGGCAAAATCCCCCCTAAATGAGAGCTACAAACTTTTGTTGCACTCTATGGGGGAGGCCTATGTTCAGCAGTGGACTAATGGTAGGCTGAATTGGTGGTGGTGGTGGTGGTGGTGTCAGGGTGACGGGCGCAGTGTGGTGTTACACAGAAATATTCTGGGTGACACAGCATTTGTGGGCGGATGTTGCACTTACCAACAGGTGAACGTTTTGCTCGTTTCGTCACTTTATACAATAAAAATAAATCTTGGAATTTTTTTTATCGCTTTAAAAATATTTTTGACGGGTTTTTCATTTGCTGCCGTGTGATAGCTTCAATAGAAGATCCGCCACATTTGATCCCGTGGGTGAGTAATTTCCTAAACTCGACTAAGGGAAATACATACATACATAAGATCACGACTGTATCCCATAAGGGGTAGTCAGAGACTGGACACTCACTGCGAAAACAATATAATGCACTTGGTGTGATAGGTGGTGAGCCCATCGCCACCATGCGCTGTTGGGTGCACGGTGCGGTTTAATTCCTTACTCGCCTTTTACGAGATCCATTGGATGAGATGGAGTGGTAGTATTCTTTTAACGAGCCGCCACCACACGGCACGGGAGTATATAAGGATTTTAATTCGTAAAAGGTTTAAAATAATGCAACAAGATAGTTAACTTCGGACGATTCTTACTATGTATTAAAATGGAATGACAACGAGGGTAAATAATAAAACATAAGGTAGATTATAAAACTGTCTTAAAGTTAACCTACTCTAACACTCGAAAACATTGTCTGGACGGAAGACACAGGCGCAATTTCAATCAATTTGGGGAGATTTTGGCATAGTGGCCACGCTTGGCAGGCAGGTTGGCAACCGCAGTTTATTTATTCAGATGTTCTAGAAAGACGCTGCTGCCTGGTAGGATTTCTATGCAGGAATCCGTCTAGGCAGGTACCACCCCAGTGCCAGTTATTCTGACGTGAATCAGTAGTGTGCAATCATTACCGTGTTTCGGTCGAAGGGCACTGAGAGCTGGCGTAATCACTGGGCATATGAGACTTAAGAACTGATGTCTCTGGGTGGCGAGCGCAGTGTGGTGTCACATAGAAATGTTCTGGATGACACAGCATTTGTTGTGGGCGGACGTTGCACTTACCATCAGTAGTGTTGTAGTGATAGCGGTTCCCGATGCCGGTGTTAGTTTGCTTATGCACGCTACTGTAGGGGGCGGGCGATGCTCTTCAAAAACTAGGTAATATACACCACTTTATATTTTGCATGCGGTTCTTTGCAAATTAACTTCCTTTCCTAATATGGTTGAAGTCACTATCATCATCATAATTTCAGCCCATCACAAGTCCACTGCTGAACATAGACCTCCCCCATAGATATCCAGTAAAGTTTGTAGCTCTCATTTAGGGGGGGTTTTGCCATAGTTGCCACGCTTGGGAGGCGGGTTGGCAACCGTAGTTTTTTATTCAGAGGTTCCAGGAAGATGCTATTGTATATATTCGTCGTCGTCATCGTCGTTTCAGCCTATCAATAGTCCACTGCTGAACATAGGCCTCCCCATAGATTGCCACAAAAGTTTGTAGCTCTCGTTTTGGGGGGATTTTGCCATAGTTGCCACGCTTGGCTGACCGGTTGGCAACCGCAGTTTATTTATTCAGATGTTCCAGCAAGATGCTGCTGCCCATCTCCTGGTTTTCATTTTCCCTCTGTCGACTTTTACGACACCCACGGGATGAGATGGGGTGGTAGATTCTCTTAAGCCGCTACCACACGGCATTTGTATATATTACATTGTCATTAATATGACTAAAAAGAAATAACCACCCGCTGGGTTTCTAGCTGGTTCTTCCTAGGACAGAGGCAGTTTTTTGTCGAACCAGTGACGTAATCATCATTTCAGCCTATCATAGTCCTTTGTTCACCGTAGTCCTCCCCCATAGATTGCCACAAAACACGGCCCTGAGCCACCTGCATCCATCTACTTCCCGCAAAACCGTGCAGGTCGTTGCTCCGTCTAGCGGTGAGTTCCCCTACGCTGCGTTTGTTGCTACGAAGTCGATTCCAGAACTTTTCTTCACCAACGGGTAAAAGTAAAAGCCTGTCCTCAAAGCTATATGGCTGGCCCATTGCCACGGCCGTCAGGGCTGTTTTTTTTTTATTGTATAAAGTGACGAAACGAGCAAAACGTTCACCTGATGGTAAGTGCAACGTCCGCCCACCACAAATGCGTGTCACCCAAAATATTTCTGTGTCACACCACACTGCGCCCGTATACTATACTGGTGGTAGGATTCCTATGCAGGAATCCGTCTAGGTAGGTACCACCCCAAGGTCAGTTATTCTGTCGTGAAGCAGTAGTGTGCAAACATTACTATGATTCGGTGTGAAGGGTACTGTTAGCTAGTGTAATTACTGGGCATATGAGACTCAATTAGTAATGTCTCAAGGCGACGGGCGCTGTGTGGTGTCACACAGACAACGTTGCACTTACCATCAGGTATACGTATTGCTAAATGTCGCCTATTGGGAGAGACCTGTGTCCAGCGGTGGACTGCCGCAGGCTGATGACTCACGCACGCACGCACTCACTCTCACACTAGTTCTTAGTGACCAAACCAGTAATGTTGGCCTACTACTGCTTCACGGCAGAATAACTGCCCTGCGGAGGAACCTACCCAGACGGATTCCTGCAAAATAATCCTACCACCGGTAAAAAGATAGTGAATATTTATTTATATTATTTTATAATAAGACAAGTCATAGATATGGGTACTCACGTATTGATATTTTTTTGTGAAATTGAATTATCCATAATATTAAGTTTTATTCTGTTAGCGCAAGAATTTTGATATACTAGTAAGTATTCTGCAATATAATTTTTTACAATGTCAATTGTCAAGTTATATCGTCAGGTTTAACTTTTTTTGTGTCACTTTAAAGTTTTGGATGATACTTATGATATATTAAAAATAATGTAACCAATTCGTGTAGTCGTTTTTATCTAAGTATTGATATTTTGATTACAGGCCCGTTCGGATTTCGGGTTTCACCTTCGAGTTTTCGTTGCCATATGGCAATGATTCCGTAGTAGAATAAGAATTAAAGTAAGAATAAAATAGATATAAGAGAGAATAAGATATAATAATAAAATAAATTAAATAAAGTGATGTATCACTGGATAATGCCTCGTTTTGAGGTGAAACACGTGTCTTGTTTTCGACTTCAGTGGTGTGTATTGCCTAGTGGTAGTGTTGTAGTGGTGGAGGGTATCTGGTGGCGGCTCCCGGTGGCGGTATTGGTATTCTTGTGCACGCTGTTGTGGGAGGGCGGGCGGTGCTCTTCAAAACTAGGTAATACACACCATTTTACATTTTGCATGCGGATCTTAGCAAATTAACTTTCTTTCCTTTACTATAATGGATTTCCGCAAAGTAATGCCTGATTCTAATAACAATATATGCACACATTTTTGAGATGGTGTCAATCATCACAAAATCTTTATCATCTCTCTTATAAACGAAATACCGAAATACTGAATAAGTCACAATAAACAATTCTATATTTTTTAATTTTTTTATTTAAAATGTTTTATATTTAAAATTAAAAGAATAAAAATTTCTTTTAAAGTAGAAGTATTAAAATATTTCTGGCAACACTTATCCTTCGTAAAATATTGAAATGTTTAAATTTATCTTCTCCTCTGAAAGTTAGCATTAGAGTACTTAATACATTAATATTTGCATTTCTGTTTAAAACCGAAGAGCGCATTGTTAATTAGGATAACATGGGAGATAAATTAAGAAAAATATTTAAATTAAATAAAAGGTAGATTAGGATTTTTGTTGACCTAACCACGATAGCTAAAATTAGCATTGCTTGTTCTTTAGTGATGAGCTATAGTAGATTTTCATTATTAGTTAGTACAATTCCAGAAAGTTTTGGTTGTTTATAGTATCGATTATTTTATCGAAAATTTATTTTTTGTCATTGTTTAAATGTAAAACACTTTCGTTGTTATTAGTTGCGTCGTATTTACAAAAAAAAGTGTCGTATATATTCTATTCATTTTGCTGTTTGTAATTGTTATAAATATTTTTTTAAATTAAAGTAACATATTTTTTAAATTTACTACTATTTACTATTAGTTGTCGCCACATTTTCCAGTTAATTTCGACATACAAAAAAAAGAATACTTCGTTTTATAACTTAAATTGATTAATTAATAAATAATGAAGTTATATAGCTCATGACATGATATTGCGAATGTGTAACAACGCGAAAACGTGAATTTTTCGGGCAGTATATTGCATACATATAATACAATATAATACGTACTACATTATATTGTGTTATAAACATAAACTTGGCTTACTTATTGGCGTGCCTTTGGAGTAATACCAATTCGTATGGCGTAACGGCAAATGGCCACGGCTCTATTATGCCTTCATGCCCTCTCTCCGCGGCCGCTCTCCACTTCCTAGACTATGCGTGGCGCGTATACTATTTAAAAATATTTATGTGTCCTGTATTTATATTCTATATACTTATATTATTATTATAAGAACAATAAGAAAAATATATTTATTTGATAAGCGAAAGAGCATTTATTGGTTTTTTCAATTATAAATTCTATCAATAACCATCAATATCGGTGTTTCACATCAGCCGGGCATCCGTTACGGTCACATTTTTTTGTGTAACAAAACGAGCAAAATCTTCACCTGACAGTAGTTGCAACGTCTGCCCGTAAAAATACTGTGTCGCCCATTACCAGTCACCCTGAGATATTAGTTCTAAGTCTCCTTAGTACCCTCCACACCGAAACACGCTAAAGTTTGGGCACTACTGCTCCATGTCAGAATAATTGAAGTGCCTAGACGGACACATAGCAATCCTACCGCCACTAAAAGATTCGTCGTATTATTTTACGTATTAACGAATAGTTAAGATTCGTGTTTTATTCGATTATTTTGAAAGACATTATACAACACTAATATATTTTTTTCCTTGGTTCGGTGATTCGTATCCTTCTCTGTGTTTGTGTGCGTAAACGTCAAATTTCCAAGAATTCTCTGCCGCCAGTCTCACTACCTCACTACTTGTAAACCGCTCAATACAGGTGTATATTAATTTGGAACCCCCAGAGAAAATAATTGACGAACTTGGAATCATACGGATCGCAGCGGTCGCTTCTGCAACATAGTGAAGGTGTCTGATAAGTTATCATCATAATATTTTTTCCTCGTTGTAATCACGATTTTACTTTTATAACAATCGTTCGCGGAACTCCGTAGCTACGCATATCGAGTAGAATTATTACCTTAAAAATGTTATATTGTGGCGACTTTGCATGATTTGAATTGATTTGATACGAAAATGGTGTGGTAAAGATCTTTTCGAAGTTGTTACCAAGGGTTTTTTTCCGCTATTTTTAATTAAGTTTTCGAGTGCAAAAGGTCGATGTACCCTATTCTGAAGATATGAGATCTAACGTTAACATTTGTTAAAAGTCAACATTATTGTTTATCCAGACTCTCAAATTGTTTTTATGCAAGTTCAGTATATATTTTTCTTCTTGTAGTAATTGCATTTGAAAAATTTATTTTTAAATACCTTCATTTAAATATTACTAATATAATTGTTACTTGCTGCTGACATCTGTCAGTATTGTGAACAGGTGCATCTTATAAGCACGAGGCAGATTGGTTCAAGTTATCAATGCACCAATGTGGGTTTTAGTTTATTGTGAATTGTTGTCATAGACAATAATTCTCTTGCCCAGAACACTATTGTTTCTTTTACATATAATATCGGGATCTGTTGTGCCTGTTTTTTTACCAGGAAATGGTGTAAGACTGTAAATAAATCTTAATTTGGTTTGATAATATTTGTATTACAAATATTCCTCCCGATTAAAGCACCCTTGGGCACCCTCGAGTCAGTTACTCCTGTCCACAGGAGGACGGTCCAAGCCAAGGTTCCCTCTCCAGATCCCTTGCGCCAGTTATCCACAAATTAAAGTTTCGGCTAATCGCCCTCAGCACTCTGCCACCTTTGAATCCGGCGAAGCTGTGAAAGCCTTTAGGTGGACAGTGACCATCAGTACAAAAAAAAAAGAGTTCTCAGTCAGTGTTGAAACTTGAATTTTTACTATGTGAACACAGTTAAAGGTTACTGAGTGTCTGAAGTTTATTCATTGCAGATAAATAGATAATGACAGTTAATTGCTTTAAAGTTTTTCATTTATGGTAAACTTGACCATAGTTAACTAAGCATTTTTTTTATATGATAAAGTGACAAGACCTGCAAAATATTCACCTTATGGTGATGGCAATGTCTGCACCACACTGAGCTTGTCACCCTGTGAGATCAATTCTTAAGTCTCAAATGCCCAGTAATTACACTGGCTCTCAGTGCCCTTAAACAGAAACACAGTAATGTTTGCACAGTTCTGCTTCACAACTGAATAACTTAAGAGAATAACTCAAATTTGGGTTTTTTTTTTAAGGAAGATGGTAAGTGATCACTGCCGCCCATCAACATCTACAAAACCAGAGGAATTGCAGATGCTTCTGGCCTTTGAGAAAGAAATAGCCTCTTTTCTTGAAGGTTGGTTGTGTATCATGAAATTGAAGGCCAGTGCTAGGCCTAAACTACTGCAGCTCAGAAATTTGATAAAGTAATCTTTTTTTTTTCAGATTAACAATTAGTGGGACAGTGATAAGCTGTAAATCTGAGACAATAAGGGTGAGTGATTTTTTAAGGTTTGTCTCAGTTGGTGCAGTGTCTAAAAAATTGTCTTCCATGGTTAGGGTCGCGAGTTCGGTTCAGGGGATAAATATTAATTTGCAAATAGTTTTTTTTTTATTTGATAAAGTGATGTGACAAGCAAAACCTTCACCTGATGGTAAGTGCAACATTTGCTCATAACAAATGCTGCGTCACGCAGAACATTTCTGTGTGTGTTCTGTGTGTTCTATAAATAAATAAATAAATACCACACTGCCCTGAGACATCAGTTCTGAAGTCTCATATGCCCAGTGATTATGCTCGCTCTCAGTGCCCTTATGTTTGCACACTGCTTGATGGCAGAATAACTAGCCTGGGGTGGTGCCTACCTAGTTGGATTCCCGCATAGAAATCCTACCGCCAGTATAGATAGTTGTACCGGGTCTTGGTGTTATAGTAAAATGTGCATAAACTACAGGAGCAACGCAGTAGACAACCCCTTGTCGTCATTTAATCACGTGATGTTCAAACAGGGGCCAGGAGGGTTAGAAAAAAATTACGATGGGGAGGGGGAGGAAAGTAATGTAACAGTGTATTTTCATGTGACCAAATTTAATGTGTTATGTTTAAAATACCGATAGTGGATTGAATTGTGCGATACAATAATAAAAACCTAAAACTTCGCGACGTATTATATACAGGGATATAAAAGCCTAATCAAACTCACGCGATTAAAGAACGTAGGGCATAGACAAAAACTTTCAAATACAATTTTTTTCCCTTTTTTTTTAAACTAGAAACTTACATACGACAGCCCTATAGCCTAATTGTTGGCGACTCTGCCTTCGTAACCGTGGTTACAGGTTCTAATTCCTTTTACTATTATATCTTACTTTGCTTAAAACTGGAGAGTTTGTATGTTTGAATGCACTAATCTCAGGAAATTCTAATGTTATTTCAAAAAAATGACTGCATTAGATAGCTCGCTTCTTGAGGAAGGTTACAGACTATATTACATGCTATACTTCATGCTATGGCCTAAAGGAGCCGCACAATGAGAATCAAACAATACCGAAAAGGGCTGAACTATGAACGCTCAGGTCAGTGAGGTACCATGCCGTACAGCTCAGACATTTGGTCTAGTTATTGTACGCTTGTGAAACCGCGGGGCATACGTACATAGAGTCACGCCTCTTTCCCATTGGGGTAGGCAGAGACCAAATCTTTCCACTTGCTACGAACCTGACACACATCTTTCGCTTCTTCTTACGTAAGCGTTCTCATACTAGCTCGTCGATTGCGAGTGCTTTACTTTACTGGTGTTAGGATTAATATGCAGGAATCCGCAAGCAGTAGTATGCAAACTTTACTGTGTTTCGGTTTGAAGGGAACTGAGAGCTAGAGTAATCACTGAGCACATCAGACGTAAGAACTGATGTTTCAGGGTGACGGGCGCAGTGTGGTGTCACACAGATGTTCTGGGTGACGCAGCATTTGTTATGGGCAAACGTTGCACTTGCAATCAGGTGAACGTTTTGCTCGTCTCGTCACTTTATCCAATACAAAAAAAAAACTTGACATGGCCTTACCTTTCCAGCTAGTTATATAAAAGTGGAACATTTGGTTGTATCTGTAAATTAATATATAAGTATAATTATATGCAGATCTGTGCATCAGATGTTATCATGATGTTAGGATGTCCGTTCTAAATACATATATCTGATGATTTCTTATATTTACGCGAACACTACACATTTAAATGAAACTAATTTTACGGATTTTATCGCGTTTTATTTTATTATTTATAACCCGACGTTTCGAGTGCTTTACAGCACCCATGGTCACGGGCGGACTGAGGTGACAGATGTCCCGATGTCATAGTTAACCCGGAGTACCTTCAGCTTTTAATTATTATTCCTTGTCCGATCTACGCAGAAAGAGCTTACTGTGTCTTGAAGTCTTGCAGTGGTATGCTTGGTTTTTGATTTAATTTTATTAATTATAGGATCCCAAGCTGGTGGTAATACCCAACCATCTTCTCTATTAAAATTAGGATGTTTTTTAATTTCAATAGCCTCGCGAATCATCCTTGGTAGGAATCGGTGTTCTTTTGCGAGGATTTGTGGTTTATCAAATCTGATGTAATGGTTGGGATGATCCAGAACATGGTCACAGACTGCAGACTTCCTAGAGCGACGATGCTTCACGTCAGCTATATGTTCTTTTACGCGGGTTTTAACTGATCTTTTTGTTTGCCCTATGTAAGAGAGACCACATTCACAATCCAGCTTGTATACTCCTGCATCTTGTAGAGGGATGTTACACTTGACAGATGGTAAAAACTGACTTATCTTCTTAGGCGGCTTGAAAAATGTTCTTATGGAAGCCCGCTTCAAGATATAGCCAATCTTGTCCGTGACTCCTCTGACATATGGTAGGACTGCAGGTACACGCTCGACTGTGGCCGGCTTCACTCGGTCACTGCGACGAAGGCGCGGAACCCAAAGCTTGTTGTCTTGCAAAACTTGCTTGACATGCTGAAGCTCGGCGGCCAGGTGTTTACTGTCACAGATCCCTTGTGCTCTCTGAAACAAAGATTTGCCCACGGTAGCTAGCTGTGAAGGATGGTGGTGAGATTCACCGTTTAAGTACCTATTTGTATGGGTCTTTTTCCTATACACAGTGTGACTCAAGGTGTTATTAGGATTTCTAATTATTAAAACATCTAGAAAAGCTAAACAGTTATTTGTCTCTAACTCCATTGTAAATTGTATTTTAGAATTTATGGAGTTAAGGTGGTCTAAAAATGCAGTGACTTTATCAGAAGGTAGTATTGTGAAAGTATCATCTACGTACCGCTTGTAGAACCTTGGATTTACTGGAGAAGTACGGAGGGCTTTCTCCTCAAAGTCTTCCATGAAGATGTCAGCAACAATGGGAGATACTGGGGAGCCCATCGCCACACCATCTACTTGCCGGTAGTATTGCTCCTTCCACAATAGATAGCCAGATGTTAGGCAATGTCTGAGTAATTCTGCATGTTCTACTGGCATGTTGTTCTCTGTTAGCTTCCTAGTTACAATTGAGATGCAGTCTTCAACAGGTAGGCATGTAAATAACGACTGGACATCAAAACTGACCATAGTTTCATTGTCAGTAAGATGTAGGTCTTTTATCTCACTGACAAAATGGTAGGAATCCTTTGTGTGTGCTCTTGTGTGTCCTCTAAGTGGGGAGAGTATTTTAGCCACATGTTGAGCCAATCTGTAAGTTGGTGAATCGATTTGACTCACTATTGGACGTAGCGGAGCATTGAGTTTGTGTATTTTGGGTAACCCATACAACTTCGGTGGTTTGGCACAAGAAGGTACTATCGAATTTACGTCTAGATTTAATTTCTCGGCGTGTTTCTTTATTAGATCGCTAGTTATTTTAAGCGTGTTAGTCGTTGGGTCTGTCTTGACCTTTTTATAGGTGTTTACGTCCGCCAAAAGTTCTTGCATTTTGAAATTATAATCCGACGTATCCATTACTACCGTAGCGTTACCTTTATCTGCGCGGAGAATCGTGAGTTCGGGTCTGTTTCGTAAGTTATTTAACGCTTTTAATTGGTCTTTGGGAAGATTCAGTTTCGGCACAGAACTTCGACGTAACATAGACGAAATGTCTTGACGTATAGCCTCCAAATCTTCTTTACCGATATTATTTTTAAACAGACAATCCTCAACACTACAAATAATTTCTTCATACGGTATTCTTCGCGGTGTTATTGCGAAATTCATTCCCTTCGATAATACTTGTAAAGTTGATTCATCCAGTGTTTGTTTTGACAGATTATAGACCGCGCGTAATCTATGATCTGTGTCTTTACTCAACGGTCGCGTTCCGTTCATTCGTTGAGATTGAAGTTTGACATTTAATTTGGTCGTTAACTTTTGATATTTTTGTATATGTTTATTTTTGCATTCATTATATTTAGTTGTTTCGCGCTTATTTAAGGTTTCGATGCAATTATTAAAATCAAATGTCGTTAAAATTGTTTTTAGTTCACTGGATGAATTGTCATTACATATATCTGGTTTTATTTTAACTTAATATGATAGTATTTGTGAGTGAAAATCCTATTAGAATCACTAACACTGTAGTGTTATAGTCAGTTTGTTTAAAAAAAAATTTAAGAAAATAAACTGCTATCAGTAGGTGGTAGGAGTCTTATGCAGGAATCCGTCTAGGTAGGAACCACCGCAGGGCCAGTTATACAGTATAGCAGTAGTGAGCTAGCATAATCTATAGGTATATTAGACTTAACTGGATGTCTCAGGGGGGATGGGCGTAGTGTGGTGCCACACAGAATGTTCTGGGTGACACAGCACCACACACCGTTCACACCATGTGAACGATTTGCTGGCTGAAATTACTGCATAGGGATCCTACCACCAGTAAAAAATCGAATAAGAAGGTCATGCGAAAAGGGTCAGCATATCGTCTAACAAG
Organism: Luehdorfia chinensis; assembly: GCA_019845155.1. Lineage (NCBI taxonomy): Eukaryota > Metazoa > Arthropoda > Insecta > Lepidoptera > Papilionidae > Luehdorfia > Luehdorfia chinensis. Next base: position 579,617 of record JAHVAK010000013.1, on the reverse strand, counting down.
CGTGACGCTGAATTTCATTGAACACCTCTGGAGAATACAGTTCCAAGACAGCTTAAATGGAAATAACTCTTACTCTGCACTTGCAATTCCTTTGGTTACCAAATATGTGATTTTGTAATTAAATAATATATTGTATTATGTAATATGGCATTAAAAAAAAAGGAAGATGAGAGCTACAAACTTTTGTAGTAATCTATGGGGGAGGCCTATAGTTCAGCAGTGGACTAGTGATAGGCTGAAATGATGATGATGAGGATGATGAGGATGATGATCGGAACTTTTAATAATATGTTTTACTTTTCAGTCACCATGTCACTCTGGGCCAGGGCTCAGCAGTTGCCCCAAGAGAGCTTACAACAGGTACGTAAAAAAAATTAACAACTATAATAAAACTGGAGAGTTTGTATGTTTGAACCCGCTAATCTCAGGAAATAATGAACTGATTTGAAAAATACTTTTTGTATTAGATAGCTCGATTATTGAAGAAGGTTCTAGAATATTAACTTCATGTCTTAAGGAGCCGTACGCTGAGAACCGAACATAGCAATGGAATATTTTTTTATTCAATAAAGATTATTTATTTATTGTATGTAATGACGAAACGAGTAAAACGATCACCTGTAAGTGCAACGTCTGCCCATAACAAATGCTGTGTGACACTACACCGTGCCCGACACCTCCAGACATCAGTTGTTATGTCTCATATGCCTAGTGATTACACTAGCTCTCAGTGCCCTTCAAACGCAGTAATGCTTGCACACTACTGCTTCACGGCAGAATTACTGGCCCCGAATGGTACCTGCCTAGACGGATTCCTGCATAGGAATCCTACCACTAGTTCACACGACTCATTCACATGATGCTCATTGAATGTAATTTTTTTAAACTACACTGGTTCGCAAGCATTAGCATTCTGAAGTGGCTATGGACCGGTCATATAGCTCGTAGAACCGATACCGGGAAAGTTAAAGGGGGAAGGTTCTCGAGTGACAACCTCGTACCGGCAAGCGCACTGTAGGGCGACCCTTGACTAGATGGAACGACGACCCAGCACAGTTTTGCGGGAAATCGATGGTTGCAGGTGGCTCAGGACCTTTTCTTGTTGCAATCCATGAGGGAGGCCTATTCTATATATATCTATATATATATATAACAGAGGTCTATATAATAGGCTGAAATGTAGATGATGATTATGTAACTGGTACGACAAAAACGCCTCTGTCGTAAGAAGTACCAGCAAGAAACCCAGCGGGCGGTTTTTCTCTTTATAGTCATATTAATAGCAATGTAATATATATACAAGAGCATCTTCCTAGAACCTCTAAATAAATAAACTGCGGTTGCCAACCCGCCTGCCGAGCGTGGCAACTATGGCAAAATCCCACCGAAATAAGAGCTACAAACTTTTGTTGCCATCTATGGGGGAGGCCTATGTTCAGCAGTGGACTTGCGATAGGCTGAAACGACGACGACATTTTATATTTACGATGCTACTGTTCTGACTTCAAAAAGGAGTTTCTCAGTAAGCTATTATGTTATAATGTGTTTTCGGGCATAACTTCTTTCTTTCTTCTTTTTTTCTGATCCTGGCAATTGCCTACCAATTCGAGCCATTGCCAGTGTCGAGTAATTTTGTTTTATAGTATAAAGTGACGAAACGAGCAAAACGTTCACCTGATGGTAAGTGCAACGTCCGCCCACAACAATGCTGTGTCGCCCAGAATATTTCTGTGTGACACCACACTGCGCCCGTCACCCTGAGACATCAGTTCTTAACTCTCAAATGCCCAGTGATTACGCTAGCTCACAGTGCCCTTCAAACCGAAACACAGTAATGCTTGCACACTACTGCTTCACGGCAGAATAACTGGCCCTGGGGTGGTACCTACCTAGACGGATTCCTACATAGGAATCCTACCACCTAATATTTTAATTTCAACAACGACTTCGTTTCGATCGACAGTACAATGATAGTTTACTTTTACTGAAGATTTGTTGGACTGATCAAAGATGGTTGAGATGACGATTTGCTGGACTGATGGAGGCAACGCGAAAAGTACAATTTTGATCTTGAATTGAATTTTCCAATCGCTGTACGCTTTCTCGAGCACTGTGCGTAATCAACTATCAATATTAAACATCAAATCTCAAAATATACACAGGAGTTACAGAATACAATAAAAACGCTACCGTCACTTTTTGAATTGGCGCCAAAAGTTCCGTACCGATAATTTTTTATTTATTTATTAATGGAAACAGTCATAAACTATTTTACAATGTCAAGTGACATATCCAAGTATAAAATGCTGCTGCCCATCTCCTGGTTTTCATTTTCCCTCTGTCGACTTTTACGACACCCACGGGATGAGATGGGGCTGTAGATTTTCTTAGACCGCCACCACACGGGTCAGCGAAGTACCACGCAATCATGTGGCTTATTTGAGCGGTTGACACCGCGGCGCACAGGTAGTATTCCTATGCAGGAATCCGTCTAGGTAGGTACACCACCCCAGGGCTAGTTATTCTGCCGTGAAGCAGTAGTGTGCAAACATTACTGTGTTTCCGTTTGAAAGGCACTGTGAGCTAGCATAATCACTGGGCATTTGAGACTTAAGAACTTATGTCTCAGGGTGACGGGCGCAGTGTGGTGTCACACAGAAATATTCTGGGTGACACAGCATTTGTCGTGGGCGGACGTTGCACTTACCATCGGGTGAACGTTTTGCTCGTTTCGTCACTTTATACAATAAAAAAAAAGCACGAAATTATTTTACTGGTGGTAAGATTCCTATCAAGGAATCCGTCTAGGTAGGTACCACCGCAGAGCCAGTCAATCCGCCGTGAAGCAGTAGTGTGAAACATTGCTTTGTTTCGTTCTGAAAGGCACTGATAGCTAGTTTGATTACTGGACATATGGGAATAAAGAACTGATGTCTCAGGAGGACGGACGCAGTGTGGTGCCACACAGAAATAATCTGGGTGACACTGCATTTGCTATGGGCGAGCACGCGAAAGGCAAAACGAGTAAAACGTTCACCTTTTTTAAATCAAAAAATTGTCTGCAGGTGCGGGCCATTTACGGGGATCATTTCCCGATCGAGGTGCGACATTGTCTCGCTACATGGATTGAAAGCAGAATATGGTAAGATTTAACATTTCCTACTTTAGCTCAGGGGTTCGGCGCTCGTCTTCTTCCCGAGTGACCTGATGGAAATCAAATTCATACTTAATGTTGTAAATGCGATAGTAACCCTCTCTGTCCCCCTGTCTGTTTGTTACCTTTCCACGGTTCCATCGCTGAACCGATCCTGACGAACATCACAGATGAGACATCCAGGAGACGGACATTGTCTACCTTTTATAACGAAAATACAATTATATAAATTTGCTTTATAAATTTTTTTAAGGATTGATTTTCCACGTGCTCAGCGGTGAAGGAAAGCATCATGAGGAAACCGGCTTGTCCGAGAAATTAAAAATATTTTGAAGGATTTGCCGACGACATAGTCATAATGGCAGAATCGCTGGAGGACCTCAGCGCTATGCTCAATGACCTCAATAGTGTCTCCCAACAGGTAGGTCTTAAGATGAACATGGACTAGACGAAGATCATGTCTAACGTCCATGTCACACCTATACCGGTTGTTATTGGGAACACTACGATCGAAGTTGTCGACGAATATTTATACCTAGGACAGATTGTCCGACTAGGTAGGTCCAACTTCGACCAAGAGGTCAATCGACGGATCCAACTCGGCTGGGCAGCGTTCGGGAAATTGCGTCACATCTTCTCGTCGAGTATACCTCAATGCCTGAAGACAAAAGTATACAACCAGTGTGTGTTGCCAGTGATGACTTACGGAACCGAAACGTGGTCCTTCACTGCAGGCCGCATGAGGAAGCTCAGAGTCGCGCAGCGAGCTATGAAAAGGGCTATGCTCGGAGTTTCTCTGCGAGATAAAATCCGCAACGATATTATCCGCAGCAGAACTAGAATAACCGACATAGCCCTAAGGATTAGCAAGCTGAAGTGCCAATGGGCCGGCCATATAGCTCGTAGAACCGACAACCGTTGGGGAAGAAAGGTTCTCGAGTGGCAACCTCGTACCGGCAAACGCAGCGTAGGGCGACCCCCCACTAGATGTAGCGACGACCTGCACGGTTTTGCGGGAAGTCGATGGATGCAGGTGGCTCAGGACCGTGTTTTGTGGCAATCTATGGGGGAGGCCTATGTTCAACAGTGGACTGTAATAGGCTGAAATGATGATGATGGTGACCGTGTGGTAGTTGTCTAAGAGAATCTACTACCCCATCTCATCCCGTGGGTGTCATAAAAGTCGACAGGGGGAAGACGTAAACCAGGAGATGGGCAGCAGCCATCTTCTTGGAACATCTAAATAAATAAACTGCGGTTGGCAACCTGCCTGCCAAGCGTTGCGACTATGGCAAAATCCTTCAAAATGAGAGCTACATACTTTTGTGGCTATCTATGGGGGAGGCCTATGTTCAGTAGTGGACTTCTGATGGGCTGAAACGAGGTGATGAGAGGAGGTCTGTGCTTAGCAGTGGGACATTTGTATAAGGCGACGTTTGGCGACCGCGTGGCCTAGTGATAAGACTACTCGAAGTTCGAATCTCATTCGGAGACAACATTTGAACAAAAACAAATTGTTGGTGTTTGGGTTCGTTCGGTTTGTGGAAATAAATTTCCCAGTAGCGTCATTTCTGAGAGGGTTTTGGAGCCGGAAAGAATTCGTGACCCTGCTCCAATGCGGGTTCTCATGAGTCCGCGAAATGTTTTTATTCCTCAGACCTGCAGGTTTCCTCACGATGTTTTCCTTCACCGCCGAGCACCTCAAATTCCATCGTCACCACCTTGATGGTTGGCATTCCACCACAGAGAGTTTTTCGCGGAATTTTCTGCCACGCATTTGCACTTTATGGAATGTGCTGCGGTCAGCGGTTTTACCGGACCGACACGACTTAGGGACTTTCAAGAAAAGAGCCTATTCCTTTCTCAAAGGCCGGTAAGGCATCTGCTATTCCTCTGGTATTGTAGGTGTTCATGGGCGGCGGTGATCACTTACCATCACGTGAGTCACCTGCTCGTTTGCCCCCTATTCTAAATAAAAAAAACAGCGAACATAGAGGTGACGCCACCGGGGATGGAACTCAGGTCACCAATACTATGTAATTTTGCGCCCATCCCATGAGCCACTCCGGCTCTATACCAAAAAGACGTCAAATAACAAAAAATACCAAAAACATAACCACGAGAATTTCTTGTCGTCTAACTCCAGGACTTCGGAACCGGAGGAGCAGCAGAGGTTCTTCGTCGAGGAGCTGGTGCAAGAGATCCAGACCCACGCCGATCTCATGCTGTCCCCGGAGATGTTTGTCACAAAAATGAAGCTGATAGAAGCGGCTAAGAATTTCCATGTGCAGTACAGGTGGGTTTTTCAGCACATCCTCCCCTCCCCCCATTTATACGTAATTTTTTTTATAGGATAGAGACGGGACGGGCAAGACGTTCAGCTGATGGTGAGTGTCTGCCTATGACTAATGCTGTCACCCAGAACATTTCTGTGTCGCACCACACTGCTCTCGTCACACTGGGACATCAGTTCTTAAGTCTCATAAGCCCAGATACACTGGCTCTCTGCCCGTACTGTTACGGTCGCACTCTACTGCTTGACGGATTCCTGCGTAGGAATCTTTCCACCAGCACCAGACCGATATCGACGACAACTGCGCAAGGGAAATCAAACACAGGCACTCTTTTAATCTCGCCCGATGATCGCTGATTGCAACGGAGTATCTGATTACTGTGACGCGGGTCCTTGGTTCTAATTTCAGTCTTAGCCAACGTGAGTGCAAAATTACAAATTGTTGGTTTTCCGGTCTACTCGTGTTGTGGTTGGCCGAGTGTCTCTGCGTATTTGGGTATTTAATACATACATACAGTCACGCCTGGAACATTTGAATAAATAAACTGTTGTTTCCACGCCTTCCAAGCGTGGCAACTGTGGCAAAATCCCCCCAAAAAGAGAGCTCCACTTGTGGCCACCTATGGGGGAGGCCTATGATCAGCAGTGGACTAGTGATAGGTTGAAATGATGGTGATGAATAACACCGTACGTTTGTCCACAGCCACGAGCCGCATAAACTGTACGCTTACCTCCGGCGTTGCTTGGCGCTCGAGATGGAGGTGATACAGAACGCGATGGGGACGCCGTTCGTCGCCCAGCCGCATACGGAGAGAAAATATAGCGAGGTGAGATTTCATTTTATAATACGCGAGCTCGTCGTAGCTCAGGGGCTCAGAATAGCCGTGCTGGCTCAGGAGATCCGTGGTAGCTAGCGCAGGAGAGGCGTGGTACATCTGGAGATCCAGAGAGCCGTGGTAGCTAGCGCAGGAGAGGCGTGGTACATCTGGAGATCCAGAGAGCCGTGGTAGCTAGCGCAGGAGAGGCGTGGTACATCTGGAGATCCAGAGAGCCGTGGTAGCTAGCGCAGGAGAGGCGTGGTACATCTGGAGATCCAGAGAGCCGTGGTAGCTAGCGCAGGAGAGGCGTGGTACATCTGGAGGTCCGGAGAGCCGTGGTAGCTAGCGCAGGAGAGGCGTGGTAGCTCTGGAGATCCAGAGAGCCGTGGTAGCTAGCGCAGGAGAGGCGTGGTACATCTGGAGGTCCGGAGAGCCGTGGTAGCTAGCGCAGGAGAGGCGTGGTACATCTGGAGGTCCGGAGAGCCGTGGTAGCTAGCGCAGGAGAGGCGTGGTACATCTGGAGGTCCGGAGAGCAGTGGTAGCTAGGGCAGGAGAGGCGTGGTAGCTCTGGAGGTCCGGAGAGCCGTGGTAGCTAGCGCAGGAGAGGCGTGGTACATCTGGAGGTCCGGAGAGCAGTGGTAGCTAGGGCAGGACAGGCGTGGTAGCTCTGGAGATCCAGAGAGCCGTGGTAGCTAGCGCAGGAGAGGCGTGGTACATCTGGAGGTCCGGAGAGCCGTGGTAGCTAGCGCAGGAGAGGCGTGGTACATCTGGAGGTCCGGAGAGCAGTGGTAGCTAGGGCAGGAGAGGCGTGGTAGCTCTGGAGGTCCGGAGAGCAGTGGTAGCTAGCGCAGGAGAGGCGTGGTACATCTGGAGGTCCGGAGAGCAGTGGTAGCTAGGGCAGGACAGGCGTGGTAGCTCTGGAGATCCAGAGAGCCGTGGTAGCTAGCGCAGGAGAGGCGTGGTACATCTGGAGGTCCGGAGAGCCGTGGTAGCTAGCGCAGGAGAGGCGTGGTACATCTGGAGGTCCGGAGAGCAGTCGTAGCTAGGGCAGGAGAGGCGTGGTACATCTGGAGGTCCGGAGAGCAATGGCAGCTAGGGCAGGAGAGGCGTGGTACATCTGGAGGTCCGGAGAGCAGTGGTAGCTAGGGCAGGAGAGGCGTGGTACATCTGGAGGTCCGGAGAGCAGTGGTAGCTAGGGGAGCAGAGGCGTGGTACATCTGGAGGGTAGGAGGTACCTCTTCAGTTCGATTTCCGGTGCGAACGAAACGAAAAAAACAATTTTTTCTCAACCTCTAAATTTTTCTGCAATTTTAAGTGCTGATTTACCACGTGTTAACCGGTGAAGTACAACTTCGTGAAATAGTCTGCATATCTGAGGAATAATTCGGAGTGTAATTACTCGGCTTTTGAGACTTGAGAACAGATTTCTCAGGAGGACGGGCGTAGTTTGATGCCACACAAAAATGTTCTGGGTGACACAGCATTTGTTATGGGCAAATGTTGCACTTCAGGTAAACACCATCAGGTAAACGTTTTGCTCGTCTCGACCTCGACCCAGTAAATAAAAATGTAAGCCAATATGCTTTATACAATTGTATATTGGAAATCTTTATTCCCAGTCACTATCGAGGCGCTGGCCGTGTGGTAGCGACTTAAGAGAATCTACCACCCCATTTCATCACGTGGGTGTCGTAAAAGACGACAGAGGGAGAATAAAAACTAGGAGATGGGCAGCAGCATCTTCCTGGAACATCTCCATAAATAAACTGCGGTTGCCAACCCGCCTGCCCAGTGTGGCAACTATGTCAAAATCCCCCCTACTTTAGCGGGGAAGCCTTTGTTCAGCAGTGGACTAGTGATAGGCTGAGATGATGATCGAGGCGCTATTTCATATCGTGAGAGACGAGGGCAAGGCCAGTTGGGGCTTTGCTGGGCGCAGTTTGCAGTTAGAATAATCGTGAATCTGCATAATTGAGGTCCGGAAGCCCCGAGGCTTCACTGCAATTCGAATCCGTCCAGTATTTTATAGAGCCGTGGTAGCTCAAGGGCTAGGCGCTCGCTTTAAATTTCATTGTACGCTAGTGACCTGGGTTAGAATCCCGGTGCCGGCACCACTAAAATTGTTAACTGCAATTTTAAGTGCCGATTTACTACGTGTTCGGCGGTGAAGGAAAATATCGTGAGGAAACCGGCATGTCAGAGAAATAAAAAATATTTCAAAGACATGTGTAGTCTGTCAACCCGCATTGGAGCAGTGTGGCGGATTCTTCTCAGCTCCAAAAATCTGCTGTGCCTGGCAGTGGGACATTTATAGGCTGTTCTTACAGTATTTTATATAATGACTGTTCGATTTCAGCTGATAACCGGTCTGCAAAATGTACGCCAGAAGGTGAACATGGCAAGCGAGGAGATCCGCAGCCTTCAAGCTAACATCGAGTCATTCTCGCTGCAGTATCATGAATGCTTGAAGAACAAAGGTAAGTGTTCTACAGGTTACATTTTGGAGTGTGCGAAGGAATTGAATTGAATTTTTTTATAGTAAAGTGATGAAACACCTGATGGCAAGTGCAATGTTTGCCCATAACAAATGCTGTGTCACACAGATAATTTCGTCGTGACACCACACTGTGTCCATCACCCTGAGGCATCAGTTCTCAAGTCACAAATGCCCAGTGATTACGCTAGCTCACAGTGCCCTTCAGACCGATACACAGTAATGTTTGCACACTACTGCTTCACGGCATAATAACTGGCCCTGGGGTGTTACCTACCTAGACGGATTCCTGCATAGGAATCCTACCAAACAGTACCTGCTATCGGCGGTTTTTCCGGACCGACACGACTTAGGGACCTTCAAGAAAGGGCAACGCACCCGCGATTCCTCTGGTATTGCGGATGTTCATGGGCGGCGGTGATCACTTACCATCACGTGAGCCACTTGCTCATTGGCCCCTCTCCTAAGGACTGGAATTATTTGCCTGCATCAGTCTTCCCGGCCGCTTACAATGTGGGTGTCTTCAAGATAAGAGTGAATAGGCTTTTTCTTAGCTAGTGTGCTTAACATCAATAACTACATCGCCACTTACCATCAGGTAAGATCGTAGTTAAACGCTAGCTTATAAATTATCTTCCTAAAAGTGTTACACTTAATTCGGACATGGATTTTAAAAAACTTATCAAGAAAAAATTATCAGATAAAGGTCTTCTCTTAGAAGGTATTCTTTGAATCGGTGTAGATTTTGACGTTCATAAGAGATTTAAACAAAAAAGATATATATATATATTAAATTGAATAAAGAAATTTTGACTTTTACTTTAAAAAAAAAGTATGATTTCCAGCAATCGTTGGACATTGTGCGGGTCGTGGTTGTTGTCATTGTCCCTAATGTCTCTTACACTACCTCCTACCCTCTGATTTTATCGCATGAGTAACGCTCATCAACGGGCACTATAATATCTCCTGCTCAGTTGGTAGCTTCGAACAGTGTTCGAAAGTTGTCGTTGTAGTCGAATCGACGAGGACAACATTTTTCCACCAAGAGGATCAGGAAACTAATGATTTGTGTCATAAAGCTCCGGCTGGGAGTCGAGCCCAGACTCTCAGCCTCAAAACATTTTTTCTTTCTTCGATTGCCGTGCCGTGTGGTGGCGGCCTAAGAGAATCTACCACTCCATCTCATCCCGTGGGTGTCGTAAAAGTCGACAGAGGAAGTGAAACCTGGTTTTCATCTCCACAATCACTTATCTTCTTAGTCTAATATGCCCATTAGACTAAGAACTGATGTCTCTGGTTGACGGGCGCAGTGTGGTGCCACACAGAAATGTTCTGGGTGACACAGCATTGCCACGAACGTTGTTGTAGTGGCGGCTTAAGAGAATCTACCACCCCATCTCATCCCGTGGGTGAAAGTCATCCCGTAAAAGTCGACAGAGGGCAAACAAAAACCAGGGGATGGGCAGCATCATCTTCCTGGAACATCTGAATAAATAAACTGCGGTTGCTAATCCGCCTGCCAATCGTGGCAACTGTGGTTACATCCCCCAAAATAAGAGTTAGAAACTTTTGTGGTTATCCATGTGGAGGCTATGCTCAGCAGTGGACTTGTTATAGTCTGAAACGATGACGACGAGATTGCCATGCTAAAATATTCCCTATTGCTATTAATATATAATGCTTGTTTGTTTACAGGCCACATAAACTATTTGCAGCAGTCGGGTCCCATCACCACCGAACGTAGAGAGCTTGAAGCCTGTCTCCGTGTTCAGATAGAGGAGATGGAGAGGAAGCTCAATGCTTTGGTAACTATTTGATCTTTATTATCCTTCGAGACGGAGTCGTGTGATATCTGAAGAGAATAGATTTGGGAATGGACTGCAGCATCCATTTGCAATATCATAATTTTGTTGCCGAGGTTAATTGCAAGCATATTACCTAGTTTTATTTACTGTTTTCTTTTTTTAAAAAAATGATGGGATGTCAAAATAATATAGGATGGAAGTAATTATAAAAACTAGCTGTTCCCCGCGTTTTCACCTGCGTAAAAAAGACCCCGATACACAAAAAATAACAGACCATGTTTACAATGAATAATCATTTTAATATATACATAACTGTTTGGTTTATACTTCCATACCAATAAAAAAATGTAGCCGCACACTAGGAAAAAATGTAGGCTCCAGCTGGGATTCGAAGCCAGGACCTGCGGCGTTCAAGTCAGGTACTCTATCCACTAGGCCATACCGTCTTTACCAATTACTAGCGACAGTACGTACGTCATCATTATTTCACTCTATCACTACCCCACTGCTGAACATTGGCCTCCCCCAAAGATTGCCACAAAAATTCGTAGTTCTCATTTTGAGGGGGTTTCGCCGCTTGGCAGGCGGTTTGGCAACCGCCGTTTATTTATTCAGATGTTCCAGGACGATGCCGCTGCCCATCTCTGTCGACTTTTACGACACCCACGGGATGAGATGGGGTGGTAGATTCTCTTAAGCCGCCACCACACGGCGCGTATATAGTTTTATTCAATATTGATAACTTTCTTTATGGAGGTGGCTCAGATCAACCAGTCCCAAATGGAGTTGGTCGATCGCATGAAGGACAACATCGCCAATCTGCGGCAGCTGCAGAGTCAGGTCTTGGACGAGGAGCTGATCAAGTAAGAGACCTATCATTTTCTGTACATTCTTTTTTTTTATTGACTAAGTGACGAAACGCGCCAAACGTTCACCTGATGGTAAGTGCAACGTCTGCCCATAACAGATGCTGTGTCACGCAGAATATTTCTGTGAGACACCACACTGCGCCCGTCACCTTGAGAAATCAGTTCTTAAGTCTCATATGCCCAGTGATTACACTAGCGTCCTCGCCGCTCGGGCTCACTGAAAACAAGTGCTGTAGTCTCGACTGCGACGTTGAGCTGAGTGAGACCCGTTTGCTCAATGCGCCACGACACACGTGACAATATTTTTGTACACGAGTTTTGTTTTAAATGTTCACTTTTGTGATGTTTAATGTTTCTTTCTGTTTGTCTGTAAATACATGTGGCGTATTTCCGCAATAAATGTTTTCTTTCTTTCTTTCGTTCTTTCTTTCTTGGCGCACAGTGCCCTCCAGACCGAAATAGTAATGTTTGCACACTGCTGCTTCACGGCAGATTAACTGGCCCTGCGGTGATACCTACCTAGATGGATTCCTGCATAGGAATCCTACAACCAGTACAATAATTAATTAATGAGATGATGATATTTTGTTGGCTGCAAAAACACAGAGGCACTCACTCGTCCCAATCTACTCGCGCCCGATGTAACGCTGATGCGGTAAGATCGGAGGTAGGCTGGGATGCAGTGTCAGAAACACGGCGACAATCACAACACAACCAGACCCGAAAACCGACAATTTGTGTTTTACCACAATTTTTGGCTCCGGCTGGGATTCGAACCCGGGACCCGCGGCTCAGAAGTCAGGTATCCTAACCACTATGCCACTGTAATAAATCGCTTTTACAGATGGAAACGCGAGCAGCAGCTTAGTGGTAATGGGGTGCCCATGCAGTCGAATCTGAACACGATCCAGGAGTGGTGCGAGCTGCTGGCCGACCTGATCTGGACCAGCCGCCAGCAGGTCAACAACGTGGCCCGCATCAACAGCAAGACCATCGTCGAGCTGAGGCAGCCTCACCTCGTCGAGATGCTGGATGATATGAGCAAACAGGTTTGTGTCTCCCAAGAGGGAAGAGAGGATTGAAAGGAGAATAGGCTTGCTTAAGTAAGGGGGAAGAGAGGTTTACGTGAATAGGAACAGAGATTTGCATAAGTGAGAGGTAAAGGGGGCTTGCATAAGCGGAGAAGATAGGCAAGAATAGTTGAGGGGGAAGACGGGCTTGCAAAATGGGGGAGACAATTTTTCATATGGTGAAGAGAGACATGCATAAGAACCAAGTCTATCTGACTTGCATAAGTTGGGGTAAGACAGACTTGCAACAGTAAGAGGGGTCTATAGAAGGGTAGGGCAGGTATGCATCAGAGGGAAATGATTGCGTTAGTAAAGGGAAAGGAAAAGCTCACATAAGTGCGGAGGATGAGAGGCTTGCATGAGTGAGGCGAAGATAGATTTTCAAAAGATACGGGGAGGGAAGGAGAGGCTGGAGTAAAGGGAAGTAGAGGCATGCATAAGGGAGAGAAGAGGCTTGCATGGGGGGAAGGAGAGGCTTGCTTTAGAAAGAGGAGAGGCTTGCATACCGGGGAGGGGAAGGCATGGATGCGGGGTAGGGGAGGCTAGCAATAAGGGTGATATTCAAGCTCATCTCAATGTATAAGGGTTAAGAAAGGCATGTAATAAGGTCCATTATGAAGATGGTGTTCACTTTTACAGGTCACAAGTCTGCTGTCCACGCTCGTGACTTCCACTTTTGTGATCGAGAAGCAACCACCTCAGGTCATGAAGACTAACACCCGGTGAGTTATGTTATACCTTCTGTCCACTGTGGCTCCCGGGTTCGGATCCCAGGGTCTTCATTGAGACTGTCGCTGTCATCACAAGCTTTGCTGGATTCTATGTCTGACAGTTTTGCCAAATCTTTCTATAGGAGTGGTCACTATCTTTGTGGGCGTACTAAGGTATGCTTAGATGATTCGACGTAGGCGAACGTATCACGATCAGATCGAAGTCGTTTTAAGGACTCCCAACTGGTGCACCCAACCAACTTCCTGCATAGGATTCCTATGCAGGAATCCGTCTAGGTAGGTACCACCGCAGGGCCAGTTATTCTGCCGTGAAGCAGTAGTGTGCAAACATTACTGTGTTTCGGTTTTAAGGGCACTGAGAGCTGGCGTAATCACTGGAGACTTAAGAACTGATGTCTCAGGGTGACCGGCGCAGTGTGGTGTCACACAGTAATTTTCTGGGTGACACAGCATTTGTTATGGGCAAACATTACACTTACCATCAGGTGAACGTTTTGCTCGTTCCGTCACTTTTATGAAAATAAAAAAAAAACTGAAAGGCCATGTCACAAGTACCCGCAGCAAATACCGACGAGCTTGTATGAAAACGCTAATGAAAGTAGAAGAAGCGAAAGATGTGTCAAGATCATAGCAAGTGGAAAGAAGTGGCCTCTGCCTATCCTATAGGAAAGAGGCGTGACTCTATGTACTATCTTACTTAGCAGACGACCGCGTTGTCCAGTGGTCAGAGTACCTCGTTTTTACCGCGATTACTGTGTTGGAATCCCTGGTTGTTGTTTGGTCCCTGGATCCCTGGATCCCTGGTTGTTAGTTGGTTTGGTACATTGCGGTTGTTTTTTTTTATTTCATAAATTGGCGAAACGGGCAAAATGTTCAACTGATGGTAAATACAACGTCTGCCCATTACAAATGCTGTGTCACTCAGAACATTTCTTTGTGTCAGCAAACTGCGCCCGTCACCCTGAGACAGCAGTTCTTAAGTCTCATATGCCCAGTGATTACGCTAGCTCTCATTGACCTTCAAAACGAAACACAGTAATGTTTGCACACCACTGAAACTCATATCCTGCTCAGTAGACCAATTTTTTATGGTTTTTTTAAACTAATCCTGCTCAGTGGACCATTTTTGACGGGTTTTCAAACCCATCCTGCTCAGTGGACCATTTTTACGGTACATCACTCCTTGGTTGATTTCGTGTCTGTGTGTGTGTTGGTTTGCGTACGTGCGCTTGTTTTAGATCATTTGTGATGCTTTTTTTATCACAAACTTTGTTACAGTTTCACGGCTACCGTCCGCCTGCTCGTCGGTGGACAGCTCAACGTACATATGACCCCACCGAGAGTTACGGTAAGTGATGAGAACCCTGTATACGTATGTATGTATGTAAGAGGAGGGGGAACAGAAGTCGTAAAACCACCATAGTTACTCATTGTTTTTTTATTGTAATAATAAATCAGAACAATAACGTACAAAATCAATAAATAGAAAATCACAAAAGAAAATTAGTAAAGTCCGACGTCTCTACGCTTCGAGAGTCACACAACGAAAAGGCCCGGTCGGCCGCCGAGCGTGGCCTTTTATACCGGTGGAGCGGTGGGGAGAGTACTGACGTCACAGCGGTGGCGTGATCGTCGAATGACTTATGATGCTCACGCGCCGATATGTATAGCGTAGAGGAGGGGTTCCGCGGAACAGGGTTGTTCCGTTGAATCTGAATAGGTGTTCCGCGACAATTTGGAAAATAAATACACTGAAAGAAGAAAGAGAGACAGTACATTTTTATTCGCTGCTGCAAAAAGTATTAACAGTAAAATGGTACAAACAGTAGATCACTCAATTCGTCCTGAGCGTGTCGGCGCTGTAACTATTCCTGATTCGGACAAGCTGAACTGCCCATAGCAAATTTTAGTGTGGTATTACACTGTGCTCTTCATCCTGAGACATAAGTTCTTAAGTCTCATGTACTCCCCCATAGACGGTCACAAAAGTTTGTAGTTCTCATTTTGGGGGGGATTTTGTCATAGTTGCCACGCTTGGCAGGCGGGTGGGCAAGTTGCCCAGTAATTACACTAGCTCTCAGTGCCCTTCAGACCGAAAAGCAGTAATGTGCGAACATTACTGTATTTGAGTCTACCAAGCCGCCTGCCAAGTGTGGCAACTATGACAAAATCCCCACAAAATGAGAGCTACAAACTTGTGACAATCTATGGGGGAGGCCTATGTTCAGCAGTGGACTGGTGATAGGCTGAAATGATGATGATGAGATTTAAGAACTGATACCTCAGGGTCACGGGCGCAATTTGATGCCACATCATGTGTTCCACCGCTGACTGTTCTGGGTGACAGCATTTGTTATGGGCATTACCATGGTGAACGTATTGCTTGTCTCATCACTTTATCCAAATAAAAAAAAAACGGAACTGCGGTGGTACCTATACGAAATCCTGCATAGGAATCCTGCCTAAATGCCTAAATATTATTTGGTTGGTTTATCTTAGGTGGTGATCATATCGGAGCAGCAAGCGCAGCTGCTTCTGAAGAGCGACACACAGACAGGCAGGGGAAAGCAGCCGGTGGAGTGCGGGGACATCCTGAACAACAGCGGCTGCATGGAGTACCAGCCAACTAGCAGGCAGCTCAGTGTCAGCTTCAGGTACTTCCTTGTAGATTGGTAGGAAGGGGAAAGCTGCTTGACAGATGGGGTCTGATCAAGGAAGGAAGAACATGAGATTTTCAAATGGTGATACAGATGTCTCTACAATAGACGATGTTCGCCAGGTTCTTTACCGGTTTTAAATCGAAACTTTCTTATACATACATACAGTCATGCCTTTTTCCCATATAAGGGGATAGGCAGAGACACACGAGACAGTTTTGGTACATGTCAAAAAAAACTTACACCGAATTGTATTCCCACGAGCGATAGTGAAAGCATTGCATATTATGGTGTTATTCTGCACGAATAAAGGCTGTCCGTACAATAGCTTAGTGGCCTCTTACGACACCTCGGTAGGACTTGATATCTCATAGGCAGATTCCTGTATAAAAAAATTGTTTGTGGCATTATACTGTGCTGAAACAGTAACGATTGCACACTACTGCTTTTCGGTCTAAAGGCCACTGAGAGCTAGCGCAATCACTGTGCATATTAGACTTAGAACTGATGTCTCAGGGTGGCGGGAGCTGTGTGGTGCCACACAGAAATGTTCTGGGTGACACAGCATTGCCACGGACGTTGCATCTACCATCCGTTTGGTGTGGCCGTGTGGTGGCGGCTTAAGAGAATCTACCACCCCATCTCATCCCGTGGGTGTCGTAAAATTCGACAGAGGGCAAACAAAAACCAGGCGATGGGCAGCAGCATCTGAATAAATAAACTGCGGTTGCCAAGCGTGGCAACTATGGCAAAATCCTACAAAAATTAATGCTACTAACTTTTGTGGCAATATATATATGGGTGAGGCCTATATTCAGCAGTGGATTAGATATGTTAAAATGATGAATGTTTTGTTTGTTCCATACCTTGTTAAAAAAACCATACATTGCATTTGTTACAGGAACATGCAACTACGTAAAATCAAGAGAGCCGAGAAGAAAGGAACGGAAAGCGTCATGGACGAGAAGCTGACGCTCCTCTTCCAGTCCGAGTTCAACGTCGGAGGAGGTGAATTAGTGTTCCAGGTGAGGTTCCGACATCTCTTGCGGGACTGACCGGGTTACCTTCGGGACGTTGATTAGTGAGGTACTAAAAAAAACTAAAAAAAAAAAAAGCCCGCTGGGTTTCTTACTGGTTCTTCCCAGGACAGAGGCATTTTTGCGAACCAGTGTAGCTTAAAAAAAAATGACTTTCAATAAGTACTATGTAAATAGTCTATATTGAATAAAAATTTATTCTATTCTATTCTACTCTTGCAATGTCGACAGTGCGTAGTCGCGCGGGCCTAGTGGTCAGTTCTACCTTGCCGGTCTTGGGTTCGAATCCCAGCCGAAGGTAACCTGACAGTATTTATTTATTTATTCCATATCTTAATTTCCAATTCGGGAATAATGTTAGTTTTTAGCCTTTGTTAGTATTAGATATGGATCCCTTTTGGGTAAAAGCCTCCTCCATTCCATGCCATTTTCCTCTATCCTGGGCAATTTCCATCCATTTCTTCCCAGCAATTTCAATTATGTCATCTATCCACCGTTTTTGCGGTCTACCTTTCTTTCTTTTGCCTTTTGGCCCCGACCATTTTGTTACTTCTTGTGCCCACCTTTTCTTTTTGTGCCTTGTAATGTGTCCTGCCCATTTCCATTTCAGACGTAGAGCGTGTTGAAGGGCGTCTGGAAGCTTGTTTCTTTTTCTTATCTCTTCATTTCTGGTTTTCTGTATTTTCCTTAGTTTTAATAAACTTCTTTCCATAGAACGTTGACATGTTGTAATTTTATTTTTAAATTCTATTTGTATACGTCCAGGTTTGGCTTCCATATGTCAGGCTTGGTAGAATACAGGTGTCCATTACTATTCTTTTAAATTTTAAATGGTAACCTGACAGTAACAAACTGAAACGACTCTGGATTAGCTAGTGTTGCAAAGAAATACTACTAGACATGGCCTTCCCCATAAAAAAAAGTAAAAGTAACAACCTATAAAGGTCCCTGCTGTGAATTGTAATTTTAAGTGCTGACTTACCACGTGCTCGGCGGTGAAGGAAAACATCGTGAGGAAACCTGCATGTCTGAGAAATAATTAATATTGTTCGAAATATTTATTATTTCTGTCGAGAAGTCCGCCAACCCGCATTGGAGCAACGTTGCGGACTCTTGCAGGCTCCAAAACCCTCTGAAATAAGATGAGGCCTGCGCTCAGTGCGACCTTGAAAGGCTGTAACTTAACTTAACTTGATCGCGCCTGTTGTGTTCCACAGGTGTGGACCCTATCCCTACCCGTGGTGGTGATAGTTCACGGCAACCAGGAGCCCCACGGCTGGGCAACAGTGACGTGGGACAACGCCTTCAGCCCTCCCGGCCGCGTGCCCTTCGCCGTGCCCGATAAGGTACGTGCGCTGCTGATGGACCATCGGTGATGGCAGACTGTCTGGACAGCCGCTGGTGACCTGCTCCACGGCAACCAGGAGACTAACAGCTGGGCCGCAGTAAAAACTGTAATGTACAGAAAATTCGTTGAGAAATTAAACAAAGTTAGTACTTTATTAATTGAGAAAGTGGCAACGTTCAACAAATTCTGTGTCACCCACAACATTTCTGTGCTGTTCGGTCTGAAGGCCACAGAGCAATTGCAACCACTGGGCATGTGAGACTTAGAACTGATCTCTCAGGGTGACGGGAGCAGAGTGTGGTGCCACATAGAAATAATCTGAGTGACACAGCATTTGTTGTGGACAGACGTTGCACTTACCATCAGGTGAATGTTTTGCCGTGTGGTAGGCGGCTTAAGAGAATCTACCACCCCATCTCATCCCGTCTGTGTCGTAAAAGTCGACAGAGGGAAAATCAAAATCAGGAGCTGGGCAGCAGCATCTGCCAACCCGCCTGCCAAGCGTGGCAACTATGGCAAAATCCCCCGCGAAATGAGAGCTACTAACTTTTGTGGCAATCATACTGGGGGAGGTCCTACTTTTCAGCAGTGGACTAGTGATAGGCTGAAATGATGATGATGATGTTGATTAATGTTTTGCTTGTCTAATCACCCTAATAAACCCACACGGCGTCAAGAACTGAACCAGCACAACTCTGATATTGACACGTGTACACTTGCCCAGGTCACGTGGGGTCAGTTGGCTGAAACTTTGCGCATCAAGTTCGGGTCAGCCACCGGTGGTGATCTGTCCGAAGACAACTTGAGGTTCCTCGCAGAGAAGATCTTCAGGTACCTACATATCTTTTTAAATGATTTTATTTAACTTACAACATTTGTATGTTCGAGCCATACGATCTATACAAATAAATATAATTGGAGTGTCTGTTCGTAATAACAAAATAACAGCTTTTTACTCAACGCTTATGAAAGTATATAGGGTACTTTAAGAAAATAACAATTTTTAAAGTTTTTGTCTATCTGTCTGTTTGTTCCGGCTAATCTCCGAAACGGCTGGACCCGATTTTGAAGGGACTTTCACTGACATATAACTGGTATCATAAGCGGGTAACTTAGGCTCCTTTAATCTTAGAAAAATAATATGGATTAAGCGCAAAAACATTAAAACCCCAAAATCAGATACAAATAGTGGAATATATGTATATCGTCGATCGGAGTCGGCTTATTTACGCGGGGCACAGCTAGCTATCAATAAACTTACTTATTTAACAGATGGACGATTTACTTTTCTCGTTAATTGATCGATAAAAAAAAAGTGCACTTGTCGCTAGGTAGGTACGGCCCCAGGCCAATTATTATGCCGTGAAGCAGTAGCAAAGTAAAAAAGTAAAGTAACAGCCTATAAATGTCCAACTGCTGAGCACATATTTTTCACTGGTGGTAGGGTTCCTATGCAGGAATCCGTCTAGGTAGGTACCACCCCAGGGCCAGTTATTCTGCCGTGAAGCAGTAGTGTGCGAGCATTACTGTGTTTCGGTTTGAAGGGCACTGTGAGCTAGCGTTATCACTTTAGAACTTACGTCTCTGGGTGACGAGCCCAGTGTGGTGTAACACAGTAATGTTCTGATGACACAGCATTTGTTATGGGCAGACGTTGCACTTACCATCAGGTGAACGTCTTGCTCGTTTCGTTACTTTCTTAAATAAATAAAAAAAACATCTGAAAGGGTTTTGGAGCCGGGAATAGTCTGCCACGCTGCTCCAATGGCGGACTTCACATGTCTTCGAAATATTTTTTATTTCTCAGACATGCAGGTTTCCTTACGATGTTTTCCTTCACCGCTAAGCATGTGGTAAAGCAGCACTTAAAATTGTAGACCATTTTTGTGGTGCCGGCACCGGGGATCGAACCCAGGTCACTCGCGTACTATGAAAATAAAAGCGAGCACCCGGCCCCTGAGCTACCACGGTTACCAGCTGTGTGCAAACATTACTGTTTCGGTCTGAGGGGCACTGTTAGCTAGCGTAATCACTGGTATGTGAGACTTTGGAACCGACGTCACAGGGTGACGGGCGCAGTGTGGTGCCACACAGATATGTTCTGGGTGACGCACCATTTGTTACGGACAGACGTAGCGCTTACCAACAGGCGAACGTTCTGCTCGTTTCGTCACATTGTCCAATTAAAAAGAAACCACCGGGTCGTCTGTGTCGTGGACTCCATGCTTTACATTAAAAAAAAACTAAAACTGCATTACCACAGGACTAGTCTACCGATGTCGACGATGGAGCTCAACGCGATGACAGTCAGCTGGACCCAGTTCTGCAAGGACGCGCTGCCGGAGAGGAACTTCACATTCTGGGAGTGGTTCTACATGGTCGTGAAGGTCACCAGGGATTACCTGAGGTCGCTGTGGTGTGACAGGTGAGAGGAAACGTATTCTTTTCTCTACCGTCCTAGTCATCATTTCAGCCCATTTGCTAGTCCACTGCTGAACGTAGGCCTCTCTCATAGATTGCCGCAAAGGTTTCACTTTAGGGGATTTTGCCATTGCTGCCACGCTTGGCAGGAGGGTTGGCAACCGCAGTTTTCTTATTGAGATGTTCCAGGAAGATGCAGTTTCCCATCCCCTGGGTTTTACTTCGACTTTTACGACACCCACGGGATGGTGGATTGTCTGAAGCCGTTTCAGTTATGATAGTGTTGTACCTTATACAGAAGACTATCTGGTGCCCGCGACTTCAGCGGTGATAGAGAAGTAAAGAAAGTTTCAGCCCATAAATGTCCCACTACTGAGCACAGGCCTCCTCTCATTTCTGAGAGGGTTTTGGAGCTAGGAAGAATCCGCCACGCTGCTCCGATGCGGGTTGGCGGACTTCACATGTCTTCGAAATATTTTTTTTATTTCTCAGATATGCAGGTTTCCTCACGATGTTTTCCTTCACCGCCGAGCAAGTGGTAAATCAGCACTTAATATTGCAATTAACAATTTTATTGGTGCCGGCACCGGGAATGGAACCCAGTTCACTCGCGTACTCTGAAATTTAAAGCGAGCGCCTAGTCCCTGAGATACCACCGGCTTGGATTTCTTAAATATCCCGTGGGAACTATTTTATTTTCCGGAATAAAACCTATCCTATGTCCGTCTTCAAGTTGCGAGCTATCTCTGTGTCAAATTTCGTCAAGACAGATTCAGCGTTCAACCTTGAAAGGATTTTTTTTTTATATAAAGTGACGAAACGAGCAAAACGTTCACCTGACGGTAAGTGCAACGTCCGCCCACAACAAATGCTGTGTCACCCAGAATATTTCTGTGCGACACCACACTGCGCCCATCACCCAGAGACATCAGTTCTTAAGTCTCAAATGCCCAGTGATTACGCTAGCTCACAGTGCCCTTCAAACCGAAACGCAGTAATGCTTGCACACTTCTGCTTCACGGCAGAATAACTGGCCCTGGGGTGGTACCTACCTAGACGGACAGACAAGGAGTTACTTAATATTAGTATGGTATTAATTAAAAAAGGCGATAGTATAGAATATTTGGCGGGTAAAGGTGTCAAGGCAAAACCTGGGGAGGAGGCCTCCTAACGGTAATCTTTGTTGTATATATAGTTCGCATCTAAGAGACTTTGATGTTCTCCTGGCCGATTTCGCCCACGGCGACAACTTCCGATTACTGTCGAGAGCCATCAACTGCGCAGGAGATATTATAGTGCCACAAGTATACGCGCAAACACAGAGGCACTCACTCGTCCCAACCTACCCGCGCCCGATGTAACGCTGATGCGATAAGATCGGAGGTAGGCTAGGATGCAGTGTTAGAAACACGGGGTCAATCACAACACAACCAGACCCGAAAACCAACAATTTATGTTTTAGCACAAATGTTGGCTCCGGCTGGGATTCGAACCCAGGACCCGCGGCTTAGAAGTCAGGTACTCTGACCACTGAGCCACGCGGTTGACTTTATAAGCGCGATGATGGAAGTATGAGATATTTCTTGAACTTCTCATGTGGCGACGTAGATGTCGCTACAAATAAAGATAACTATTGTACACATAGACCACCCCATCTCATCCCGTGGGTGTCGTAAAACTCCAGAGAGATAATATCCAAGACAGAGGGATAATAAAAACCAGGAGATGGCCAGCAGCGTCTACCTGGAACATCTGAATAAATAAACTGCGGTTGCCAACCCGCCTGCCAAGCGTGGCAACTATGGTAAAATCCCCCAATA
Organism: Luehdorfia chinensis; assembly: GCA_019845155.1. Taxonomy (NCBI): domain Eukaryota; kingdom Metazoa; phylum Arthropoda; class Insecta; order Lepidoptera; family Papilionidae; genus Luehdorfia; species Luehdorfia chinensis. The sequence goes on along the minus strand of JAHVAK010000013.1, from coordinate 557,100 downwards.
CGAGAGCTACGAACTTTAGTGGCAATCTATGGAGGCCTATGTTCAACAGTGGACTAGTGATAGGCTGAAATGAATGAAAATAATAACACATTGAGAAATTAAGAGAAAAATATAAAATAAAGCTTTAACGACTTCACAGAGTCAGTAACTTTTTATGGGGCAGTGTATACGCTTTTACAGGACAATATCCCAGAAAGTGCACAAAGTCTTTCAATCGAAAAGATATTTTTTTTATTAAACTAAAACTTTATTTTAGTTATTATAACATTAAAGACATAACATTACTGGTGGTAGGATTCTTATGCAGGAATCCGTCTAGGTAGGTACCACCCCAGGGCCAGTTTTCTGCCGTGAAGCAGTAGTGTGCAAGCATTACTGTGTTTCGGTTTGAAGGGCACTGTGAGCTAGCGTAATCACTGGGCATTTGAGACTTAAGAACTGATGTCTCAGGGTGATGGGCACAGTGTGGTGTCACACAGAAATTTTCTGGGTGATACAGCATTTGTCGTGGGCAGTCATTGCACTTACCATCAGGTGAACGTTTTGCTCGTTTCATCACCTTATCCAATAAAAAAAAAACATGGATGATAGCCCCTGGGAATTAGGTGATCGCTGCCAAGCTATTTCTACATCTTTATAATCTTGAAATTATACATTGTTTTTAAACTAACTAAAAACAAGAAAAAATTGCCCTCTGGGTTTCCTGCTTTCGTCTTTGCATGCTTTTTTCTTGAAGCCTTGGTGATAGGTAGGATTTCCGTGCAGGAAGGGTCTGGGTAGGTACCACCGCAGGGCCAGTTATTCTGCCATGAAGCAGTAGTGTGTAAACATTTACTGTGTTTCGGTCTGGAGAGCACTAAGAAGAGACAAACTGAAATGCCCTGGACATTAATGCGTAGCATTAAATGTGAGCTAGCTTAATCGCTGGGCATATGAAACTTAAGAACGTCTCAGGGTGACGGTCGCAGTGTGGTGTCAGAAGCAGAAGTGTTCTGGGTGACACGTGGGTGAGCGTTTGCTATGGGCAGGCAGACGTTGCACTTACCATCACGTGAATGTTTTGCTCGTTTCATCATTTTTTCCAATAAAAGGGAAACTAAAACTAGGGGCGGGTGGTGTGATACATTTCTAATTATCGTGTTATACCCGCATTCTAGATTGATCATGGGTTTCATCCAGAAGAAGCAAGCTGAAGAGATGCTAGCCAAATGTCCACCTGGAACCTTCCTCCTCCGCTTCTCTGATTCCGAACTGGGAGGTATTACCATCGCTTGGACTGGTGGTAAGTTTAATAAATATAAGTTCAGCTTCAGACTTTATTAAAATGGTTGAGGAGGGCGATGGCCGTCGCGTGCTCATCAATCACTTGGCATTTGAGACTGAAGAACTGATGTCTCAAGGTGACGGGCGCAGTGTGGTGTCACACAGAAATATTCTGGGTGACACAGCATTTGTTGTGGGCGGACGTTGCACTTATTCTTGCTCGTTTCGTCACTTTATACAATAAAAAAAACAGAACTTTTTTTTTTCTGAGTACCGTATATACTTACTTTGTTATTACAAACAGACACTTTAATTTTATTTATTTGTATAGGCAGACCCTACAATTATCCTACTCCTGACGCACTGCATTAGTCTCATACTCTCGCAGCTCTCTGAAGGTTTCCACTTGTACCGCGTGTGAACTGCACGTTTGTCTTTTTTCAGAGGGCAACGAAGTCTTCAGCCTTCAGCCATTCACCTCCCGCGACCTGATGCTGCGGTCGCTCGCCGACAGGATCCTGGACCTCGCTCAGCTGCAATTCCTCTATCCCAATGTGGCTAAGGACGACGTCTTTTCCAAATACTACACGAAACCGGGTGAGCTATTCACTCCTTACGTCCTTACCATCTCCCTCTCTTTCTGACCCCGCTCCTTTCTCCTCTTCCATGGACATAGAGGCCTTGCAAAGTCTCAAACTCAAAATTTCGTAATTCATTTTTTCATTTCAATATTTGTCTTATGAATGTCAAAATCTACACTGGTTTGAGAAACTAGCTAACTACTTACCCGCGCGAATATTTCGTGCAGTGTCGTGATCATGAACAGATGGCGCCATCTATACTCTTTAAAGAATGTAAACAACTCCCGCCGACAGCTGTCGCTCCATCCACCACCACCATTTCAGCCTACCATTAGTCCACTGCTGAACATAGGCCTCCCCCATAGAGTGCAACAAAAGTTTGTAGCTCTCATTTTGGGGGGATTTTGCCATAGTTGCCACGCTTGGCAGGCGGGTTGGCAACCGCAGTTTATTTATTATGATGTTCCAGGAAGATGCTGCTGCCCATCTTCTGCTTTTAATTTTCCCTCTGTCGACTTTTACGACACCCACGGGACGAGATGGGGTGGTAGATTCTCTTAAGCCGCTACCACACGGCCAGCTGTCGCTCATCTTATTTGAACAGATTGTCAACAGATGGCGCTTTCTACAATCGTATTAATTAATTTTATCTCTTTTAATCAGTTTTTAACCGAAAACTTTAATTTTAAGACATTTATTGATTTTTCGTCATTAGAAGGAAAATAATCTTCATGATGATTCAAAAGGGTTCAAAACGCTCGGGATTTTTTATCATTTATAAATTACAATAATAAAATTATTACTTACTCATATAATTTGCAACCAAGGGGCTTCGTTTCCTTTCGTTTTTCTGTCCCCCACTTTCGCATTTAATTGTTTCTATACTCATATTGAATGGGAGAAAGTGAGGAGACATGCAAAACTTTCACCTGATGGTAGGATTCCTATGCAGGAATCCGTCTAGGTAGGTACCACCCCAGCGCCAGTTATTCTGCCGTGAAGCAGTAGTGTGCAAACATTACTGCGTTTAGGTCTGAAGGGCACTGTGAGCTAGCGTAATCACTGGGCATAAGAGACTTGAGAACAGATGTCTCAGGGTGACGGGCGCAGTGTGATGTCACACAGAAATATTCTGGGTGACGCGGCATTTGTTGTGGGCGGACGTTCCACTTACCATCAGGTGAACGTTTTACACGATTTCGTCACTTTATACAATAAAAAAAAATGCAACGTCTGCCCATAGCAGATGCTGTGTCACCCAGAGCATTTCTGAACGGTTCGCCAATAGAGTTGCCGCATATCGACCGTAAGTTTAATACTCGCAGAGAACGAGATGCACAAGAACGGCTACGTGAAGCCGGTGCTGGTGACCACTCTGCCGCCGTACATGTCGCCGTCGCCCGCCTACGCGCACTCGCACTCGCCCGACTCGCACCGCAACACGCCCAGCGTGCAGAGCAGGTGCGTCACCTCCACTCATCATCATCATCATCATCATCATCATCATCATCATCATCATCATTTCAGCCTACCACGAGTCCACTGCTGAACATACGCCTCCCCCGTTGATTGCCACAAAAGTATGTGGCTCTCTGGTTTGGAGGGATTTCGCCATAGTTGCCAAGCTTGACAGGTGAGTTGGTGCACTGCAAGCACTGAGGAATACAAAACTGCAGTTTCTCTTTCGGATGTGCGAAGGAAATGCTGCTGCCCCTCCTGGTTTACATTTTCCCCCTGTCGACTTTTACGACACCCTCGTGATGAGATGGGGTGGTAAATTTTCTGAAGTAATAAATACGCGGTTGCCAAGCGTGGCGACTATGGCATAATCCCCCAAAAATGAGCACTACAAACTTTTGTGGCCATCTGTGGGGGGAGGCCTATGTTTTTTAACATGAAACAATTGGATTTTATTTTGTTGTCCGTACTTTAATTTTTAATGTAGAACAAAGTAGTATTTTATTTGCTATCCCTACCTTTATTATAAATCTTGTGTGATTGTGTTTGTTCTGTGCGAAATTTGTTTTCTTTTTGCCGACAAAAACATAAAAGGAACTAATAACATACACATTATTATCAGAAATGGGTCGCGGGACAAATATTCCTATGGCCTACATGGTAGGGTTCCTATGCAGGAATCCGTCTAGGTAGGTACCACCTCAGCGCCAGTTATTCTGCCGTGAAGCAGTAGTGTGCGAGCATTGCTGTGTTTCGGTCTGAAGGGCACTGAGAGCTGACGTAACCAATGGACATATGAGACTTAAGAACTGATGTCTCTGGGTGACGGGCGCAGTGTGGTGTCACACAGAAATGTTCTGGGTGACATAGCATTTAGTGTAAGTTATGTGTAAACGTTGCACTTTCCATCAGCTGAACGTTTTGCTCGTTTCGTCACTCTATCTATGCAATAAAAAAAAGGTGCTCCAAGTGGGCTACTTAGAACTCTGGACGGTTTCGTGATCGGTTCCATTCGATCCCATTAATCAATGAATGAGCTTCATACGCCAAAAAAAAACCGATGACGATTCACCTACCAGAGTTACAAAATAGACCTCCAGATCGGGGTATTTGTGCTTGTGGAGTGTGTCCCATAAATACACGATAAAGGTGAAATCCTACACTTAATCCATTGAAACGATCTAGCAAAGCGTCTTTCCTTGTCACATCGCATATGAAAGACGAGGACAAAAGAAGATGTTACTACCAACACAGGCAACTTGTTTTTTTATTTTATTGTATAAAGTGATGAAACGAGCAAAACGTTCACCTGATGGTTGGTGCAACGTCTGCCCAAAACAAATACCGTGTCGCCCAGAACATTCTTTTGTGACACCATACGTGATGTATCACCCTGAGACATCAGTTGTTAAGTCTCATATCCCCAGTGATGACGACCGCGTTGCCTAGTGGTCAGAGTACCTGACTTCTAAGCCGCGGGTCCTGGGTTCGAATCTGTGTGACACCACACTGCGCCCGTCACCCTGAGACATCTGTTCTTAAGTCTCATATGCCCAGGTGATTACGCTAGCTCTCAGTGCCCTGGGGTGGTACCTACCTAGACGGAAGCTAGCCTAACACTAGACACTAGACAGATTTAGTAACCTTACCGCTAATTATGCACGTGTCATGGCGCTATGCGGCGTGAGATAGTGCTCTGTACCCGACATGTCAAGGTCATAAGATTCGGCGCTCTTCCAATGCATCTATCGCAATTATATCGCACCTATATGCACATCCGTGTGGCGGCGGCTCGTTAAAATAATACTTAATGTCGCGCAGCGGGCTATGCTCGAAGTTTCTCTCCGAGATATACTCCGCAAAGATGATATCCGCAGCAGAACTGGAGTAACCGACATAGCCCTAACGATTAGCAAGCTGTGGCAATGTTGCCATATAGCTCGTAGAACAAATAACCCATGCAGAAGTTAGCCGTGTGGTGGCGGCTCGTTAAAAGAATACTACCACTCCATCTCATCCAATGGATCTCGTAATAGGCGAGTAAGGAATTAAACTGCACTGTGCACCCAACAGCGCATGGTGGCGATGGGCTCACCACCTATCACACCAAGTGCATTGTATTGTTTTGGTGAAACGTGGATTGTGGCAGTCATCTGTTTTTGCAGTGAGTGCCCTGTCTCTGACTACCCCTTATGGGATACAGTCGTGATCTTATGTATGTATGTATGTTATATGCTCATTTGAAAAGAGTCATATAAAGAAAACACTTTAATTAATTCATTAAAATTATTAAGAAAATCATCTAATATTGCTATTTAAAAAAAAATTACCACACCCACGAAAATATACGGAAGTCTATTTTCGTGGGTGTGGTCACGATAACTCCCGAAAAAAATTACGTATCGAGGCCGGGTTTTTTTTATCGTGTTCAGAATTTTATCTACTGGTTTCCTTTTCATATCAAAAGTCTTAGCACCTGTCGTTATTAAGAAAAATATTTTTTTCTTATTGTTTTCATCTGAAAAGGAAATGACTCGAAATATTTGAACCTCAATACGATTTTTTTTTTCTTAAGAGTTAAATGAGCGTCATGAGACGTTTTTAATACGTTCCTTCTATGTTTTTGTACTGTGGTGCATGCCATTTGCATATTTCTTTATGTTTTTTTATCATTTATAGGTACATGCTTGAGTTTTGAAATAATCGAAGAAGGAATGCAAGGATATTGATATATTTTTTTTAATTTAGTTTTACGATTTAAGCTGAATGGTCACATCCTTTGCCTTATTTTTTTTTGCTTATATTATAGGAATTAAGTGATAATGTGCTTCCTTATAGTATAAAAATCTATAAAAAAATCGAAACTAAATTTTTTGGTAATTTTTTTATGTTTAAAGTACATCTTAGTGTAACTTAGGTTTAGTTTTAAATTTGTGGTAAAGAGACAAACGATAAAGACTGCGGAACTATCTTATATAGGATGTTTTTTTTCTTCTTCATAATGGGGAGACCAAAAATAATACATTTATTTTTCTAGCTGCGCCACTACGATCTTACAACTGTAAGAGGAATACAAAAAAAAAATAGAAAAAGAAGTGTCAATTTGTCTCGAAATTATTACTATAGTGAAATTGAATGTTTTATATTGAATTGTTGAAAGTGTTTGTTGTAAAATTTTCGCCTAAAATCTCGACGGCCACACTTCAATATATTAATATTACAGCAGTTATTAAACGTACGCGCTCATAATGCCCTTAAAACTTGCTAACGTCATATTGATAGAGTAAGGTCAGCAAAACGGATGATTGCGTCCGAATCCGATTTTTATATATTATCGTGAATCAGTTACCACGAACTGAAACGTTACAAGAATCGCTGGATTTTAAAGATAAGGAAATAGGAATTTTACAATCCTCTCCTTCTTTAACAGGCTGTTAAAGAAGGAGAATAGACTGATGCTCCATCCTTATCCAGTGCTTACCCAATTGATGCATCTAAAAAACTAGGTCACAATAGGACCACGCGAAAACGTTTATTCTATACATCAAGCAACGGTTTCTTGTCCACTGCTGGGCATAGACCTTTCCCAAGACTGATGCTCCGATTTTGTCCGACATTGACCCAGTGGATGCGACGAGTAACCAGGTCGCAATAGACCGTACTGAAACGACGACCGCGTCGCCCAGTCGTCAGAGTACCTGACTTCTTCGCCGCGGGTCCCGGGTTCGAATCCCAGCCGGAGCCAACATTTGTGCTATAAAACACAAATTGTTGGTTTTCGGGTCCGGTTGTGTTGTGTTTGTCCCCGTGTTTCTGACACTGCATCCTAGCCTACCTCCGATCTTATCGCATCAGCGTTACATCGGGCGCGGGTGGGTCGGGACGAGTGAGTGCCTCTGTGTTTGCGCGTACACTTGTGGCACTAGAACATCTCCTGCGTAGTTCATGGCTCTTGACAGTAGTCGGCAGTTGTCGCCGTGGTCGAAATCGGCTAGGAGAACATCATCATCGTAAATTGCGTAACTTCGTTGGTTTTGTTTTAAGGACATCCTTAATATATGTTGAACCGTGACTTTGTAATGAGTTGCTGTCGAGATTTTAGACTGTAGTTTGTTGCAAGACTAATATTAATTCATCATTTAAATATTTTACGTAAAATTAAATGGTATTCAAAAATGTAATTTACCTTAAAATTATAATTATTTAAATTTTGTACAATTTTCCGTCTTTGCTTTTTAAAATGGCCGTCTTTTCCTCGTCGTTGATTTACATATGAAACCGGTTTTTTTTTTTCAATATTCCTTTACCAGTATTTGGCCTTGCATCAAACCAGCGATCAATATGAGAATCAGTATTAGCGAATGTTTGGAAATTTTCAATTCGATGTTATAAGGTCGCAAATGTACTAGCGTTTCGACCGCTACGTTAGTAATAAGCCTATTGTATCAGTATTGATGTTTAGATAAGATCTTATATATAAGATACGATGATTTAGGGCCCGGTATAACAACGTGTGCTAGAGCCCGTCAAGGCATGATGGTGTCGCTACAGATGCAACACCGTTCTTAAAAAATCGAATGTTAAAAAACATCGTTAATAAAACCGATACATCGATGTGTAATGTCTCGACACGAAGTGTGAATCGATGTGAATTCGAATCGATGTGTGTAAACGAACTAGGTTTACATATTTAATACCTATGGCGTATCTAAATAACGTAAATATACCAATTCTCAGAGTTTTGAACGCTAGCTTCCACTTAACTAGACAACAAACATCAAATATGATCTTATAAATGAAAAGTTTTAAATGAAATTTAGGAAGATAAATTTTAATAGGAACTTAATTAACATCTTTAATACATGCGTATTAATATAACTATAATCATAGAGCTGGAACGAAATGAATGAACGGTGTCGATGTTTTACACTTTTGCCGTCGATGTATCGTTCATCAAATCGTCGATGTTTAACAAACATCGATGTATCGTCCCTAGGTGTAGCTTAATACCGTCGCGCTTCAACGTTAAATCCGAATTAAAATAATTTAACGTAACATTTTATATCACGTATAAATATTAATATTTGTCCTTTCATTCGTCCTTTCGAATGTGTACTCTGTGAAGTGAGTTACACAAAAAGGTAGTGTGTAAACTAATGGAAATTAAAGAGATATTCAAAAAAAGTTGGGGAACACCGAGTTACTTTTAACGATATTAATTCTAAACTAAAATATAATGTAATAATAATTATTTGAAATAACGTTTTATTTTGTCATAAATATTTTGCGACGCCGTTCCACAATGCTGTTATGCGAGGCTATTCCGCGACGCTATTTGCAAAGCTTTTTAACGATGCTATTTAGTGGCGTTATTCAACGATGCTATTATGCGAGGCTATTCCACAATGCTATTTTCCAGTCGACATGTCAATGTTACTAAGCGACCTTACTATGGAACGCTATTACGCGACGTTACTATGCCTCATCGCGCTCTAACTACGCGTTGTTTGTCCGAGCCTTTACGTGTGTTAATCTTGGTGTATTTTATTCTATTTGATACAGAAAGATTGGGAAGGGTGTTAATTTTGAAGTCCGTGTAGTACAGTAGCTTGTATAAGTTAATTGTTGGACCTCGGTACAACCTTTGATGGTACTATATTATACACATACTGTTAGGCGGACATACGTCCCTGCGAAATATTCCGTTAGTTTTTCATAGACAATATTCACTTAGAAGTTAGCTTCCTAACCCTCCCATAAGTAGAGTGTAGATCAGTGGGGTTCCCGTCATAAAAACCGCGCACAATTTTAAAGTAACGCAAGTATATAGGGGTCAATAGAAACGAAATGGGCTACATTGGAAATATAAGCAGTTATGTGTATTCGTTTCTTTCTAAAGTTGTTAATAATATTTCAAAAATTACTATTAATGATCACTTTTCAGCCTTAGGATATCATAAATTAAATTTAACATAGTAGTACTCCATATCATGAAAGATCCACGTCTGGTTTCGCCGTCATGGATTCGGCGTTATTTATTAATATCTTGAACCATAACGAGTATATGGTAAAAACTGTTTTTTTTTTAATTTTCGGCAAATTCTTGCACTTGTAAGTGAAAAAAAAAAAATTACACTAACAGTTTACATTGCTTACAATAATGACCAATCAAGGAAGTCAATTATCGCAAATAAAAAAGTAACAAATATTGCTTTCTGAACTTGCACCGATTCCATTTCGAAAGTAATTGGAAACATTCAGCATAAGAACAAATATCTATACATATACGACTCGCTTTAATAATCATATAATTACCACATATCATAAATATGACGACCAATGTTTTGACTCAGGGTTACGAACGAATTTAAAAATTATTTTTCCCAAATTTAATACTACAACTACTCTGATTGTCTATTGCTTATATGTAACGTTTTAAGGTGAGTAATACACAGGGTGGATATATAATAACATTACACCGTAATAGATCTGAATTAATATCATAAAAATTAACCTCATTTGTTCCACGAGTAAAAACAGTTTGAAAATTGTAAAATAATTTCATTTTACTATGACAATGGTTGAAATTTAATACTACAGACTACTCTGATTGTCTATTGCTTATATGTAACGTTTTAAGGTGAGTAATACACAGGGTGATATATAATAACATTACACCGTAATAGATCTGAATTAATATCATAAAAATTAACCTCATTTGTTCCACGAGTAAAAACAGTTTGAAAATTGTAAAATAATTTCATTTTACTATGACAATGGTTCAAATTTTATTGAAAATAATCCTCGTCTATAACGAGACTGCAACCAGTGAGGTTCTATTACTTTTATATTGCTATGTTGCCACCGCTATGCATTTGCGTATTTTGTAAATATTTTGAAAGTTATTAATCAGTGCTATATTTGGTATTGCCGTTATTATTCGTTAAAACGTTTAATAATTATTAATAACGGTTTTATACCTTAACATAAATTTCACTTGCTATATACTCGTATATAACCACACATACAGCATTTCTACGCGGATATTTTAAGTTACTATAATTATATAAGCTATGACTTACCCGAAGACTATGATATATTGAATTTTCTAATTAAAAATTGCACAATTTTTTAATACTTAAGTTTTAAACCCGCTGCAGATAAATTTACTAAAATCTTGCTGGGAATTTTTTTTGCAATTGTCATTCTTATAACAACAATGAAAAAAGTAGTTATTTCTTAGTGTTATGTTAAATTTTAATATGAATAAAAACCCAAAATTAAGTAACAACGTATACAGCGAAACAGACCAACGAAAATATATATATATATATATATATATATATATATATATATATGTTATATAAGGTTATATTATTACGATTTTTGACAAAATTACATGGTTTATTGGACTGATTATTCCTATACAAAAGTTGAGTTTAATTGTAACGACCAATTGTAGTATATTAAGAGACATGTGATGTCCGAGACGTTATTTGAAATTAATAAAAATATAATCTCATCCAAGCAAATCTCATTGTTTTTGCACAACAATCGGTTAATTATTAAAAAAATAACATTCAATGATTGTCTATGATAATATGTTCTGTGTCCGTTTTAATGTAGTCTATGCATAATTTGTTAAACATAGATAATAAATATGAATATATTTTTAACCATGTTAAAAGATTTTCGCTAAAAACCGTTAAAACACATCGTTCATTTGTTTTTCTTGTTTAGATTTTTTTTTAAAAAGCATTCGCCGTTTTAGTAGGGATATTTTAAATTTTTGATAAATTTACATTTAAAAAAAAATTATATATGACATTGACAGAAACTAAGGCACGTTTCTTCAGTGTTAAATCTCAGAGTATAGATTAGTTAAAACAGAAAAAAATATTTTATTCGAGAATAACCGTCCTTTACAAATAATATACTGAACTAATATTTATTTTCCGCCAGAATAACCTAGATTAAATATATTTTCTTTTCGTATTTATGGTGAAGGTTTTTTTTAATATTGCTCCTGCATATAAAATACACTGCCACAAAAACAAAAATATACCTATGTATTTCAGCATTCTTATTTTGACTTAACTCAAAATACTGTTAATGTGAAATACTTTTTCCCCTCCAATTATTGCACAGCCTTTACCGATAAAACCTATATTTTTTTTAAATATATTGCTTAATACAAAGTACATTTTTAACACATTGAGTAAAGGTAACTAAGACCTGCGGATCAAATTCATAGAAATGAAATTATGATTCTGTTATTTTTTTTTCAATGAACACCACATACTGGATGGTTTTAATATAAGATTATATGTAATTCAGTTGATTGAGTCAACAAATCAGAACTAACTACAATAATAATTTATCGACTGAAGTATTTTCGAAAAATCTTTATTTGTGTAGTACTAAAAATGTTTAGTTTCAAAAGGTATTATTTAATCAGTATTTTAGCCAAGACCAAATTTGTGAGTTTTGTAACAATTATTGAAGAGGCATTTCATCGACCAATTTGTAATTACTGATCTCTATGCATTTCGCATCCCATGACATACGACATACGCAGTGAACCTATCTCTTGGGATATACACCAGCGACTTATGAATCCGGCACCCTCAATCCTGAATTTATATTTATTTATAAAAAAAAAACACCAGAAATTTGATAATTTTTTTATAGTTTTGATTATAATATTTCGTTTCAACGATCGGTGCGAAAGCTTGTGCTATTTCAAGAGATACAATGCGTATGTAATATTACGAATAGAATCTTTATAAACCTCGGTTACATAGCGATTTAACAAATTTACTATATAAGGTTCAAAAATATCGTATTCATAGAATCATACAGATGTTAAAATGTAATGTAACCGTGTATTTATTATCACATAATACATAATTTTATAACTTATTAAGAGTATACAGTGCAGTGAGAGAGATGGCACATATCATTCTCTCTGTTGCGTTTCAACTGTGTGCCTCAGAACATAAAGGATGTGACTATTACAGGAAATAATAATAGCTTAAGCATAGCCAATATATTGAAAATTTTTACAAAATATGCTCAAATTCGTTAAAAAGTTTGCAGTTTGTAAATCACTAATAGCTCTTAAACAATTTGGATTACCTTTTTTCCCCTTTAAAGAGTTGCTATTATATTGATATTTTAAAGTATAGTCCTGGCCGCGGAGAGAATGCGTTCCTGACAGGTCGTGATAGAATGGTTAAAACTAAAGTGTCGAAGAATTGAGGATAAAAATATTATAGTTTACTACTAAGTAATACTATCATTAAAAATAGTCAACTTACCAACGTTTTTTCTTGTCCTAATATTGTCAATTGTCAAAATGTTAAATAAATAAGAAATGACAGACCTCGGGAACGCATTCTCTCAGTGGCCGGACTGTATGTTGGAATTGAATGTGTAAAAAGTAATCTGCTTGATTTTGAAAGTACACACCGTTCTTATATTTGATGATTATAAAGAGCGACTCAATTATGTTTTTGACATTTTCACAAAAAATATGGGGAAGTAAAGGTAGATCACCTTCGCTCGAGTGGAAATTATTTAATTTAATTAATTGTCTAATTATAGGTTGGAATGAACGCCATTTGGTTAGCTATAACTATAGACAAACATTATTGACATTCATCATCTAGTATAAACCATAAACCGTGTTTGTAATTTTTAATTAATAAATTTAAGAAGCAATATTTTGCTTTCGATCAATTTTGCATGATTTTTTTTTAATTTGTATTCAGAGATGATTTTAAGATCTTTGATTTTAATTCACAATAATAAAAAAAAATGTGTCATTAAAAGTTATCAATGTAAATAATACATTATTAACAATCACACTGCATCGTCAATTTTTATATTGCAACAAGTATCCGTGGATTTGTGAATTTTTACGTATTGTACATGACAAAATGTAATTTTAGATAAACGTTTCGATGTATTCATGATGGAATTATATATGACATCAAATAAGTTGTTATTATTTTGACGAAAAAGTAATTGTCTTTGAACTTGTATCGAAATTTTAAAAATTACCCTTCCAAAGACAATTCGTTTTTCCTACCTGCGCGAAAATGCAACACAGACGGTCGTTTCTATTTTTATTCCGTATCATTTTTATTGTTTTTAATTTCAAACTTTATTATAGTCTGTATTTTAGAGCCGGGCACATGTTACGCCTCTTATGTCTGTGCTGCCATTTTTGGCGAGGATTAGGTTAATTGTGGATGTTTTTATTTATTCCTGTTATCTTTTCATCACAACGACCGTCATTCTAATGTGTTGCATTTTCTATATCTTTCCCGATTCATCTTCCTGACGGCGACTGGACTGCGAAATGGGAATTCAAAATCAAAAACCAAACACACACACACACATTCAACTAATACACAATAATCGTAATATATTGATCAATTCTCGCATTAAATATTTGGAGAAATAATTAAACAATATTACTATAAATATACATGAATATTTACTTCGTCAATGATAATTCCATTTTAATCCTATAAATTATAATATCTAATACACTACATTGACAACAAAAACTTTGAAAATAAAAAATCGTTAAAACTACGTAAATTCTATTTATATTGTTTTAATAACAAAAATGTCACTGTTGCTTTTGTTGCCTGTGAACATTTTCTACGGACAACACTATAACCATTATCACAATTGCTTATGCTCATGCTCATAATTACGCTTTTACCAACGTAACATTAATGTCGGTAAACGACAACCTAAATATTTTGTGTAACAATCTCACCAACCACAATAACAACACGGTATGATCACACAAACAACAATTATTTACCGATATTGATAACATGCAATAATAATTTAATTTAACCATCCAACCATCAACAATTATTTCGATATATGATCACACAAAAAACAATAATTTAACGTCACGATCACACAAACAACAATAATGAATAACACCATAAAAACGGCACGTCAAAAATGGAACAACAAATAATGGTGCGGGGCCAACAACAGTTACTTCAGCGCTTCGACGCCCGCTCAGACCGAGAGCAGCCTTATGGACAGTGACCTCTTTGAGCAGATTAGGGCGTTCGAGCCCGACGGTCTCGATGACTTCGACTTCTACAGTGCCAACATGAGCATGAAATGAGGTGAGTAATTGACACACGTACAAGCATTTTTAATGCTGTAGTAGTTTGGCTGAAGTTAGCTGCACTTACCTCTTTCCTACCGCGGTGGCGTAAGAGGCGACTAAGGTATAGTGCGGACAGCCTTTATTCGTTCAGAATAACACCATAATATACAATGCTGTCACTACAATGCTCGTGGGAAAGCAATAGGGAGTTAGAATTTTTGGACTAGTGCCAAAATGGCGGCGTCGTGGTTCCTCCAGCCGTCACGGCTCGTTCCTCGTCTCTTCATTGCGTTCCCACGAGCATATAAGAAATATATAACACCGCGTTTAAATGAAATTTGTAAAATTACAATTTTTTCGCATTACAATAATATGTAATATTTTTATTTCAGATAACCCAATGGTCACGTTTAGTTATTATAGATTATTACTACAATTGCTTCGAGTCAATTAATATAGGAGCTATTATGACTAGTTATATAGATTAAATATGTCAGCAATTAACGTTCCGTGCCATAGATTATAAATGTGTAACACATTATATATTATATATAATAAATTCAAAATATTAATTAAAATGCAGCATCCTGAAAAAGGATAATATCAATATTATAAATAAAATTGTAATTTTTTGTCTTAAGATTGCCATCAAGTCCACTCTGCACCTTTTATATTGCCATTAAAGGCACTCTCTGCGCTCACAACCTTTGTGTGTATTCAGTTATGTCTACGTTTGCAATAATTTTTATATAGAGATAAAATATATAAAAGGAATCGCCATAAAACTAAATATATAAGATACTCAATGATACAAAATGAAAAAAAAAAAATGAATTTACTTTTGCTTATTGAAATTATTGATTATCAAATACACGAGCACAAATAAGTAATACACCCGTAAGTTACATTTAATTTTTATCTTTACCTATTAGAAAGCTAAGAAAATAACAGCCAAGAACAAGTTAGGCGCGCATATAACTGGGTTCCGTGGCCATTGTTACAATAATTTTGTAAAAAGTATTTCACCTTGACTTTGCGTGTCAGTGTTTGCGTTCACATTTACATTTTCGAAATTAGTTATTATAATTATAAGCAAATATTTCGTCACGAAAGTTGAGTTTCAGAATCACGTTGTAATATGAAATTTCGTGAGGCATAAATTCGCTGTTTGGGTTGTTATATACAGACATACAGATGAACAAACGGAAATTATTAGTTGGCTATGGAACCCTTATAATAAAAAGGGACTTCAAGGTCGAAAGCGTTTGCTATTTAGTCAAAAATGACTGTAAATAATCATGGATATAGTGAATTTTGTCACTCATAATTTTCTACCTACGATATTGTTAGTGTGGCAAACTTGACAAGAGTACCAACATACAAGTGCAATTATACATAGGTGTATGTACTTAGTACCATGATTTATTTAATAAGAAAGAAGATATTTCTGTATGTAATAATCTAACAACTAAATCAGAGATATTTGAACTAACCTACATAACTAATGTAAAATATTGACGTGTTGAATTAATAATAATTCATGTTGTGACATTCTAAAATTATAATCGCTTTCTGATTGAGATTGTATGCTCACCATAGTCCGGTGCCATAGATTTAGGTATATAATTTTGACAAACGTTTTATCTAATTGTCTAAGGTTTTGTAATATGTTATAGAGAATTCTGTTTCATCATTATTACATTTTGTATTTATATAATATTCAAGAATTATTAATAAATTTCCAGTTAACCTTTCGAAATATAAAGTCGTTTTAATAACCATGTAACAAATTATTTGGACGGAGATTTATTAATTTACATTAAAATAATGTTTTATTTTGTATTTTACTGTAATTTAAAATCCGATATCTTTTTAATAATATATAAATAGAACAGAATTTAAAGTTGCTTTTGAAAATTAAAATTATACTCGTAGTTATACCACAATCAATTAAAAATAGATTTGTAAGGCTTCTTCATTACGAGCTTATGGGATTGTGATCAAGATTAACATTTATAGTAAAAAAAACAACTTCCATTTATAGTTGATATACCTCAAAATCGTTAAATAAAATGAAAAATGTACCCGGATGTGATACAGCGAGGCCTTATATTTGACATTAAAAACTTGGCAAACTGACATTTGTGATTGTCCTTAATAATAGTATTTTGATGTAATTTGTTCGATCTTCAATGAAGTTACACGGTGTTTAATTTTGCCGGAATTCAATAAAACATCAAAAGAATAATTATTTAATGAAATACCAACTTCAACGCAGCAGCTCCAAGCAGAGTTTCACGACTGTCATGGCCCCCATCGGGACTTTAAATTATATGGGACCACCCTTACTATATTCCCTTTGTAATAAAAAAATAAACATTTGTATCGGTCATATATATCAGTGCATAAACAAAGTAGTAAATCCTCCTTTTTGAAGTGGCTTAAAAACAAAGTTCATTTATTAAGATTGGCTTTTGTTTGAATGACGACATGTCACTTGATCATTAAAAATATGGCAAATCGTGTATCTTATAGTTTGTAGCGTACAATGAGAATGTACGCTACAAACCGGAACGCAGCGATGCCTGCACTCTACCGTTTGACAGAATACTCGTACATAGGACTTTTGGCGCCAATTCGAAAAGTTTTTAATGAATTTTGTAATTTTTGTGTATACTTTGAGTTTTGATGTCTAATATTGATAGTTTATTATGCAGCAAGTACTCGTGAAAGTGTACAGTGATTGGGAAATTCAATTCATGACCAAAATTGTACTTTTCGTTTTGTCTCCATCAGTCACGCAAATCTTCAGTGAACAATCGAACAGCGAACTATAATTTTTTTTTCAATCGAAATTTTGAAGCCCCTCTGCTTGAAGATTTCTAAATAAAATTATATATTTATACCTGGACATGTTACTTGACATTGGAGAATAAGATTACGACTATTTCTATAAACAACTATTTCATAAAAGTTGTACCGCCAGTAAATTTACTGTTTATCTACTGTCTATCATGGCATTTGAGCGTATGTCGAAAATAAACTGCTTTAACAGGGAACTAAAAATATATTGATAATTCTATGTAATAAAACTACTAGATCTATTTAGATTGTCCTTTTTAAATTCTACCATTTCTCACAGAAGGATAATTGAAGCTCAAATTCACGCCAGTGTGAATAAAACTATACAACTTTATTCCATGATATTATCTCATATACTTCAAGAATTCTAAATTACTGCATTTCTATATTTCACGAACTCGTCGTCAGCTTGCTTTTCATTAAACAGTTAAGTGCTATTTTACTTTTCGACTCGTACTCCAACAGTGCATGGAAATTTATTGAATAAAAATTTATAATATAGTAACGAAGTTTTAATAAATATTTCTAATCCATATCTTTAGACGTTCTGAAATGGAACCATCGCTGCAACAAGGGCTAAAGTGCCGAGTATATTTTTTTTATCACCCAATATCAATTATTAAAAACCGTGTAACTTTATTCTCGGTGATGGTAATTTGTCATATTCACTGATGTATATGAATTGTGTTTTTTTTTTGTATTCATTCGGTTATACTATCTTATATATTTTTAATCTGCTTTGCAAAGGTAAGTTAATTTCTTATATACACGCCATACATTGAGCGCGCAAAATTCTAAGTATGCTAAGTGAGACACTCGAAATAAGTTAGTTTTTGTCTGTGACATCTAACTGTAACTGTGAAATCTTGACTGTTTCGACATTTTGCTAAGTACAAAGAGTATATAAGTTATACAAAGAGTATATATATGGCTTAGTATAACCCGCACTATCGTAATCAATGGCAACCATCAAACTGACAATCATTATTTAGTGATCCGAAAAAATCTAAATGAATTATCTTTGTGGCATCAAAATAACAATACGGTGAATTTTACATAATTTTTGATCAATTTTAGACCTTGTTATGATTAAAAAAGAAACTTTCTGACGTAAACATAAATATGGCTACTTAGTCAGCAGGCCTGTTTTGGTTGACAAGGGCTGTACTCTGTCACTTAGACCTTAACTTTTTTATGCTGTCTTACCTAGCAACTTAGAATTTTGTTCTCCCATTGCAGTGTCTAAACATCTGTGCAAAGATTTGACGTTTAAATAAACAATTTTCAAATAGTTTTTTGGCGCCAACCCGGTAAGAGACGGTAGCGTTTTTATTGCATTTTATTATTTCTATGTATATTTCAAGTTTTAATGTTTAATATTGATAGTCTAACAAATGCTTGTAATTGTGCCTTTTCTTTTGTCTATAAGGCAAACGTTCAGTAAAAGTGACTCTAAATTTATATTTAATACCACAATTTCTTCGTTCAATATTTGACAGTGCTAATGCGGCGTTATCCAAAAAAAATATATCTGAATTGAAAATGCTCGTTGTATTTACGTAAATTGTAAAATAATATTTTTTTTTTCTAAAATTGATTAAAAAATATTGACATGCAAACAATTTATTTTCAGTTTAAGTATTCGGGACTGTAACTTTTTTTATCTTTTCATACAACAATAAAAGCAAGTTTTGCAAATGTTGCTAGTAAATTAAATTAAGAATTTTAACTAACCTTGCACATGCGTTTTCTTTGAAAGGATTTATTATTTAAAAATTATATTAGAATACAATAGTTGCTCCTGTCTAAAATGTGCCGTAAACTATTATAATTATATAAGACAAAAGCCTTGTCGATCAATTGCAGGACTTTCTTTATATTGTACTTAAATTAAAATGATATGCCTAATACAAAAATTAAACTTACAAATACAAAAAGCTGTAACCTTTGAGTTTGACAACATCATAACGATAGCTGTGGTCA
The DNA here is from genome assembly GCA_019845155.1 of Luehdorfia chinensis. Taxonomy (NCBI): domain Eukaryota; kingdom Metazoa; phylum Arthropoda; class Insecta; order Lepidoptera; family Papilionidae; genus Luehdorfia; species Luehdorfia chinensis. Next base: position 537,804 of record JAHVAK010000013.1, on the reverse strand, counting down.
GTTCGTAAAACAGTTTTCTAAGTCCCAATCACTGTTCAATATGTATTGAAATTAAGCTTTATGTACACTTAAATGAAATAAATATTATGACTGTTGACGTGTTTTATTAATTTTTTTCCTTATGGATGTGTAACTGGCAATTGAACCGTGACTAATTTTTACCACAATGACATCTTTTATAATTTAAAAAGGCTCTCGTCGGATGAATTATAGTGTCACGTTCAATTAATTATACCTTTCTACACCTCACTGATGATGGTCGCCGGCAAAACAGTTCGGCTTGGCGGGAGAATCACATGCTCCCTAGACTTTTGGCGCCAACTCGAAAAGTGGCGGTAGTGTTTTTATTGAATTATATAATTTCTGTGTATATTTTGAATTTTGATGTTTAATATTGATAGTCTATTATGCAACCAGTGCTCTTCAAAGTGTACAGTACTTGGAAAATTCATTTCTTTTTGAAAAGGGCATAAAATAAGCTTAGAATTATCGTATATATTTAGTTAAACATGCTGAATTTTAAGCGAATTTGGGCAATATCCTTTATATGTCTCGGGTGAATGTAGTTGAGAGTTTGCACATTTAAATATTAGTGGATAAGGAAAAAGACCGTATGGACTAGTAGTCAGTTGCCAGCTTGGAATCAAAGTTAGGACCCAACTTTGAATCCAAGCCGGAGAAAAGTATAAATCGTTCTTTTTCGGGCCTATTTCTTTTGTGCATTTAAAATTTACGTCTGTTAAACGCATCCATGCAAAAGAAATCATAATATGGGGCATCGTTTCTACAAAAAAATGGCGGCGGCTTAATATCCGCCATACCATTACGCCCCGTGGGTGTTGTAACAGGTGAGGGAACGCCGGGATAATCTCATGGCTTCTGAAAGGTGCTGTATACAGTCACGCTGTTTCTCATATAAGGGGGTAGGTACACCCGTATACTTTTCGCACCTGTGGGAAACGAGACGTGACGAATGGCGAACATCGTCGCTGCCATTTTCGTAGGAGACAAGAAAATTCTTAATCCCCACTGCGTTCCCGCGAGCAGTATAGTGACAGCATTGCATATGATCGTGTTATATACCTTTACGACACCTGGGTAGGAAAGAGGTAGGTGCTGTTGTACCCTGCCGAACAGCTGTCGGCGAAAAAAGCCAGACTTAAAATACACAGACTGGCATATAAGGTGCTCAGCGTCTGATCATCAATCCGCCCGCTGGGCGTTCTGATAACGACAAATACTCCCTTGTTTGGAAGGAGCTATGCCTAGCAGTGAACAGGCTGATGATGGGAAGATACTATGCAGGAATCCATTTAGGTAGGTCCACAGTAGTGTCTAAACTTTACTGGGCTTAAGAACTGATGTCTGAGGGTGACGGGCAAATTGTGGTGCCATATAGAAATGATCTGGGTGACACGGCATTTATTTTGGGCTGTATGTGTATACTGCACTTGAATGAGTTGAACATTTTGCACGTCTAGTTCCTCCATCCAATAAAAATTAAGAGGGGAAATAAAATGTAAACATTGAAAAAACATATTTTATTAAAATCAAAACAATTTACTCCAAACAAAATAATAAATAAGGTACCTGTTCTGTAACCAATGTGTTCTAATTACGAACATATTACGTTTGTAGAAATCCCATTTTCATTTCATAGACTAATTGTTTATTAGAGCGGGAAATATTTATTTTTTCGTAGGTCTTGTCTGTTTTGCTATCTCTTTCTTACTCGCTATGATGTGACTTCAAAAAACTTTTTACAGGAAATTATAGACCGGCTCATACGCCCCGTAATCACACTATCACTGGCCTTTAGACCGAAACACAGTAATGCTTGCTTCTGCTTCACGGCAGAATATATATATTATAATGTGTTTTCGGGCATAACTTCTTTCTTTCTTCTTCTTTTTTGATCTTGGCAATTTGCTACCAAATCGGGCCATTGCCAGTGTCAAGTAATTTTTTATTTTTATTTTATAGTGACGAAACGAGCAAAACGTTCACCTGATGGTAAGTGCAACGTCCGCCCACAACAAATGCTGTGTCACCCAGAATATTTCTGTGTGACACCACACTTGGACATCAGTTCTTAAGTCTCAAACGCCGAGTGATTACGCTAGCTCACAGTGCCCTTCAAACCGAAACACGGTAATGTTTGCACACTACTGCTTCACGGCAGAATAACTGGCCCTGGGGTGGTACCTACCTAGACGGATTCCAACATAAAAATCCTACCAAACATTATGAGACACTAACAAAAATAAGTACACATTTATTTGTTTATTTTTATTAAACAACTTACAATTAAAAAAAATCACATAAAGATACCCACTTCCAATGCTAAAGATAAAAAATAATCCCGTCATTATACATTATCCAAAGCCACCTCAAAACGTTTTCTATCTACAATTATTAGAATTTATAATGAGTAAGTTACAATAACTACAATTAATAATTACTAATGTACAATTTTTTTTTTCATTAAAGTGACGGAACTAGCACAACGTTCACCTGATGGTGAGTGTAACGTCTGCCCATAACCAATGCTGTGTCACCCAGAAAATTTCTGTGTGACACCACACTGTGCACGTCACCCTGAGACATCAGTTCTTAAGTCTCATATGCCCAGTGATTACGCTAGCTCACAGTGCCCTTCAAACCGAAACACAGTAATGTTTGCACACTACTGCTTCACGGTAGAATAACTGGCCCTGGGGTGGTACCTACCTAGACGGATTCCTGCATAGGAATCCTACTAACAGTAAAAATTAATAATTAGTAAGTTTATAAAATACAATTAGTGAACAGAAAAGTTTTGAGGTACCTTTGAATCTATTTCCCATTAATTACACTTTACAACACGACTTCATTTCCCCATTCCGTTTCCCCTGGCAGCACCTCTCCCCTCCCCTTCTCCCCTTCCCAGCTAGTGGGCGGTCTTTCTCGTCCCACACCACGACGCCGTCGCACGCGCAAATGCGTTTTGGGTTTTGGAACACCCCAGCCGACCTGGCAATGATACCACACGCCACTCTGCAATAGTTAATAGACATACATACATACATAAGATCACGACTGTATCCCATAAGGGGTAGTCAGAGACTGGGCACTCACTGCAAAAACAGATGACTGCCACAATCCACGTTTCACCAAAACAATATAATGCACTTGGTGTGATAGGTGGTGATCCCATCGCCACCATGCGCTGTTAGGTGCACAGTGCAGTTTAATTCTTTACTCGCCTTTTACGAGATCCATTGGATGAGATGGAGTGGTAGTATTCTTTTATCGAGCCGCCACCACAAGGCTTTTATAGAATCAGGAGTTATTTCCTTAACATCCTTTATATTAAAGGAGAGATGATACGAATACAAGATCTAAAATGGAGGGTAAGCAAAGCTGTAACGCTGTAAGCGTATTAATATTCAACTGCTGAGCACAGGCGTACTCTCATTTGTGAGGGGCTTGGAAAGTCCGCCACGTTGCTACAATGCGGGTTGGTGTCCATATGGCTTTTAAATATTTTTATTCCTCAGATATGCAGGCTTCCTCACGTTTTCCTTCATCGCCGAGCACGCACAATACTGCAGAATATCTTTACAGGTGTCGGCACCCGGGAACGAACTCGGGTCAGTTGACAAGCAAACTAAATACCACTAGCAGATGCCCTTCACCAGTATATATTCCGGATGCCCCATATCAAAACCCAGTAGGACAATATTTGTCCAAAAACAAATTGGTTTTCGGGTCTGGATGTGTTGTTTGACCTTGTATCTCTGACACTGCATTTTTTCCCAGTCTTTACTTTCATAATAAGTCCCTTTGTATTGTAAAACCAACTGCATCAAAAACTTTGAAACCATGTACAATTCAAAATTAATCAAAAACGGCTTAGAGAATCCACCATCCCATCTCATCCCGTGGGTGTTGCAAAAGTCCAGAGGGAAAATGAAAACCAAGAGATGGGCAGCAGCGTCTTCCTGGAAAGTCTTAATAAATAAACTACGGTTGCCAGCCCGCCCGCAAATCGTGGCAACTATGGTAAATTCCCCCCAAAATGAGAGCTACAAACTTAGGCTATGTTCAGCAGTGGACTAGTGATAGGCTGAGATGATGGTAGCTTGCATACTGGAGACGGACATAGGATACTTTTTATCCCGGAAAATCAAATGGTTTGTAGGTCCGCGCGGACCAAGTCGCGGGCATCAGCTAGTGTAATATAAATTATCATAATTTTTTCGTAATTATATATTCGTTGACTAAATGTATTATAAATGTAATCATTATCAAAATTGTAACTTCACGTTAAAACTTTTCCAACGGTTGCTTTTGCGGTCTTATTAACTTCAACCACTTGATTTCTTCCTGGACGATTTTCGACCACGGTGACAACTATCGAATTCTGTCGGTCTGTCTGTCTGTCAACTGCGCAGGAGATAATATAGTGCACTCGCTCGTCCCAACCTACCCGCGCCTGGTGTAACGCTCATGCTATATTATCGCAAGATTTCTGTCTTTTCCCTGCTCGAGTCTTGTCGCGAGTCTAACAGCAAACAGAATATAACTCACGGCGACCCGCTGTCCCCATCCACTTTGGACTCCGGAGAGCAACCTTTGCCCAGGTCGTCCCTCCTCTCGGACACTGCCACGGACCTGCCGATTACATCCCACACCTGGAAAACATAAAATTACAGGTTCGTAGCCATTGGGAGAAGCATCCTACTGGGTACCATCGCAGGGGAAGGTAATCTGCCGTGAAGCAGTAGTGTGCAATACTGAATACTCTGTTTCGGTACCATCGCCAGGGAAGGTAATCTGCCGTGAAGCAGTAGTGTGCAATACTGAATACTGTGTTTCGGTACCATCGCCAGGGAAGGTAATCTGCCGTGAAGCAGTAGTGTGCAATACTGTGTTTCGGTCTGAAGGGCACTGAGAGCTAGTGTAAACCGAAAAAAAAATGGTGATACGTTTCGGACTCCGGTGTATGTTTCTGGATGCTGCGAAGATATCCCGACGGAGCTGCCTGGCCTTACACAGGCGCTATAGAACAAGGTGAGTGAGCTTTGCTTATCTTTGTTTTGGTAGGGAAGAGTCCAGCTACAGTAGGCCAACACCCCCGGGGCCTTTGATATCCGTGTCAATAGTCTAGCAAACGGCCGATACAATATACAAAGATATATAATAAAATATACATAATTATACCAATACATACATCCATACATACATAAGATCACGACTGTATCCCATAAGGGGTAGTCAGAGACTGGGCACTCACTGCAAAAACAGATGACTGCCACAATCCACGTTTCACCAAAACAATATAATGCACTTGGTGTGATAGGTGGTGAGCCCATCGCCACCATGCGCTGTTGGGTGCACAGTGCAGTTTAATTTCTTACCTTTACCGATACATACATATTTATTTAGTTATATTATGTATATTACAACTTGGTAACACTTCATCTTGCACAATTGTTAGTTTTCCTGTGTACGATTAGCACCGTACACCAAAGAAATGTATGTTATGATAATAAAAGAATTTTCATAATTAAACTTTGATAATGTTCGAAACTGTTAAATGATGACTGCTAATGATATGAGTACACGCGTGACGCGAATCGAGTTAAAACAAATATGCTGACATTGTACGAAACAGTAATCCTGAAAAAAAAAACTCCTGAACACCGTCGGAAGCTATCAACTAATGCTCATGATATGCTGGGAGGTGGACACGCGGACTATAAACAGATCTTCTGTCATAGAGACCTTCACCAGTTCAACCTGAAGTATATACCTTAAGAACGTTATCCACTATCCTAAAGGTGGCCCTTCCAGTTTCATCAGCAACAATGTTGCCGAGGTCGCCAGCGTGCCGTCTGCCCGGGGGGTCGTCGGGCCCCCCGTGCGTTGTGTCCGCGGGGTTGTAGTGGCTTCCAATGGAGCTGCAACCCTGAAAAGGATTTTTTTTATTTTGAAATCAAACAGCTTACAAATGAGTTTTTTTTTTAAAATGTCCACTTGACGGTGGGTGCAACGTTTGCCCATAACAAATGGTGTGTCACCCAGAACACTTCTGTGTGACGCTACACTGCGCCCGTCACCCTGAGACATCAGTTCTTAAGTCTCATGTGCACTAGTTATCAGTGCACTACGTGGCCGAAACACTAATGTTTACACACTACTTAACGCTTAACGGGCCCGGGGGTGGTAACCTACTTAGACGGAATCATGTACAGGAACCCTACCACCACCACCATAATATACATGAAAGTAAAAGATCACCAAAAGTCTTCAATGTGTGCAGAAATTAGCCGTGTGGTGGCGGCTCGTTCAAAGAATACTACCACTCCATCTCATCCAATGGATCTCGTAAAAGGCGAGTAAGGAATTAAACTGCACTGTGCACCCAACAGCGCATGGTGGCGATGGGCTCACCACCTATCACACCAAGTGCATTATATTGTTTTGGTGAAACGTGGATTGTGGCAGTCATCTGTTTTTGCAGTGAGTGCCCAGTCTCTGACTACCCCTTATGGGATACAGTCGTGATCTTATGTATGTATGCATGTATGTAGAAGTAAGGTTCTCCAGTGATAACCTCGTACCAGCAAACGCAGTATTGGGCGATCCACCACTAGAGGGGGGCAACGATAGACTATTATGTACGTACGGAAAAACATTAATTTATTTACCAAAAAATTGACTGAATCCTGTAGAATACTAAATTTATGATGTAATCTATAAATGACATTATGTAATATGGCATTAAAAAAAGAAAGTCCCCAGAGTTTCTTATCGGTTTTTCTCTGGGAAGGTCATTTATTGAACCGGTGTAGATTTTGACGTTCATAAGAGCTTTAAACAAGCCTAAATTGAATAAAGAAATTTTGACTTTGACTTTGAAACGATATGCACGGTTTTGTTTCGAACATTTTGCGCCACTAGATGGTGCTGCGACATATCAATTTTTTTATTAATTATTAAATACATTTATTTGTAACTATTATGTATTTATTGAAAACCATTGCATAAAATAAAATATGTACAAAAAGGTGGACTTAATGCTACAAGGCATTCTCTGCCAGTCTACGATAAGCTTTATATGATGGGTGCCAAATGTTATAAAAATTACATACATACATAAGATCACGACTGTATCCCATAAGGGGTGTCAGAGACTGGGTGCTCACTGCAAAAACAGATGACTGCCACAATCCACGTTTCACCAAAACAATATAATGCACTTGGTGTGATAGGTGGTGAGCCCATCGCCACCATGCGCTGTTGGGTGCACAGTGCAGTTTAATTCCTTACTCGCCTTTTACGAGATCCATTGGATGAGATGGAGTGGTAGATTCTCTTATGCCGCTACCACACGGCAACATTTACTTATTTATCGTCATTAGGGTCGGTTTTTTGCGTGAGTGAAACCGCGGCGCAGAGCTATTAAGAAATAAGATAAGATTAAGCATGAGGTATAACACACCTGACTCAGATCCCCAACTTCGTGCACATGTAGGCCATGGAGACCGGAGGGCAGACCGTCGATACAGCCATCAGCTACTAACGGACCCTCCGCAGTCTGCTGGAATCTTATCACGCCCATCACCTTGCTCTTGCAGCAAGACTGACTCGAGATCATCGACACTGCCGACTGTACCTCTGGAAGAGGACTGGATTTTTGAGAGAAGAAATCTCTAAACAATCAGACCATCAGATTCATTTACCACTTTGACATCATATATCAACTGATGGTTCTACTGGTGGTAGGATTCCTATGTGGGGCTTAAGAACTGATGCCTCTAGGTAATGGGCAAGGTGTGTTGCCACACAGCACTGTTCTGGGTGACACAGCATTTGTTTTGGGCAGACGTTGCACTTACCGCCAGGTGAACGTTATTAAAAAAAAAGTGCAACGTATTAACAAATAGTGTGTGATCCAGAACGTTTCAGTGAGGCAACACACTACGCCAGTCCACCCTTAGACATCAGTTTCTGTAGTCTTATATGCCCAGTAATTACACTAGCTCTCAATGCCATTCAGTAACGTTAACACACTACTACTTCGTGGCTGAATAACTGACTCTGCAGTGCTGTCTAGACGGATTCGTGCATAGGTATCCTACCACCAGTACTGCCACCATTGCGACTTAATTCTCAAGGCGCGGATAATAATTCTTCATTGGAGAAGGCAGTTAACGTTTCATAGTAACACAATTTGATCACCGCCAAATCCCTGCAGTACAGCCCTTTTCCCTGACGTCCGTGACACTAAGTCTAGTACAACTGTACTGGGGAGCGTTGTCTCGACCATTATCGCGCCATCTTTGAACAGTACCTGTAAGCAAAATAAAAATGGCGGTTACTTTTATATTCCAGTGCGATTCCAGTTCTAAATACGACACATTCAGGTTTAAGAAAACGTGCTAGACGACACGGACGTCTCAGCACTCCCTGACCACGATAGGGTCAGTCACGATCCAGGCTACACTGTACACACAGTTAATAGCTTTAATATAACACGCACCACGACCCGCGACCGCCGCAGAGAGCGGCGCGCAGCAGTCGACAATCACACCGCGTACACACGATACACCCGTGTTCCAGGGCGGTTCTCACCGCCCAGAGTTACCGACACACAAGTCGACAGTCCGAATGGAGGCCCGCAACCTCCCTCGGACGGTCATTAGACTACTTAAAAAATCTTTTAGATATATACTAAATCGCGCAAGCACAGTCCGAATTTCGAGGTTTTTGTAGGAGTTTATTTATGTATTTATGTTTGGGTCAAACCAAACCTGCCACGCGGGTCCCTAGCCCGTGAGCACAGTATCCGATGAAGCTGTAAAAGCCGAGAAGGCTAACAGCAATTACATCACCGAAATTATATCAGGTTTAAGATAATTTATTTCTCAAAAGAATTTGACATTCACTTGAGAAAATTGAACATAATGAAAGTAAAACATAAATGATGGCGGTGAACAGTGGTAAATATCGTAGTTAGTAGTTTAACATACATATATCAATAATACAACATTTTAGTGATTTAACATAACACGCAAGTTAGTTTTAAATAGAAGTAATATTTAAAAATAGTAATAGTAGGTAGTTTCAAATACTTTTTATATAAGTAAATTTAACTCAACAGAAGGACAGTGGTTATCGCTCAACGCAAAGTAACACAGAATAAGCATACCTAGATGTGACATTGATCTTTGTCAAATCGAAATGTATTATTAATAGTATTATAATGTATTATAATATGAAATAGTATTGAATTTATTTAGTTTCTATTGATGTAATTGTGTATGTGTACTTTAAGGTATTTCTTGAAAGTTTGGATATTGTTTAATTGTTTTATGACTAAAAGCCGTGGTAGGTAGCTCAGGGGCCTGGTGCTCACCTTTAATTTCATAGTAAGCGAGTGACCTGGGTTCGATCCCCGGTGCCAGCACCTCTAACATTGTCCTACAATTTTAAGTGCTGATTTACCACTTTCTTAGCGGTGAAGGAAAACATCCTGAGGAAACCTGCATGTCCGAGGAATAGAAATATTTCGAAGACATGTGAAGTCCGCCAACCCGCATTGGAGCAGCGTGGCGGATTCTTCCTAGCTCCTAAACCCTCTCAGATATGAGAGGAGGCCTGTGCTCAGCATTGGGACATTTATAGGCTGAAACTTTACTTTTTTTTTATGGCTTTTGCACTCCCACTCACCTCCTAGATATAAAAAATGGTTTGGAAAACCCAAAAGTGCACGACTCATGCACGACGTCATTAAACTCTTAAGAAGAAAAAAAAACGAATTGAGGTTCAAACATTTCCGAGTCATATCCATTTCAGATGAAAACAATAAGAAAAGAATATTTTTCTTAATAAACTACAAGTGATATGAAATAGGAAACCAGTAGATAAAATTCTGGACACGATAAAAAAAAACCCCGTCTCGATGCGTCAATTTTTTCGGGAATTATCGTGACCACATCCCTAAAAAAAATCGGGATGTCAACGTCAATTTTTTTTTTCAAAGTAACAATATTAGATGACCGCCGATTAGCTTGACCTTGACATGTCGGGTATAAAGGTCATCTCATTAGTTCGTGAGTCTCAATGCCCAGTGATTACACTAGCTCTCAGTCCTCTTCAGACCGAAACAGCACTAAGACATACTCCTGTATTGTCCTACCACCGTTAAAATTCCAGCAGTGGACTGCTTAGAGTCTGATAATGACAATAAATATTTTTATAAGTCAAAACTCCATTTTTTTAGTATTGACATTTCCTCACCTCTTTGATGCCATCATGTGACTTCAATTCATTTAGTGTTTTCTCCAACGATCGCTGATCATTTTTTGAGTCCAATTCCACCAAAACTTCAAGCTGCAGACAAAAACATAAATATAAGTGAAAAGCAAATTGTTCACCTGATGATAGTGCAATGTCTGCTATTTCTGTGTGGCACCACAATATGCTACACTGTGCTTAAGTCTCATATTCCCACTTATACCCTTTGTCTTATGTCTTAGGTTTATGTACTTTGTTGGATGTACGGGACGCTAGTAAAGCCAAAGATAGTCAATTAATAATACCGTGTATAGTTTTTATTCCACCCACCTATCACACCCTAACTTTTCTGGGAAGGACAGCACAATCACACTGTATATACAACTTCCAAATATTACTAGAGGAGGATCCTCAGATCAGACCACCCGATCTGGCAGGATAGGTTACCCTTTTCCTTGGCGATTTCATCTGCTAAAATGATGAACCACAACATGATATCGCAATCAGCTTCTCTCAACCACAGAAACAACGTCATTGGCAGCCATCACAGTAACAGCCCCAGACTACTGTTGGCACAACGCGTGCTTCCTAGTCTCTCAGCCAATTAGGATCGTCAACAGCGGCCAACGGCATCAACACTGTCTTCATAAGCCTCAATGTACTGAAGATCCTGGACACGGGTTCACCGCATCGCCAGACTGCATATCATATTCATCAAAAAAAACTTGATTGAAAACAAATTTTACAGATACACTTATCGATTAATAAGTATGTTTAAAAAGCTTAACTTTTAGGTGTTACACATAAATATAGTTGTATTAATTATTTAATTCATTCTGAGCACCTTTGCCCAGCGAATCATTTAATTTAGTTATATATATATATATATAATTTAGAATTTCTGGAACTGAGAGGTAGCAGAAATAATTATGTCAGTAAAATAATAATTAGTACTTTAAAATGTTTACTATTATATTTACAAAGTTGTTATGGGCAACGTCAATTTTTTTTTAATAAGTTTTAATAACACAAGTGTCACAATAGCTTGTGTGCTGGGCTTAAATTACATGGTATGCTAGGGGCCTGAGTTCAATCCCTGGCGCTAGCACCACTTAAATTGTTCTGCAATCTTATGTACTGATTTACACACAAACTACGCTATGGAGTTGCGGAAACTGGCCTGTTGCAATCTACAAATGCTGATTTACCATGCTCAGCAGTGAAGGAAATTATTGTACTGGTGGTACCACCCCAGGGCCAATTATTATTCCATGAAGCAGTAGTGCACAAACCGAAACTCAGTAGTGTTTCGGTGTAAAAGGCACTGAGAGCTAGCATAATCACTGGGCATATGAGACTTAAGAACTGATGTCTCAAGGTGATGGGCGCAGTGTGGTCACACAGAAATGTTCAGGGTGGCACAGCATTTGTTATGGGCCGACGTTGTACTTACTATCAGGTGATGTTTTGCTCGTCTCGTCTCTTTTACCAATAAGAAAATAATAATAAAAAAAGTCTGTCAGTGTGCACAGGAGAAGCATGGCGGACTTATCCCAGCTAAAGGGCCAGGTCCTCTCAATTTCTATACTTAAAAATCATATATATTCACATATATTTCAAAATCTCTAATTTTCTAAGTATTATTATTGAAAAATATTTTTTTTTTCTAAGAATAATACATATGAGAAAAGCCTTAACCGATAGTTATATTATTCTAGAGCTCAATTATGCATAGAATATCAAGGTCACTATATAGAGTAAACTTTGTGTATTGTCATTTAGCCGCCACACTATCGCAAATGTCTACATTAAATATATTTATTTAGGATCTAGGTTGAATGAAATTGTAAGATTAAACAGGAAAAGATTAGTTCCGTGTAACAGAAATAAAATGCGTATAACAATGCTAAATTATAGTTACAAATTATATTTTAAAACATCGATAATTCAATATTTTATTGACTGCGAAGAAATCAAGTATTGTATAATAATATTTACCTTGGATGTTACCATGATGCCATACAAGTTAAACCATGTATTAGTAATAAATCGTCAAAACTTTTCTAGAAGAATAATTGTTAAGATTAGGAAGTAATGTGACCTTTATCAATTATTATTTAAAAACAAAGTTTGACATTGACATTTGATTATCAGTAGTGATAGGCTAAAGTCTTAAACCATACAGCCTTTTTTATAGGAGAAAGTGATGAAACGAGCAAATCGTTCACCTGATTGTAGGTCGAACGTCTGCCCATAGTAAATGCTGTATCACTCAGAACATTTGTATCGCACCACACTGCGATCAGATCTTAAGTCTTATATGCTTAATAATAACACTAGCTCTCAGTGTCCTTCAGACCGAAACAGTAATGTTTGAACACGACTACTTTGCGACAGAGGGAATAAGGACTCCTACCCCCAATGATAAATTTTGTTTAACCTCTGACGTTTGTCACAAAGCTGTCACCTATGCTGCCCTGCTTAGGAAAAGTACATTATGGCTAACCAATACAAAAGGTCAGGATAGGCGATAACAGGCCGGCACCATTCCATGGTAGGCGATTTCGTCTGATAATTAGTTTCGATTACTTACATATTTGATTTTTTTTGGATTTTCATATAATTAATTTAAACTGTATGTGTCCTATCTACCATATCGTTCTACAGGACTAAACTAGCAGCTTCTTTCTACTTCATTAATTAAAATTTTTGCAACACAGGCTTACATCGATTTACTTGAGCATAGACTCGATTATGTGACTTCCATTTGACATGCGAGAAGTCATAGCCTTATTTCAAATTTGTATGCGATGTCAAGTCATTTGTTGTTAAATTTTGCTACACTGCAAATGACTACTGAGCGGGAAAATGTAAGACGTCGCCATTATCAGTCAGCTGGCATTATATTTCAACTTTAACTCGTTTTAACAACAATTGTTAATTACTTCAGTTAGATCGCACAATTTTTATAAATTGCCAAAGCTTCTGATTTTTATATGCAGCTTATTGCATTGATTTCCCGTGCAGGGAAGGTGTAGGTACATTGGTGAGTGCTGATGCTTGCTAATACGTATATGAAATAAAACAAATTTAAAATGAATAACATTGATTTTTATTCTTTACATAAACAATGAAAAAAACATGACGAAAAAATAATAAGAGACTGATTGCTGCAGCTCAAGGCTGTGACCAAGGTTGCTGGGCAATGGTGGGTTTTTGTTCCTTAGTTATTTCTGGCGGACATGGTGACATTGAGCCACATCTCTGTAAGAGGACACGAATTTATTTCGTTATTATCGTTTAATGGCATTCCGCCAGTCCACCACTGAACACGGTTGGCAGGCAGGTTTGCATTTACCGTATCGCGTTGAGTATTGAGTGGTAGTGGCAGATCAGGGGCTAGGCGCTCGTTTTAAATTTCATAATACGCGAGTGACCTGGGTTCGAGCGGTGCCGGCACCACTAAAATTATCCATTGCAATTATAAGTGCTGATTTACCAGGTGTTCGGCGGTGAAGGAAAACATCGTGGGGAAACCTGCATGTCTGAGAAATGAAAAAAAAAATATTTCGAAGACGTGAAGTCCGCCAACCCGCATTGGAGCAGTGTGGCGGATTCTTCTCAGCTCCAAAACCCTCTCGGAAATGAGAGGAGGCCTGTCCTTAGCAGTGGGACATTTACACGTTAGGCTGTTACTTTAAACATCGTCACTATGTACAGAACTCGCCTACAGTAAACAGAAGAAAGTTATTTTTTAAACTCCGTGTGGGTGCGGCGTACAACAATCTGCTATCCCGTCTCTTGCAAACAGTTAGTTTTTTTAGTTTTTCTTCTTTTTTACTTTTAATGTTCACTATATAAAATTATTTTGTATCCTCGAGTAATTGGTGCCTTGTGGTGACGCAAAAAATTCCGCGACCTCATCTAATTATTCCGGTGTCATAGTCGAAATAAGAATGTTCGGATGTCTTCAAATAAGTAAAGTCAAATTTCTTTTATCTATTATTTCTATACTCTAGACGATGAAACGTAGTAGAAATTCTCCTGTATCGTGCGTACGTTTTACAGACATAAATTTTTACACGCGCAACACAGCCAGATCCGAAAAGCAACTGTGTGTTTTTGGTCAAATTTTGGCTCCAGCTGAGATGCGAACCCTGCGAAACCTGCGAAAACCTGCGAATTGAATTATGCGGTTTGACGAGACGAGCAAAACGTTTAAGATGGTAAGTGCAACGTCCGCCCATAAGAATTGTTGTGTCACCTAGAGCGTTTCTGTGTGACACCACACTGCGAACGTCACCCTGAGATATCAGTTCTTAAACCTCGTATACCCAGTGATTACACTAGCTCACAGTGCCCTTCAAAACGAAAAAGTAACGTCAGTAGTGTGTACTGCTTCACGGAAGAAAAACCAGCTCTGGAAATCTACCAAGACAGACACCTGCATGGGAACTTTGAAGGAATCCTACCACCAAGAACTATAGTCAAAGGTAATTTAAGTTAAGATACCTCTCTATAATCAGATGCAGCGATGGCTGTTTTGAGAAACTCAACACGCCTTTGCGGCGCCTGGTCCATGTTGTGGACCAGTTTGTACACCTCCGAGCGCTGGAGGTGATCGAGGGGCACGGGCGGTTTCTCGTACTTCATGAAGTTGATCCTGAAAGTGTTTTGGAAAGATCCTTACTCCATATTCATATAATGATTCCTCGAATTAATAGCCACGGACCATAGTTGCATAGTATTTTTAGTAAGGAAATATTGATGAGACGATCAAAACATTCACCTTGTGTTACGTGCAACGCTGTAGCAAATGCTGTATCACCCTACTGGTCACCCTGAGACGTCAGTTCTTAAGTCTCTTATACCCAGTAATTACAGCTCGCAGTGCCCTCCAGACCAAAACACAATAATGTTTGCACACTACTGCTTCAGGGCAGGATAACTGGCCCTGCGGTGCCACCTACCTAGACGGATTCCTGCATAGGAATCCTGCACAGGAATACTACCAGTAAAGTATTGGGAATCGTTGATTAAAAGCGATAAGAAGAAACTTAAACGAATTTGAGTGGCGTAAGATTATTAAAATACTGTCTATTGCCACAAAAATTAAAACAAAAAATTGGAAGTTTACTTCTCATTTCAGCCTATCACTAGGCCACTGTTGAACACAAACCTCACCCATATATTTACACAAAAGTTTGTAGATCTCACTTTGGTGGGATTTTGCCATAGTTGCCATGCTTGGCTCGCGGGTTGGCAACTGCAGTTTATTTATTTAGATGTTCCAGAAAGATGCTGCTGCCCATCTCCTAGTTTTTAATTTTCCCCCTGTCGACTTTTACGACACCCACGGGGTGAGAAGGAGTGGTAGATTCTATAAAGCCGCTACCACACGGCACGGAAGTTTACTTGAGATGATGTTAATATTGCTTTGAGGCAAATGGAAGTGACTCAACGTATGCTGACACGTCGTTACAATCCAATGCAGCGCTGGTTTTCGAGCGGCACTCCCCTCTCCCCACAGATGTTATGAGAGAATAGTGATAATTGAGGACTCCCAAATCACCATTACATATAGAGATTGGAATCAAAATACAATGATGAAAATTCATAAATAAATGAAATCGGTGATGTAAAATCCAAAGCAGTTAGAGTTAACACACAGCAAAACAAACACGTCACATCCGACACTCACGTCAATCATTTTATTATAAGAGGGCACAACCTTCTCTTGCACATTATGAAAGTCCACTAGATGGCAGTTCGATTCTCTGTAACATTTAGAGATGGAAATGATTGCCATAGTAAAGTTTAGAGTTTTTTATTTAAGAAAGTGACGAAACGAGCAAAACGTTCACCTGATGGTAAGTGAAACGTCTACCCATAACAAATGCTGTGTCACCCAGAACATTTCTGTGTGACACCAAACTGCGCCCGTCACCCTGAGACATCACTTCTTAAGTCTTATATGCGGAGTGATTGCGCTAGCTCACAGTGCCCTTCAAACCGAAACACAGTAATGTTTGCACACTACTACTTCACGGCAGAATAACTGGCTCTGGGGTGCTTTTTTTACTGGCGTCAGCAATCGCTCGGCCGCCGCTAATTTCGTGGCCGCAGCCTTAATGCTTTTTGCCATACCATATCAGTAATACTGGCTGATGTAGATCAGATATAAACTAAAGTGCTTAAAAAAATGCTGAGTTGGAATTCTTCTTCACATTTAGATTCAGAAAGTACAATTTTATTTATGTGTATGATGATATGATATATCGTAGAGTAGACGTACCTATATTTCTTACAAACAGAGGGACCCCAGGGCCAAACTTTGTTCCACTGTTCGACCTGGCGCACCGTAGACAAACATGCAAACAAACAGAACGTGTAATATGTTAGTCATATCAAATCGGAACACAACATTAGCCGGAAAAAGTCGAACCCTACAAAAGTTGGGAACTAATGTTGCCGCATTACATTTTTGAGGGGGGAATTACTGGAGCCGCGTAAACCGCCATGTTTTTTTAAATTTAAGTGATGAGACGAAAAAATCGTTCACCTGACGGTAAGAGCGACATCCATAACTTTTTTTGGGGAATATTTTGTCGATCTGGTATTGCTGTTACATGTTACCTAACTACTGCGCAGCTGGTCTCGGGTTCGAATCCAAGCCGGAGCCAACATTTAAAGCGAAACACACAAATTTTTGGTTTCTGGACTGATTGTATTGTGACTGTCCCTGCGTCTCTGCATCCTACGTTCGATCTTGTAGTATAAGGCTTATATCGGGCGCGGGTAGGTAAGGACGAGTGCCGCTGGGGTTGTGCGTACACTTGCGGCACTATAATATCTCTTGCGCAGTTAATGGCTCTCGACAGTAGTCGGCAGTTGTCGCCGTGGTCGAAATCGGCTAGGAGAACATCATCATCATCATCCGATGCAGCTGTAAAAGCCAAAAAGGCTAACAGCAATTACATCGCTAATTTGGTGCTCGCTGCCTAAGTCCGCCCACAGACGAATAATCGGACGCTACAATTGTCTGTAAGTTCTAAAGTTGTCGCTGTGACTTAAAATCGAATCCAACAGTTGCTGTTCTCGTACGCATATTAGAAGAATCATTTGAATTTACAATTATCTATTAGACATTCTTCATTATAAAACCCAAAAGAAACATCCAACACCATCGTAAAAACCGCATGCATTCTTAAATACCGACAAAATATAAAAACAAATAGATGTTTTTAATTTGAGAAATAATTCTAGAAAAAGATTTGTATTTTTTTATTCCCCCTTGAATAGGGAATAAAACGAAAAAAAAAATTAAGCAGATAATTTTTCTAATTCGATATTTAAATATTAGATTGACTTACCCAGAAATATTACAAAGTATTCAAAAACTAAATCTAATATTAATAAGTGAGCGTGTGAGTGTGTGAAAGAGAGAAAGAATTGTAAGAGAGTACCAAGTGCACTCGAGAGCTCGATTTGATAAAATTATAAGCCCTGCGTAGTCGATATCTTTATTTACCGGTGGTAACTGGTAGATTTCACCATTATCGAAATTGTACAGAAAGGCATTAATATTAGGTCTAATATCAATTGATATGTCACGCTCACATAATGCAGAAATTAGCATGCTTCAGATTTATTTAAAAAAAAAACCATCCAGGAGATAACAATGAACACTGATACAATTAAAAGCTAAAATACCCCAGGGTTTTCCCATGAATGATTTCAGATTGAGAGAGAATTGTCTCAGCAATCAATTCCTCCGTGTATTCTTCACCAGGTCTCCGCCAACGTCTACCACCCGGCAGGATTAGAGTACTAACTTCTGGGTTGAGCCTTCCGAACTTTGGTTGAGGTTTTCTCGGACGCGTCCTTTGCATTGTTTGGTTCTGAGGTTCAGTTCCGGCTTGCTACGTTAGAACATACTTTCCATATGATGTATTCTTTTTTTATATTATACAATGACGAAACGAGCAAAACGTTCACCTGATGGTAAGTGCAACGTCTGCCGATAATAAATGCTGTGTCATCTAGAACATTCGCTACCAGAGACGTCAACTCTTAAGTCTCATATGCCCAGTGATTACAATACCTCTCAGTGCCCTTCAGACCGAAACACAGTAATGTATGCACACTACTGCTTCACGGCAGAATAACTGGCCCTGGGTGGTACCTATTCGCAGCTTAATTCATTCTATTTAACTAACTGGCAGTATAAGCAGTAGCAGTATAAGTGCACTTTAATAAAGAAAACCAACAGTGGGAGATATCATTTCATCGGAGTTAAGAAAAAGTAAATGTGGCGTCTCACCAGGAAGCGTAATAGGACCTATTTTATTTCTAATGTACGTAAATCATATGACTCATATAGCAGAGCCAAGTGAATCTTTGTGAACCACTCTTCATTACTGTTTTTATACATGCTCATCGGTTTGATCGTTCGTGATACGTTCGCCTGCGACTACGTCTATTATGCTGACAAATGTAATTTGAAAAGATTAAGGTATAAGTAAACTTACATTATTTTTCTTCTCCGAATCATCCGTCACTGTTAAAACGGCTTTCGTCTCCGCCGGCATGTTTTCCTTATGTGTTGTTTCCACGTCGGTTACGTCTTTTCCAACTTCACTTTGTGGTTGTATTATTTCTTCTATAATGACTGCTTTCCTTTCTTCGTTTTTATCCTGATTAGTTGCTAAAGGATAGATGTTAAAAATAACGATCTCAGTTTTATCATGGTCTGCCAAATCTTATGACATGAATCAGAAATTCGGAGGATAGAGAAATTGCCAAATAAATGATTACAAACATACGACATTATCACGTCTCTACAGAATACTGTTGTAAGCTATCAGCTGCGCTGGAGATATCATAGTGTCGTAAGTGCATACCTTCGTCCTTTTCTTTCCACGCCCGAAGTCTCTTATGCGATAAAATCGGAAGTAGGCTTGGATGCAGTATCAAAGAAGCGGGATCAATCAAATCACAACCAGACTCGAAAAACAACAATTTGTGTTTTTGAACAAATGTTGGCTCCAACAGAGACTCGAACCTATTACCCGCTGTGTAGACTAACTATTTACGTACGGTACGTTATGCGGTCATTACGCAAATAACAAAACACTTTCAGAAAATCCATTTTTTTATTTTTGCGGTTAGCGATAACAGGGCTGCTGCAAGGTAAGTGCAATGTCTGCTCGTAACACTACATGTTATTACCCTGATCATTACTGTGTCATCAGTCATCACCCCTGAGACATCAGTTCTTAGGTCTCATTTGCCTAGTAATTATATTATAGTATTACATTAGCTATCAGCGCCCTCCAGACAGGAACACAGTAATGTTTGCACACTACTACTTCACGGCAGAACAACTGGGGCTGTGGCCTAGACATTCCTTTATTAAAGTTTATGATATTTCTAAATTTAATCATCACATTTTAATGATTGTTAAATAAATATGGTCCATAAAAATAGAACTTGTTTCTTTCAATTACCTGAACTCTCTATAATTCCCCCGAGTGTAACTTCCGAATTAGTTTTGGTTTCTTCGCTCTTCTGAAACAAACAGCATTATTATTTTGCTATAATATTGCACGTCTCATAGGCCGAAGCAGCGTGAGATAGTGTTTTATACCCGACATGTCAAGGTCAAGCGATTCCTCGGTCTTGAAATGCCTCCAGCACAATTATATTATCAAAATTATATGGTAATTTGAATAGACTCATATCAAGAAAGCACTTTAATTAATTCATTAAAATTATTTAGAAAAATCATCTAATATTGCTACTTTAAAAAAATGGTTTAAAAAGAAACTGACGTGGACGTCCGGATTTTTGAAGGGAAAAAATTGACGTATCGACACCATATTTTTTATCGTGTCCAGTATTTTATCTACTGGTTTCCTATTTCATATCAAAAGGTAGTACTTGTAGTTATTAGGAAAAATATTTTTTTCTTATTGTTTTCATCTGAAATGGAGATGACTCGAAATATTTGAACCTCAACACGTTTTTTTTTCTTAAGAGTTAAATGAGCGTCATGAGACGTGCACTTTTGGATTCTCCAAACTTTTTTCTATTTTATGGCTTAGAAATTAACCGCACATTTAAATACACTTTTCTAAGTCAACTCTTATTAATACCTCTTAACATTCAAATTGAGCGTTCGTTTACGTTGAATATGACGACATTATCGTAATACAAACTAAAATACCCACCCCACCTATAGCATAAGTAATGACATCGCATGGAGAATAAAATCGGACCAGCGCGCGCCATATACACTAAAGATCAAGATGCATACATACTTAGACCCGATTTCACCGATTGCTTTTGAAACCAAGTTTAATAAAACCGCGTTTTGCTTAACTGAGTTCAAATGTATCATTTGATCTCGGGTTTCGTCTAACCGATTTCACCGACTCCATTTTAATCGCGTTTAGAAAAACGAAGTTTACATGAAATATCGTCACAATCTAAAACAAAAAGACGATTTATTTCGTATTTTGCGACATCAGCCTGTTTTTATGCATAGGTTACATATTTATGCAAACAATAAACAATACGAATTAAAAATAATTGTTGTGTTTACATAGTTGTGCAATTGACAATGACAGCTCTCTAAACGCGTTTATGGAGCTGAACGTCGAAAATTGGGCGTTCAGAATTTGAACCGCGTTTAGCTTTTATCGCGTTCAGTTGATGTTGGTGAAATGCTAACGGTAGCATTGAATTAAGTTAAACGCTGAAACTTCGTTTTAGTCGTTATTTGTTTTTGGTGAAATCCGCCCTAAGTAATTAAAAAAAATAGTTTTTCTTTGTTAAGTAATAGGTTGGGGGAAAAGTTTTATCGCATTTTATGTGAAAACTCGAAACTTTTTTCAAAATTTATTTACATTTAACTACAGTCAATATGTGACATTATGTTCGATTACTTTTTGCCATCTTGAAGGTAGTGACATGATCCCGTTGCTTTAGAAATGTTGTGACTTCTGAGCAAAAGAACGCGACAAGTAGTTTTGGCAGCCCTCTCTTGATGTTAACCTGACACTACCTAAAGAATTCTGAAGAGACCGATACAGGTGGAAGTCTGAATGTGCAAGGTCAGGGCTATATGGCGGATGCATTAACACCTCCCAGCCAAACTCTCTTAATTTTTGCTGAGAGGCTAAATATGTGTGTGGTCTAGCGTTGTGAAAAACCACACCCTTTCTATTGATCAATTCCGGCCGCTTTCTCTCAACTTCTTGCTTAATTCTCATCAGTTGTTGGCAGTAGAGGTCCGAATCGATGGTTCTGCCCGGCGGTAAAAGCTCATAATGAAAAACACCCTTCCAATCCCACCTTACACACGCCGTCACCTTATTGCGTGCTAAACCGGGTTTTTGGGACAGTCTGTGAAGCCTGACCGACTTATGACCACGACGTTTTTTTTTATTGAATAAAGTGATGAAACGTGCAAAACGCTTTCCTGATGGTAAGTGCAACGTCTGCCCATAACAAATGCTGTATCCCCAGAAAATTTCTGTGTGACACCACACTGTGCCCATCACCCTAAGACATAGGTTCGTAAGTCTCATATGCCCAGTGATTACGCTAGCTCACAGTGCCCTTCAAACCGAAACACAGTAATGTTTGCACACTACTGCTTCACGGCAGAATAACTGGCCCTGGGGTGGTACTTACCTAGACGGATTCCTGCATAGCAATCCTACCAGTTTGATGTGATCCACTTTTTATCATCAGTTATCAATCCCTTTAAAAAACGGTTCGGTTTCATTACGTCTCAATAAAGAATCGCAAAGGAGTACACGGTTCATTAGGTTTCTTTTAGTGAGCCCGTGCGGCACCCAAATATCGAGCTTTTTAGTGTACACAGATTTTTTCAAATGGGTCAAAACTGTTTTGTGGTCGATTCCCAGTTCTTCAGCTATGTCGCAACTACTGATATATCCATCTTGCTCCACTTTTTCAAAAATGGCGTCCATTTTATCCGTAATAGGGCAACCAGAGCGAGGTGAATCTTTGACATCAAAATTCCCAGATTGAAAACGCTTAAACCAACCTTGGGCTACTCTTACTGACACTGCATAGGTCTTTATACGTCACAAACATATTTCGCGGTTTGCGTTGCATTTTTTTCTTTTTTTAATAAAATTTTAAAATGTATCGAATTTCTTCATTAGATAAGTTCATGACAAAAACAGAAACAAATGAAAAATACGAGTAGCTATAGTACTTTACTAATTTGTTTATTTTTTCGTAATGTAATCTTTTAATGTCATCAAAACCAGATATAAATAGTACAGCCAAAGAGATTTTATTACAAGTTTATATATAATCATACTATATAAAAGTAAAAAAAGGAACCTGTTGAAGCCATGCGATTTTCGAGGTATTCCAGGACTCTTACGGCGCCCACGGGTTGATATAGGGTGGCAAAATTTATTACCCAGTACGTTTTCGAGAAGAAAGTCTTACTGAGAGGATCTCTATCTTTCGCAAAAAACATTGATCTATCTGTATATATAAGCGATTTACCACTGATTGATCACGATATCTCCGAAACTACAACCTATTGACTTGAAATTTGGTATGACATATTCCTTTCCCGACAGACGCCTACTAAGAACGGATTATCGATCTCTCAATTCTAAATGGGTAAACGGGCTGGTGCTGCTTTTCTCTATACAGACATTAACATATCAATAACCTCCGGGATGATGGGTGATGGGATGGGGGGATCAGCTAGTATGTACATATATGAAGAGAAAGAGTAAGAGATATTTTAATTGTTACATTAAGCACTACGATTATATACGTGTAATTTTAAATATATTAATTACTACTTACGCGTTAATTACACTTTAAAGTTCAGACTACTATCGCAAGCATGGAATCGATAAAACTGCATCAGAAGGTAATCTAATGCCAAAAATGTCCGCCTTGTTTTTCTGTCTCTTGACTGACTGCCAAGGTTCGTTGCATCATTCAGTGCCAGTAATTATAGTCGCCAGGTTATTAGCAATTGCAATATCGATAGTCACGCGTAAGTATATTCAAGCTTTCATTATATCACCGAATAAGCAGAATTCCAGATACGTTTAATTTCGTCGCCTATGTCGATGTCATCATTTTAGCATTTTACAAGTCCACAGCTGTACACAGGCTTCCCCAAAGATTGCCACAAAACACGGTCCTTAGCAACCTGCATCCATCGACTTCCCAGTCGTGCAGGTCGTCGCTCCATTCAGGGGGGGGGGTGGTCATGAGAGCTATAAACTTTTGTGGTAATCAATGGGGGAGGCCTATGTTCAGAAGTGGAATAGTGATAGGCTTAAATGATGACGATAATGGTGAATATCTTAGTTTTTTAGGTTAACTTTTAATCGAAAGTACTATGGGAAATTTTCCGAATTTTACCATCGGACATCCGCAATTCCTCAGGTATTGCGGATGTTCATGGGCGGCGGTGATGGTTAACATCAGGTGAGCCTCGTGTTTATTTGCCTCCTAAGTATTCCCCTGTGCCTCATTTCATCCCGTGGGTGTCGTAAAAGTTGACAGAGGGAAAATGAAGACCAGGAGATTGACAGCAGCGTCTTCCTGGAGTATCTGAACAAATAAACAATGGCAAAATCCCCCCAAAATGAGAGCTTCAAACTTTTGTGGCAAACTATGGGGGAAGCTTAAGCTCAGAAGTGGACTAGTGACAGACTGATATGATAATTATGATGATATACTATAAACCTAACCATTTTTACGTCGTTTCTGCGGTACATAGCGAAAAGTAAAACTCTTTGCCAACGTCGAACTTCCAGGCCTATCAGTTTGGACTTATAACATGGGACTCTTTAACGTAAGAGCCAATAGACATCTAGCCTAAGATCATTCATCTCATCCCTACATAACACCGGGTGGGTTCCTGGTCAAACATTAGCCTATTAAATTTAAAAAAAAAAAACCTCTAAAGATTTATACACATCACGTAAGAATTTTTTCACGTTAGAAATTCATTCTTCCACGTAGGAAATTTAAATTTCGTTAGTCAAACGTTGCGCCGAAGTCTTAATAATTTGACACACACATTTTCAGCCCACATTGAAGTTACAACAAATGGAGAAAGGGACGATACCAGCAAAACGGTCACCTAACTGCCGATAACAAATGCTGTGTCACCCAGAACATTTCTGTGTGGCACCACACTGCGCGATTTCTCAGGGTGCCGTCACCCTGAGAAATCAGTTCTTAAGTCTCTAATGCCCTTTGATTACACTAGCTCTCAGTGCCATTTAGATCGAAACAGTCGTGTTTCCACAGAACTGCTTGCCGGTAGGAATAATTGGTACTACGGTGGTAGCCGTGTGGTGACGGCTTAAGAGAATATACCATCCCATCGCAACCCGTGGCTCTCGTAAAAGTGGACAGATGGAAAATGAAAATCAGGGTGATGGGCAGCAACATCTTCCTGGAACATCGGAATAAATAAACTGCGATTGCCAACTCACCTGCCAAGCGTGGCAAATATGGAAAATACCCCAAAAATGATAGCTGGAAACTTTTGTGGCCATCTATGGGGGAGGCCTATGTTCAGTAGTGGACTAGTGATAGGCTGAAATGATGATGATGATGATGACGGTGGTACATACCTCGGCGGTTTCATGCTTAACAATCCTACCACCAGTAAACTGAGCTCGGGTGTTTGGCTGGTAATGAAATCATAGGGGGCAAATTTTAATTTTGATTTAGAGATTACTGTCAAATTCTTAGCGCTCTACACTAACGCTCTGTAAACAATTACTAACGGAAATTGTAGTCGAAGTCTTGCTGTATTAATTATAACCAACTGTGTCTGCTTGTTTTAATTATAACCAATTCAACAAAAAAAAAATATTGAAAACTGTTCACAATTAGCAAAGATGTCGCGTAACATTTCAAACAAAAAAATAAAAAATATTCAGACGAATTGAGAACGACATTCCTTTTTTGAAGTCCAGTTAAAAAAAGTTGTGATTGCGATGATATGGGGTATATTTTTTTTGGGCAGTACCAAAGTTACATTTTGAACTGTCATCGAGGAAATCGGTCAGAGCGACACAATTATCATAATATTCTTGACTGAACTTACTTACCTGGTTAATTTTTAGAGCTGTTTGCTCAATGGCGTTCTCCAAGGTTTTCCTGATAATGTCAGGGATAGGCGCCAATGTTTCTAGTTGCCCCCTCATTTCATTTAATTGGTCTTCAATTGGAGCATTGGACTCTGTATAGAAGAGGAGGAAGGAGGAAACGTCATTTTGTTACGTAAGTCGAACGTATTATGTTATTTCTGTTCGTACAATAAGAATATATTATTAAAGATTTTGGCGGTAACATTCCTTTGCGTCCTGGCGTCAAACAGTTGTTCAGAAACTCCACTGTGTTTCGGTTTGAAGGGCACTGTCATCGTCATCATCATCATTTCAGCCTATCACTAGGCCACTGCTGAACATACACCTCCCCCACAGGTTGCCATAAAAGTTCCTCATTTTGAGGGGATTTTGCTGCCACGCTTAGCAGGCGGGTTGGAATCCGCAGTTTTTTTATTCAGATGTTCCAGGCAGATGCTGCTGCCCATAACCTGATTTGCTCTCCTCACTTTCTTCCAATATAAAAAAGCGCCGTCACCTGTCTGTACATTTTCAAAAGTAAAGCCGTGAAACTTTACAGGCATTTCCTTTAGTAGAAAGGGATGAGATTACTTACCAGCTATGGTCTTTATATTAGTCAGCAAGACCTGGATCAGTCTGTACTTGTCTGCTCCTAATTCAGAACTCTTCGCAGCTTTTAATGCTTCTTGCATAATTTCTTCTACGGTCATATTCCCTTCTGTTTGATCCCGTATTCCTGCACTTGGTTCAATAACTTCGATTCTTGGTATAATATCATGCTGGGTTGGAGTTTTTACAGTAATATCTGAAACAGAATGAACATTTTGCAGTAATACATTTTCTTTCTATATATTATGATGAATTCTATATATTTGTCAAATGTGTGGCCGAGAAGTCAATGACTTTCATGCTGCTTGTCTTGGGTTCGAATCCCAAATAGTTGGGTTTTTTAAAAAAAAAATAAGAATATCTCCTGTGCACTAAATAGCTTCCGACAATGTTGGGCTGTTGTCATCGTGGTCTAAATTCAGTTAAGACATCATCAGATAGATGATTTTTCTTACCCGCCTTTTCTAGTTCACCTGTATTGCTGTATTGTTGAGGAACTGCCAGAAGAAATTCTGGCTCCTCTTCTGGGATTAATATAGGTTCTTTGACTTTTACTGGCCTCAGTGCTCCTAGAGAATCAGCTTCTGCCCTTTGTTGCCAAGGCAGCGGGCTGGGGTTGAAATTCTAGAAAAAAAAATTAATTTTTAGCTGCAGTACGATCCTTTCTCTAACTTGTATTTTAAAAGACGAGAACAAGAAATCCCAATTTCGCTATTTCATTGTTCATGTTTGATCGCTTAAAATTTCATAGAAATGAACTGATATGAAAATTCTGTTTTTTTCGACGTAGGAAATATAAATTTCGTTTGCCAAAGGTCATTGTTTAAAACCTACTGCCGTTTCGTAATGAGGTTTCTCTGACGGAAAAGAAACAGGCGAAAGAAACTCCGTAGGTATAGGTAGGTATTATAGGTCTCAGTCAAAAATACATTATAATTAAATTTACAAAGAATAGTCTCAAGGAAAACCAAAGCACGCTCTGTGTTCAAATCTTAGACAAGTTTAATTCAATCAATATATAAGTAAATTGTAAACTCAAGTAGACCAGCCTCCACCAACTGCACCTGTTCACAAGTATAACGCATGTAGCAGCCATCGCCCTCCTCAACTATTTCAAAGAACATAGAACAACATTTCATAGAACGTCCGTGACCTGAATTCGATCTTCGGTGGCCCAATTTGAGGTGCTGGCATTGGCATATATACACTGGAACATACACATAGATACACTGGAATTGAGGCGCTATTAGCTCATATGAAGGAAACAATAGGAGGCAACAAGGTTGATAATCCGTAATGGTAAGCGGCGTGCGCACTCAATGTACTCCACCAGTACTTGCGCGTACGGCCAAGACCGGTGTTCGCACAGCGGCCGGCGCATTGCGCCGCTACCAAACAAGCACAGCTTATAGAGCGCTCAAAATAGTTAATACTTTGCTTGCTCAACACAAAGACGCCGACATATTTAATTATAAAATTAAGAAAGTTTTTTAATGTTTTTTTTTACAGGTCCGCCCAAGGGCCAGTTATTCTGCCGTGAAGCAATAGTGTGCAAACACAGCACACAGCATTTGTTATGAGCAGACGTTGCACTTACCATCAGATGAACGTTTTTCTCGTTTCGTCACCTTATCCAATAAAAAAACGCCTTTTTGTTTTTATGTAATTGTAATTGAAATCATAAAATAATCTGTGCACGGGATTTGATAATAATAAATAAATCGGGGAAAGAACTCAAGTCACAAGTGTACCATGAAATTAAAAGCCCCGTCTGTCCGTTTTTCTGAACCTCATTAGTCCTCAGTGTTAACGACATTTTGTCCCTGAAATAAGTTTCACAAATATTTAATCTTACGTTTAATAAGAACTTGTTCTGCAAATCAGTGAAGTGTTCCAGTCTCTCTCCATGAACAGGGTGTGTCGACTTCTGTAGAAACGAAGTCCATGACCTTTCCTCTTTCTTCTCCTCGCTGTTTCTCACCAGATTATCATCGACATCTGCAAGGTTTGGTGAATTCTGCAGCGGCTCCCCGCTATTCTTCATTTTGGTACAGTCCGGGCTCAACTCTTCGCGAAGCATATGCGCTGAGAGGACCCTTGTTAGGCTATTAAAGTAAAAGATGCAACATGTAAAAAAAAATACCAGTTTATTTTGTGTAAACAGGTGCGTCAATAAATATACTCGTAGCTAGCTTGTCGTTCAGTGCTTGGTAGTTTTAGACTACACACACACGAAACATATACTAGTAACAATTAACAGAAAAATATAATATGGAGTATTGCTTTTTCTGTATATTGCTTATAATATAAAGAAGTATTGAAGTAATCGCTGAAGTAAATATGTTGCAGTAGTGACCCAAACCCTTGACCTATTTGATTGGGCATCACATAAGGGGCTTCTATACTGTACTCAAAGATATAACAATTTACTAAAATCGATGGTAAGGTCCACATACCTTAGAACGTGTGCCTCTTTAAGGAGTTCTGCATCTTTTGGAGTTAGAGCTGGACTTCTGTCTTTGGATGTGTTTCTATTACTGTCTATAGTCTCTTCCGTTACTCCTGCGCAGTAAATCAAAATTGTATCTTACATACTCGTATATTTATTGTTTTATCTTTTACGCTGGAAAAGTTACAGCTAACATTAACAAAATTTGTTACACGAGTGAGTCACAAGTAAGTCGGTTATAAGTTTTCACCAATAAAATTTATATATGATGTCCTCCTGGCCGATTTTCGAAGACGGCGATAACTTCTAAATACAGTTGGAAGTTAACAACTGCACAGTAGATATTACAGCGCCAAAAATGTACGCGCAGATATTTTCGGGCGCAATACGTGAGGACGACTGTGTATTTAGAAATATTTAGAAATACACACTCGTCCTCACCTATTCGCGCCCGAAGTAACGCCCATGCGATAATATGGGAGGCAGGCTAGGACGCAGTGTGAGAGATACGAGAACAATCACAGCATAACCAGACCCGAAAACTTACAATTCGTGTCTTTACACAAATGTTGGTTCCGGCAGGGATTCTAACCCAAGACCCGCGGCGTAGACCACTACGCCACGCGGACGACAGGATGTCTTAAATAGACTTTTTAGGGGACGATGATAATCTTAGATATGGTTGATCTGTTATCATCGTAGCTGACTTTTTAATCACCTACGGGACAAGATTTTTTGATATAGTTTCTATACAGGTTAAATCGCTCCATATTATAGATAAATTATTGAACTATTAAAAAACCAAACCCCAAAAGGCAAGAATCCGACATGAATTGGACTTTAAAGTTCCAACTTAGCTGAAGATGAAATGCCTTAACAAACATCACATTAATTTCAATATAGCATAAACTTACTAGCAACTTCCTGATCGGCTTCAGCGTCTTCAGAGTGTATCACAATATTCTCTTGAATGGTTATTATGTCTTCATCGGGTGTGTAGTAAACCTCATCTTCTATTTGGTGTATTTTCTGGAAAAGTTTTGTCATTTCATATAAGAAGCTACTGAAATCTGTATTTACTACAATTAAATATTATAATAATAAATTGTATACACACCGTTGACTGGGCTCCGTTTTTACTTTCTTCCTGATTTCTATCCCTTAAAATGTCTGTCTCGAGTTTAAGAGAACTATTTTTAGTATTGCTCGTTTCGTATTCTTTTATATTCTCTTTATCTACTCGTTTATCTTCTTTATTATTGAACACTTGTTTTTTAGAAGTAGTATCAGTAGGAAATTCCACTATACATTCAGAAGTTTCAAAAATATTTTCATCAACAAAACTTGCTTCTTCTTGCGATGCTTCTTTTACATTTAAGACGTTGCAACTGTTCTCTCTTCTCTCTTCACTGTTTTTTAATATAACAGATTCACATTCCACTTTCTCATTAGTTTCCTCTGTTATAAATATATTTTGCTTCTCCGATTTTACTTCTGAAATTCCAGCAGATGTCTCTTGTGTCTCTTCATTATTTTTGTTTTCATTTGTGGTACATTCAAATATCTGTAATGGCTCTTCACTGACATTGCTCGTTGTTTCTTCCGTCTCCATTTTAACTTTAATAGGTATTTTTGCGTCAAATCCTTGCTTATTTAAAATACCAACTTCCTTTTTATATTTCTCGATATTCTTCAGAGTCTCGGTGATAGCTGAAGAAAGAAGTAACGATTTTTTCTGTACCTCCAGTATTTCTTCCTGGTAACATTAGTAGATTAATTTTATTTAGTGCATTGTTTTAGTCAAACAAACTCGTCTTTATATTGTCGGATTATGTTAATAATTATAATTGTCATCGGTTCGACACCGGATTATATCTGTTTCTTAATATCCTAAAAAACAATAATTACTTACGAGGCTATTAAATTAGTGTCCAATTAGATCCTAAAAAAATAATAATTCCAGATATGCAATGCTTTTCATCTGTTCTTAACTAAATAAAAAAAGGGCAGGTAAAAAGGAAAACTAGTCCAATTAAAATGAAAAAGAATAGATTCTCTGATGTGATTAATTGACTGGCATACCTTGGTTATTGGAGGCCTGTCGAAACCGCCCCTTAACCCTAGCTTGATATATCGCGGCAGTCGCTTTGTACCACCACTCAAGCCCGGTTTAGTATAAACTGGAGAGTGAACAGGGCTTGTAGGCGGAGTGGATAATGGCGGGCTATACAAAATTCTTTCAACAGTTACAGTTTCTATATTAGGTATAAGATTTTTCTTAACTATATGAAGATCTTCATCATGTGAAGATTCTGAACTTTCAAGGCTGGGTTCTCTTGGAATAGGTGTTGTACCTCTGCTTTTAGGTAACGGTGCTACAAGCCTAAAAATGTATTCGTCTATTAATGGCGTGGGCGGTTCAGTAGAAGATTGAATTTCGGTGATGATTTCGTTATCTTCGATGGATTTTTGTCTTTCTTCAATTTTTTGTTGTCTAAAGTCACTTTTGCTAGCTGATTTCGAAGATTTACTATTTATTTCCGTTGATGCCGAGGAATTTAACTCATGGGAAACTGTGGAAGATAATTTCGATAGTTTAGTACTCTCCTCTAAAACACAATGTTTCTCAGTTGACTCCTTGTATTCATTGGTTTCACTTGCTTGACTTAAAACAGTTTTTAAAACATTTTGTCCTAAGTCTGTAAATCCGTTCGCGGCTGATACTGAATCATTGGTTTGCCTGAGCCTCTGAGATTCTAATGTATTTGAAAGTGACAATTGTTCATCGAATTCTTTCAATGTCATTCTTTGTTTGTCAGAGCATATGTGCAACTGAAGAGCTGAAGCTCGGGATGAAGTAATATTGGAATCATTAACATATTTATTC
This sequence comes from Luehdorfia chinensis, assembly GCA_019845155.1. Lineage (NCBI taxonomy): Eukaryota > Metazoa > Arthropoda > Insecta > Lepidoptera > Papilionidae > Luehdorfia > Luehdorfia chinensis. Next base: position 506,408 of record JAHVAK010000013.1, on the reverse strand, counting down.
ACCGAATCGGAGTATCCTGACACATTAATTAATTCTGTGTGAGTAAAGTTTTCCTCTTCATAACTTTCCAATACAGGGTAAGTGGCTTTAAGTTCTACTTCTTTAGCAATAGTAAGCGCTGCCGATTCATTAGAAGCTGCTTTCAGTTTTTTGAATCCAGCAAAATCTTTCTTAGTAATACCTTCTACTTCCTCCATAATGTGATTTATTTTTACTGTTTGTAAATCTTTTGTCTCCTCAGCGATATTTATTGCACCAGCTTCTTCACTATTTTCATCTAAATCAGTGATATCTTGAATCACAATATCTTCAGATTCTTCGTCCATTTCTTGCTGTAAAATTCCCCTTGATGCTGTTTCGAACGCTGCTTTGAATTTTTGTTTTTCTTCGTCCGGTTCTTTATTTATATTTACAGTCCCTTCAACAATCTGAGAAGTAAATTCTGTTGCAATCTTGGACATAGAAAGTTTATATGAAACTTCTTGATGTATTATAGCCGATTCTGCTTTAGACATTTCTCGAATTGAAATATTTATATTTGCTTCTTCTTCTTTATTAAATTCTACTTTTGCATGATCTACAAGGGAAGCTTCCGAAATAACATTAGCAGTAAAAAGTTTATTAGGTTCCAGTAAAGTTATAACTGTTTCTTGTTTAATATCAGGGTATTCTATAACTGGAGCTTCAAGAAGTTCGAAAGTAACACTTGCTTGCCGAACTGCAGCATTGTTACTTGATAATGCGCTACAATAAACATTTGGCTCCAAAGTAATTATAGCCCTTTGTAAGTCACATACAAATTTTTTTGAATTATAATTTTCAACTGAATATGAATTTACGTACACGTTCTCTGCTGTAGCTTTTCTAATAACTAAAGCTATTTCAAACTCTTGAGCTTGAATAGAAACTTTAGTTGCCTCCTCGTTTATAAAAGTACGTTCATAGTTTTCGGTTGTTTCAGACTTAAAAAATAATTCCATGGCGGTTGCTATTCCTATAGGCAGAGCTGAGATAAGTTGGTTCGTTTCAAAAATTACATTTGAATATTCATCCGTCGCTTCATAACTGCACGCTAATATTTGAGACTCTTCGAAGATCATAGCTACTTGATTTGCGGTAGCCTGACATACTGGTCGTATTCTCACAAACTCTTTAATTTCTAAACAAGACGTGGCAGACTCTTCAGTGCAAATTTCAGGCTCCCTAAATGTAACTTCAGTGTATTCTATATCTAGATGCAATGCCGTCGGTGTGCTTATCAAAAGTGCTGATTCATATATCTGTGGTTCTAAGCAATCAAAAGGAAGTTCTTCCTTAGGCTTGAAAGTTTCATATAAATTAGTTTCTTCTAATGTAATATCAATTGTTTGTCCCGTTCCAATGCCCACTGCCTGTGCCGTTACGAATTCTCTACTTTCCACAGACGATGCTGCTTTTGTGTCTTGAAATATTTCACTTTCTATAGTTTCTATTTTATCATAGACAGTAATGATGTAACTTATACAAGATGTAGTGACTGGCAATATCATAGTTAGTACTTGTGGTTCTATACTTAAAGAACATAATTCTTTTCTGACTTCATCAATTTTAAATATTTTACTCTCTTCTAAAACTATATTCATTGTTTGACTGGTAGCGTTACCCAAAGATTGTGCTAAAGAAAATTCTCTAGTTTCTTCGATACATTTTGCAGTTTCTTCTAGAAAACTTACACTTTCCAAAGATTCTGCGTCAATATAAGTAATGCATACCTGTTCAGCATATGGCGTAGCTATTAAAAGAGCTGTCATGAACACTTGCGGTTCTATACTCACGGCAATTAATTCGTAATTAACGGTATCTGTTTCTAAATAAAACGTTTCTTCAATAGCTGTACTTATGTCTTGACTAGTAGCAGTGCATATAATTTGTGGTTTTAGTAGTACTTTAATTTCTTCAAAACTATTTGCTTTATTTTCTTGAACTCGTTCAATATCGAAAGGCAACACACAATCGTAGTCTGTAGTTATTTGCCTGGCCACGGATGTGCATATCGATTTAACATTATGAAGATTTTGTGGCTCAATAGTTATGGTAGCTAACTCTTCATCTATTTTATTAATTGACAAATAATTAGTTTCGTCAATGTCTGTGATGATAAAGGCAGTGGTGGCATTACACAGCCGTTGGACTCTTGTAAATTCTCTAATTTCCAGTGAAGGCAAAATTGTTTCTTCTTTGCTACTTAATTTGACTTCAATTAATTCAGGTACGACAAACACTGTTTTATTCTGTTGGACAGTAGCTGTATTTATCGCCTGTGCTACGATAAAATTATCTGCTTCTATAACTGAAGCACTTTTATTTTTTCCAGTACTGTTAATTACACTTTCGATGGCTTGTACTTCATTGAAATCTGCAGTTATCTGACTTATGGTTTCTTTGCCAGTACAACGTTCTTTCGATAATTCTTCCGTTTCTATGATAACTGAAGGGAATTCTTCTGTAACGTGAGTAATCTTAACATAATCATTGTTCATCTCTTCAAAAACAGGCTCAGTGGCGTGCTGTTCAGTAGAGTTGCTTCGAACATTCTTCGCCTCGGCAATTTTAAAGCTTGAACTTGCCTGTTCAGTATTCCATTTGCTGTCAACATATAATAATTCCTTAGGTTCCAGGGTTGTGGGTGCTGTCTCTGGAAATTCCGAGATGATTTCTTTGCCTTCCTCATGTTCAGCACTAGCATTTAAGAAATTATGTTCTTGTATTTGGTTATGAACTTCTTTTTTTATATTTGAGATGGGTTTTTGTATATGTTTAACAGTAACGGTTGCTACATAATCAATTTTTAATTTATTATCCGTAACAGCTCTAAATTCTTCTGATACCATCGAAGTCTTAAATTCCGAATTTTTTATCTGTTCTCCAACATTAACAGCTAAATCAGTTTCTTCAATCTCATCTTTGTTTTGTGCGAAGTTTGATAACACATTACATATTTTCTTAGAATCAGTGACTTCTGATGTGGTTATGGTTTCAGTTTTTAAATTTGTAACGTTATTGTCAAATATTGCATTTTTGTTTGTGTAAACATGAGATTCTACAATAGCAATATATGTCGAGCTGTCAATGTGAGGTGGCACAGTTTTAGGCTCCCAGGTATCATCACGGGACTGTATTTTCATAATTTTACGACTTTCTGACACTCTTCTTGCAGCTTCTAAGGTAGCAAGTTTGATTTCTTTTCTTACTTGTTCCCGTTCTTCACTATTCATTTCGGTAAGACATTCGAGGGGATCTGTTCTTTTAATAACTTCTTTTTCGATTCTACGACTTTCTGATTTCCTGTCACTGTGTTTTACAGTACGCTGCGAGTCATCGATATGGAGTTTAGTATGAAATTCTGATATAACAGTGTTCATTTTTTCAGTTAACTCTTCTGGTTTTCTCGACGAAAGTTGAGCCATTTCAGAACCAGACATTTTTCTCCTTTTAAACACTTCGTTTCCATTATATCTAAGATCTTCTTGATAATCTTTCGTAAAGAGTTTATTTTCAATTCTATGTTCTTTGGATACGTCCCATAAACCCTGACAAATTTCTTTCTTCGCATATTTTCTTGAAAATTTGTCTAATTTTAATGTCGGTTTCGTAAGTATATGACTTGATAAAGTGATCATAATTTTTGTGAAGTACAAAAACAATATTTTTAACAATGAGTTGTAGGAGTGTGTCGATTCCAATGCCCTTATTATATGTGGTATTGTTTGTAATCCTATTAAGTACGACTTTCTTTCCGCATGTATTTTAGACGACTTTAATTTATTTCTAGCTACCAGAGTATCAGTTGGTAGTTGTAATTGTTTATCCGCATGATCAATATCTTTAGTAACCATAAGCTTTTCAGAAAAGTTATCCTTTTTCTTGGCAGAGCTCAAGTTCTCAGATTCCTTTTCAAAAATTACCGATTTTCTTTTAACCGAACCAACTTCAATGCTTTCTTCCATTTCCTGAATCAAAAATAACTTTCTTTCGTCTTCTATATTATCTGCTATATTACTTAATGCTTCCATTCGAGAATCTGTATCGGTAGTTTCATAAAACTGTACGGATTCTGTAACAGATTTAGGAATGTCGCTTCTTCCGTTCTGCAATATATTTTCACTTAAAATTATTTTTTGCTGATTTTCTGATTTAGTTGATAGAGTATAAGGTAAAGAGACACACTTTTCTTTTATCTTCTCAGTTGCTTTTCTCTCATTTAACGCTGTGTCAATCTCATTCATTATTTCTTCGGCAACCGTTACAGCGTTCTCTATGTTTTTATTTACTATGCTATTAGCGGTTGATTCTATGTCGTCTAAGCTATTACTTAATTTACTTTTAAAATCTTTATTTTCGTATTTAATATTATCTAGGTTGCAAGTAATTTGCTCCGTTTTAACTTTTGCTTGTGTTTTGAGATTCTTAGTGCTTACTTCATTACTTACTACATCTGTTCTTATTCTCATTTCCCGTATTTTCTTACTGATTCTTTCCTCCACTTGCCGCCAATCAATTTTTTTCCCTTCCGGGTCATATTGCTCTGAAATTGGTAGTTTAAATCTAGTCTCTGAATTTGCGCTACTAACATAATATTCTCCAAATACGTTGTAGTAAGGATTGGGTAAGTTAGTAAATTTTGTGTCCACAGTTTCATCGTATTTTTTTTTTGAAATGGGATGGTACTCCTCTGCAAAAGGCTTGGAGGATCTAGAAGACCTATAGGCTTCTCGTTCGGCTAAATTCGTGGGTTCGAGAAAGGGAGGTACCTCAAGAAATACCTCAGTGGGCAGCGATAAATGGCCTAAAGCTCCTTGGTCTATAGATTCGGTTCTCAGGTTGCTGTCGTCTAAAACCGGGTCGTAGTGCCCACTGTGAAAAAGAATAGAGTCTGTAAAGAATCGCTCGCAATATCATCACAGTAGTTAAACATGTTACTAATAATAACGGTTAGTTATAAAAACACATAAAATAATGTATTTTTTAATGATAGGGACAGTCGAGCAAGTCGTTCACCCTACGGGGTGAAAGGGGAAGGCCTCATGAGCCCATAACAGTGGCGGAGTTACAACTTTAAGTTCCAAAGTCGTGTGACATTGCGCTGGTAAACTTGAAATTATTATTATTATTATTTGAAAAAGGGACCAGACGAGCAAAACGTTCACCTGATGGTAAGGTGCATTTCTGTGTGGCACAACACTACACCTGTCCCCCTGAGACGTCAGTTTTTAAGTCTCATATGCCCAGTGATTACACTAGCACTCACTGCCCTTCAGACCGAACAACGGCAATGTTTGCATATTACTGCTTCACGGCAGAATAACTGGCCCTGCGGTTACTACCTAGACGAATGCTTGAACAGAATTCCTACCACTAGTAGAATTGGAGGAAAAGAAAAACAAATAATTCAAAAATGGTACACACGCGTTTAATTTTGCAGCCGGGATATGAACCAGATGCAATCGCCATTTATATATTAGGAAAGTGATAATGTTCTCCTAATCGATTTCGACCACGGTAACAACTTCCGAATATTGTCGAGAGCTATCAACTGCGCAGGAGATATTATAGTGCCACAAGTGTCCGCGCAAACACAGAGGCCCTCTTTCGTCCCAACCTACCCGCCCGATGTAACGCTAAAAAATCGGAAAATAAAATCGGAGGTAGGCGAGGATGCAGTGTCAGAAACACGGGGACAATCAAAACACAACCAGACACGAAAACCAACAATTTGTGTTTTAGCACAAATGTTTGCTCCGGCTGGAATTCTTACCCAGGATCTGCGGCGTAGAAGTCAGGTACTCTGACCACTAGGCCACGCGGTCGTTGTCGTCGTCGACAGTTACTCGAAATTAAATTATATGAGAAATTAAATTATTGTTAGTAGCACTTGAACTAAGAATACCAGCTCGAATCCCAGTTTGAGACAAATGTGAATAAGTAGACAGTGACAGTGATGATGCAATGAAGTTAGAAGAATATGTAATAATAATAAATATAATAATAGAAAACTACAGAAATACCCCGGATATAATTTATTTCCTCATAAGTTAGAAATATGTAATTTCAGGGAATGGAGCCTCCGTATAACCATAATATAATGCCTGTGACGCAAGACATTTATTAAAAAAGACTACTAAGATAAAGGAAAGTGTGTGTGAGACAATGTAGTATAGGTCCCGTTACATAAAAAGAGCACCGGGCAACTCGTACCAGCAAATAGACCGTTAACGCTAGTTCTACGTGACGATGGGGTCTGGGGGCTTACTACGAAAATCGAATTAAGAAGTTTCGGATCGATCCGAAGCAACGACGGCCGTCAAATATAAACCCTAGTACCAAATTACTTCGGATGCTACTTCTAAAGAGCACTTTACTTTAGTCGGCTCGGTTAGCGCAGTGGCTAAGCCCTTGGGTTCTGCGCCGTTTGTCGCGGGTCCGATTCCTGCACGGGACAAATGTTTGTATGGCCTACATATAGTTGTTCCGGGTGTGGGTATTGTACATGTGAAATTTATGTCTGTTAAACGCACCCACAGGCGAAACGCAGACACAGGAGAAATCCAACTGTGGGGCTTCGATTAAAAAAATAAATAAAAAAAGACGGATCCAAACACAACCAATAGAATGAATGTTTAGTGAAGGGTATTATCACAGTAGGTAACGTGCGATTCGTCAGCAGAAACTTCGTATTTCGATTTTCGTAGTATGACTAGTTGTAATATGTGTGAGCGGAATAATTAATACTGCAAAAATAAATAAAATCTCATTACACTTTGATCAAATCGATGAGCCCTTGAAATCACTATCGCGAGTAAAGTCACATCACTAATATCCTCACAACTCATTCTCACTCAATTTATCTCAACCTTCTCGAATCTAATCATCTCGAATTTTCTACGAATCAGCCTCGTGACAGCGCGGGCAAGCTACCGAACGACAGCGACTTTTTGTCCAGAATTTTTTATTTATGTATAATAATTTAGTTCTGTATATCTGTGTTCTATTTTAATTTCAATTTATTTCTTATTTATTCTATCATTTAATTGAATTTCAAAAACGATTGTAGTAATTTCAACAATTGATAAAACGAATTGGTTGTCGATTAATTACTGGCATGCTCCATACATAAATCCGGAGATCGGATTCGATTTTATTTTTAAATAGAACGATCAAAGTTCATAGTGACATGTGAGCGCGCATCACTATCATACGTAGATATTTTGTAACGTATAGAATGTGGAGAGGAGTGACGACTCCATATAATATAAGTGTCCGAAAAATCAAGTCAAATTAAGATGTCGTTACTGGTAGCAAAAGTTCTAAAGTGGAATGCCCACCGAGCGTAATTACTCAAGCACAGAAGCGCACAATTAAATATTATAATTACATAACGGTTTACAGATTTTGAAAGGACCCATGAGTAAAAACAAACTTAAACGCCAAGTTATAACAATGAACATCATCATTATCATCATCATTTCAGCCTATCAATAGTCCACTGCTGAACATAGGGCTCCCCCACAGATTGCCACAAAAGTTTGTAGCTCTCATTTTGGGGGGATTTTACTATAGTTGTCAGGATTCGCGGGCGGGTTGACAGCCGTAGTTTATTTATTCAGATGTTCCAGGAAGATGCTGCCGCCCATCTCCTGGTTTTTATTTCCCCTTTGTCGACTTTTACGACACCCACGGGATGAAACGGGTGTGGGAGATTCTCTTAAGCCGACACCACGCGGCTAACAATGAAGTGAGAGTGACATGAGATAATGAACGCTCTTACGCTCTTTAGGCGGTTACTAAAGTTTTTCTGCGGATCTCATCGGTGAATGAGTATCATGCAGTGAAGGTCCACGTCTCGGTTCCGTATGTCATCACTGGCAACATGTATTCTTTTGAGACTTTTGTCTTTAATTGAAGAATGCTCATTTAACCTTCCAGCCTCTGAAGTAATGCCTATGGTACATCCGTGGTGCACATAGGTTCCAGATGAAAATCAGCGTCAGGCTTTACAGTCCGACATTCAGCTGATCTGGAGACACGCACACTGCGTATCTCTACTTTAATATTATTTTTAATTTTTCCATTTTTCTTTAATTCTCGTGGTTTCTTTTTTGATTGATTAAAGTTTTTTATGTTTGTATTTTCTTTTAATAGTATGTGTTTCTATTGTGTATGTGTTATCTTTTTGTGCTACGCTAGTAAATGGTTTTTCTTTCTTTTTTTTCTATGCGATTAGGTTGAAGCAAGCATCATATCTATTGTTAGAAACATAGGGATGATTGGCCATATCCAGACACAAAGTCATAAAAAATTCTTGCACAGATACTGATTAGACCTACTTGAAAAAGTTTAAACAAAATACGAAATTTACTAACAACAACACCGTTATACTATTGTAGATGGTAGGATCCCTATGCAGGAATACGCTTAGGTACACAGAACTATCAATTGTTCTGTTGTCAGCGGTACTTTGCAAACACTACTGTATTTTGAACGGACTGGAGCTAATGTAATTAGGTAGCATATGAGACTTAAGTACCGATGTCTCATGTTGACGAGCGAAATGCGGAACCACGAGGAACTGGTGGCAGGATTCCTATGTACGTCTAGGTAGGTACCATCCCAGGGACAGTTATTCTGCCGTGATCAGTAGTGTCGAAACATTACTGTTTTAGTTAATGGGGCACTGCATCTCAGGGTGACGAACACAGAGACATTATAGAGTGATACCGCCACTCCTTAATGTTCTTGTTAAACGGCATTTGTTTATCGGCTGATGTTGCACTTACCATCAGGTTTTGCTTGTCTCGTCACTTTATCCAATTAAAAAAAAACTTTCCAACGCACAGTTCTGGGTGACATGGCAACTGCTATAGGCAGGCATGACACTTACCATCAGGTAAACGACATTTAAAATACAACTTACACACTGTACCACATCGTAAGATTAAAAAAGTACAGATTATAAATTCATCTGTCACTTATAAGCACAACATAACATTAAAAAAACTCACTTATTTCTATAGACCAAGTGGAACTTCATGGCGACATTTTACGAAATAAGACGAAAAATTACAATGATCGAATCGTAACTAAATTAATTCGTCAATGGATAGGGCTATATCGATAAATGAGTTATTCAACCCTGAATGCAAATGTTCCTATGTTCGTTGCAATTGTTATTATAATTAGAGATCCGTGCACATATTTCGAAATTTATTTATTTTTATTTATTTATTACTTAAGGGCTACTTACAATGCTACACAGTCTAATCAATAATATAAAGTCTAGAATTACTAAATTGTTTGTGCTACATTAATTACAAGTAGCCACGGCATGCACAGTTATAAGGCTATGAACATGGTTTTATTATAGGAATAATGTAGTGAACTTAAATATGCAATAATGAGTAATCAAATTCAAAATATATGTAGTATTTGCAACTAATATTACACAATGTAAAAATAGATTAGGTTAGTAAAATTAACTGCAATATAAAATAATATTAAACAGAATTACCTAACCAAGCCAAAAAACGATAATAATCATAATAATAATAACAATATTGAGACAATTCACACAACTTGCATAATTTTCTTTTTGAAATTACACAGTTTATCGGAAAATATGTCGATATTTAAATTTTTAGAAAGTTTAAATTAATGTATTGTCTTACCGATCTGTTGATAAAGCAAGTATGGCCAAGATTCGATTGAGACAGTGTAAGACAAGTACAGAACGGGACGTATTTGGAGCGTCTTTCGTAATTGAAAAACCAGTTATTATTGCCTGTAGACAGTTGGTTCTTGTCTGGCATTGTCCGGCAAATACAGTAGCACCAGTGACCCCGGCATCCCGAGCTACTGTTGTCTCCTGCCCATTCCTAGATAGAGATCCCACACCGTATAGTATCTTTCCCAACTTCTGATTTACTACCCCAAGTCCATTTCCTCCCTAAACCTTTTCGGTTCCTCTTCGCCAAGCCAGTGGTTGCCGTGCCGAAGAGGCTGGGTGTCTAGGGGCGACCCTAGTCGTTGCTGCCGATCTGCTCTGGGACCGAGCGACCCCAAAATAACGCTAGCCTTACACAAGCTTGCGGGTTTCCTCACGATGTTTTCCTTCACCGCCGAGCACGTGGTAAATCAGCACTTAAAATTGCAATTAACAATTTCATTGGTGCCGGCACCGAGAATAGAACCCAGGTCACTCGCGTACTATGAAATTTAAAGCGAGCGCCTAGCCCCTGAGCTACCACGGCTCCAAACTCCCCAACTTTATTATAATAGTAAGATTAATATTTCCACAGAACCCGCATAACTTTAAAATGGTCTCGCACCAAAGTCGATGATTCATTCAACATTTTTGGCTGTAAATTTAGCTTCGACGTATCTAATGTGTATTGAAATACGTTGGCATCGACCGAGGCAGAAAATACCGTAGACCTTAAAAGTTCATATAAACAGACGGTGATCAATTTACGCCTTGGTTGGGGCAGTGTTAAACGACTGGTGACTGCGGTACGGGACGCAGGTTCGATTCCCGCGTCAACAAATATTTGTTTGCTACATTTTAGTTTCAGATTTCGGTGTTCTTGATGTGAACACTTCTTTAGAATCGTGGTGATTTTAAACTGGATAAAAGCAAAAAGCAACGCTAGAATGAGACATATATGCTTATTTTACGCGAGTGAAACCACGCGCCACGGCTAGTCTATTAATAAAGAAATATATCATAACTAGCTTTACTCCCGTGGGAACTCTTTGATTTTCCGGAATAAAAACTATCCTATGCCCATCTTCAGTATGCAAGCTATCTGCTATTTTACTGGTGGTAGGATTCCTATGCTGGAATCCGTCTAGGTAGGTACCTCCCCAGGGCCAGTTATTCTGCCGTGAAGCAGTAGTGTGCAAACTGTGTTTCGGTTTGAGGGGAACTGTGAGCTAGCGTAATCACTGGGCATTTGAGACTTAAAAACTAATGTCTCAGGTTGACGGGCGCCGTGTGGTGTCACACAGAAATATTTTGGGTGACACAGCATTTGTTGTGGGCGGACGTTGCACATACCATCAGGTGACGTGACGGTGACGTTTTGCTCGTTTCGTCACTTTATACAATAAAAAAATACCTCTGTGTCGAATTTCATCATCGGTTCAACAGTTGAGCCGTGAAAAGTCAACAAACAGACAGAGGGACAAAGAAAGTTTCGCATTTACAATATTAGTATGAATATAACCGACCGCGTGGCCTAGTGGTCAGAGTACCTGACTTCTAAACCGCGGGTCCTGTGTTCGAATCCCAGCCGGAGCCAACATTTGTGCTAAAACATAAATTGTTGGTTTTCTAGTCTGGTTGTGTTGTGATTGTCCCCGTGTTTCTGACACTGCATCCTAGCCTACCTCCGATCTTATCGCATCAGCGTTACACCGGGCGCGTGTAGGTTGGGACGAGTGAGTGCCTCTGTGTTTGCGCGTACACTTGTGGCACTATAATATGTTGTCGCCGTGGTCGAAATCGGCTAGGAGAACATCATCATCACATCACATGAATATAACATAATGTAGCAATTCGCCGAACGCGGAAATTGAAATCATACCTGGCCATTCCCTTCGCCACACGTGAGCTTAAAAGTGGGACTCCTTCGGTCTTCCGTCAAATACCGGAGACCTGCCAATTTGATTTAAAGCCGATGGGTTATTCATATCGCCGCGGCCAAGTCGGCCCACTGATTGACGCTCTGCCAATCGAGTGTTATTTATAAGCTTCGGATGTCAATGTTATCTGTACTAATAATCATCTTTTCAGCCTGTCACTAGTCCACTGCTGGACATAGGCCTCCCCCATAGATTGCTACAAAAGTTTGTTGCTCTCATTTTGGAGGGGGAATTTTGCCATAGTTGCCACGCTTGGCGGGCGGGTTGGCAACCGCAGTTTATTTATTCTGATGTTCCAGGAAGATGCCGCTGCCAATCTTCTGGTTTTAATTTTTCCTTCTGTCGACTTTTACGACACCCTCGGGATGAGATGCGGTGGTAGATTCTCTTAAGCCGCTACCACACGGCAACTGGACTGTAGTAATAATGTTAATGTGTAATTCGAAGATTTCAACTGCGGTGGCACCTTAAGATTTTTTGTTTATGGGAGAAATTGACGGTAAACCAACATCTGTCCGTAACAAATGAAGTTTTGGCGGATGATATTGCCTAGGAAAAGGGTGGCTACCCGCCAGATCGAATGGTCTGATCTGGGGAGGACATCTCCTCCTTTCCAGTTATCAGATCTGAAGGTTGCGTGTTCATATCTCGTCGGGGTTACCATTTTGGCGGATGAAGAAGACCGGCGGCCCTTTTGCCAAGGAAAAGGGTCGCCAGAACGAATGGTGTAGGAATCTGGGGAGGACGTCGGCCCTAGTAATATTTAGATTTTTTTTTATTGTATAAAGTGATGAAACGAGCAATACCTGATGGTAAGTGCAACGTCTGCCCGTAACAAATGCTGTGTCACCCAGAACATTTCTGTGTGACACCTCACTGTGCCCATTAGCCTGTCATCACATCAGTTCTTAAGTCTCATATGCCCTGTGATTACGCTAGCTCTCAGTGCCCTCCAAACCGAAACACAGTAATGTTTGCACACTACTGCTTCACCGCAAAATAACTGGCCCCGGGGTGGTACCGGCCTAGACGGATTCCTGCATAGGATTAGATGTTGTATATATAATTCGCATCTCAGAAAACTTTCATAGCGCGATTATTGAATGTATAATTTTTTTTTAAGGTTCCACATGAGAAGCACAGATGTCGCTAGACCGTGATCCAGATAATTTCTGTGTGGCACGGCACATGCGTCACACTTCTGAATAGATGCTGTGTCTGGAGGCTTATTTGCTTAAGTTTGTTTACACTTGTACATGTATGATTGAATCTGTTTGAAATTTTTGTGTATGTGTGGGAAGTCAATGGATGCAGGTGGCTCAAAACAACGTTTTGCGGTAGGTCTATGTTCAGCAGTGGACTGGTGACATGCTGAAAGTATGATGATGATGACAGTGTACTATATGCGATACTATGTATACTTTATTGCTTTGTTGATGGTGAAATTCTTTATATAAAACAACTAGCCGATGCCCGCGATTACGAACGCGTGAATGTAGGTATTTTAAATGTCCCGTGTATTACACGTATTTCATTTTCCGGGATAAAAACGTATCCAATGTCCGTTCCCAGGATGCAAACTATATCTTTGCCAAATTTCACCAAGATAGCTTCAGCGGTTGAACCGTCAAAAGGTAACAAACCGACAGAGGGACAGAGAGAGTTACACATTTATAATATTAGTATGGATACCGCATACTAGGATTTCTTATGTATTGTGGGTACATTTTACAGACTAATGTATCTAGAGAGGCACAAAGGAGAATTGATAATTACTCTTATGGTAGTGAATGTTGGGTCTGGCAGAAGCATAAAAATAAGATTAATGCTGCGGAAAGTTTGAGAAGTATAGCTGGGGTGACAGAATATTCCGCAGCATCGCCTCAAAAAGTGCCCACAGACAAAAGCCTGAAAACGGCACATACAGAAAATTTCGGAAATGTAGAATGGTTACAGAACCAATCTACATTTCCGAAAATACTGGAAAAACTACGCATTTTTATTTATTTAACATTAATTAAAAATAAAAAGCTTGAATTCATTTTTTTTTAATTTTCATTTAAGAACATTAAAATATTCTTTAATTTAGTCTTTATTTCATAAAGCTAGGTATTTTTGAAGAAATTGAAGATTTTCTTATCGACCCTTTTTCTTTGCGCTTCAGCGTAGTTGAAAATCGAAAATTTCATAAGATTTACGTAGTGGTGGTAGGATTCCTTCTGGGGCCAGTTATTCTGCCGTGCAGAAGGAGTGTGCAAACGTTACTGCGTATCGGTCTGAAGGGCACTGAAAGCTGGGCATATGAGACTTAAGAACTGATGTCTCAGGGTGACAGGCGCAGTGTGGTGTCACACATAAATGTTCTGGGACAAATATATCTAGTGCCATTAGTGTAGGCACTTACGGTTATATACGCACTCTCCTGTGCTTAACTTCCAAACAATGCTGAGCCTAATCAGGATAAGACCCGGCATGTAATCATGAACTAATTGGTTGTTACGATATGCCCGGCAGAAGTGAAACATGTAAATTGATGGTTATTTAAATAATTTACAATTCAAAGAAATATAAATATAAATATGGAGTAAAATAAAATTGTTTCGCGTCTCGCGTCGTTCAATAAAACTCATTAATAGTGTCGCCGAATTGTAAAATAAACTTTTTTTTTTTATTGTTTAATGTGACGAAACGAGCTAAACGTCCACCTAATGGTAAGTGCAGTCCGCCCACAACAAATGCTGTGAATATACTCCAGAACAATACAACAACAATACACCCAGAATATTGCTGTGTGACACCACACTGCGCCCGTCACCCTGAGACATCAGTTCTTAAGTCTCAAACGCCCAGTCATTACGCTAGCTCACAGTGCCATTCAAACCGAAACACAGTAATGCTTGCACTACTGCTTCATGGCAGAATAACTGGCCCTGGGGTGGTACCTGCCTAGACGGATTCCTGCATAGGCGCGGTTTTTGGCTTCGGTTCTTAATGAATTGCAAGCAGTGACATCTATTGGTCTCGTAATGAACTGGTTAGTCACTTTTTTTATTGGTTAAAGCGACGAGACGAGCAAAACGTTCATCTGATAGTAAGTGCAACCTCTACCTATAACAGATGCTGTGTTACTCAGAATATTTCTGTGTAGTACGACACTGCGGCTGTCACCCTGAGATATAAGTTCTGAAGTCTGATATGCCCAGTGACTTTAGCTCTCAGTTCCCTTCAGACCGAAACACAGTAATGTTTGCACACTACTGCTTCACGGCAGAATAACTGGCCCTGGGATGGTACCTTAGACGGATTCCTGTATAGGAATCCAGTCTACGCTAATATGTCTCCCGACCAACATTGGTATCACATCGATAATGGATGATACTACAGACGTTATGTTCGAATGCAGTGTCGAGAATATATAGATTTTTAGAAAACACGTAACATGGCACACTTAACATCATTTTAGGCTTTAATGGCTCGGTTAGAGCAATAGCCAAGCGATTGGCGTATGCGCTACGGGTCGCGGGTTCGATTTCCGTACGGGACAAAAATTTGTATGGCCTACAGATAGTCGTTCTTCCTTTATCTTTGCCCACACCGAGACGGTGCTTCACACTAGGATTTTTCCTGTATCGTGGGTGCGTTTTACAGGCATACATTTCACATGCACAGCACAACCAGACCCGAATACCAACAATTTTTGTTTCTACGCAATTGTTGGCTCCGGCTAGAATTAGTACCCAGGACTTCTGATAGGTACTCAGACCACTGGGCCACGCGGTGGTTGCATGTAAAGCAAATTAAATATAATATACACTCACGTTATTTACTAAGCACCATAAGAAATACCATAAGCTATAGAATATTGTAAATTAGTACATACACACTGTCAAGCCACTTATCCATTGGGGTAGGCAGAGACCACATCGAAGCCTACTTTTCATCCGCTCGGGAAACGTGACGGGTCGCGAAACAAGTCACCGCCATTTTGGTACGAGTCTAAATTCTTGCCCCCCCATTGCGTTCCTACGAGTAGCTGGGGAAAATGACGTCCAACCAAATAGATCCCTACATGCTTGGGTAAAGGCTAGCCTTAACTTGAGGTATCGCGGTCCTAGGGCAGATCGGCACCACCACAACTAAGCTCGCAGGCGCTAGAAAGCAACCAATGGCTTGGTGGAGAGGAAGGGAAAAGGATTAAGTAGGACATGGCCTTGGATTAGGGAATGTGGAAGTTGGGAAAGGAACTATCAAGATGATAAGACTATCGCAAAAAGCAGGAGACAGCATTATCTCGGGAGGTCGAGGTCGCTAACGGTTCCGTATTCACCGGACAAGGCAACTGGGTAAAGCAGGGAAGGGGGGCTTAGAGCCTGTGTGTGAGGACAAATATAAGTTTTTATTGTTATTTTTATAGTTTTCACGTCTGGTTGGTTTGGCGGATGATATTGCCAAGGAAAATGGTAGCAGATCGGTTGCTCTGATCTGGGGAGGACGTCTCCTACGGGTTAAATATTACCCGTAGGAGACGTCCTCCATATGTTATCTATACGAATGTTCTGTATAGTTCGTATATTAGAAACTTTCATAGCGCGATTATGGAATGTATGAAATATTTCTTGAACTTCTCATGTGGAGACATAGATGTAGCTACATTGGAATATTTCAATATAAAGATAAATATATACAATAAGATAATATTTAGTTATAATTGTAATATTATATACTTACTGGCTTCGGCAGAAATCGATACAAAGCTCACAACCGTTAATTATCACGGTTAAAAACAAACTGACAGTTAAACTTGGCATCGAGTTTAGCTGACCGCATTTCTAACGAGATCTAGTGCAACTGTCATGCGAAACAATTTGACTGTGCGACAGTCTATGTGATCAAAAACATGTCACGCGACTGTGCTCGTCTCGTTCTGTAGGCAAACAATTTAAGGGAATCGTACTATAACATTTCTAAGTGAAACTTATGTGGGCGCAGAGAGTAAAATGACAAGGTCGAATTTGAGAGAAACGTTTCCGTTTCTTCATTAATATTTATCGATTAGATACCATCAGAAACGATAGGAGTCCGACAGAGCAGATGATGGGAAGTGCAACGTCTGTCCATAACAAATACTGTGCCGCCCGAAAAATTCCTGTGTGACACCACAATGCGCCCGTCACCCTGAGACATCGGTTCTTAAGTCTCATATGCGCAGTGATTACGCTAGCTCTCAGTGCTCTTCAAACCGAAACGCAGTAATGTTGGAGTACACTACTGCTTCACGGCAGAATAACTGGCCCTGTGGTGGTACCTTCCTAGACGTATTCCTGCATAGAAATGTTACCACCAGTCACCTGTTTCCGACGTTCGTAAGAGGCGACTAAGCTTTTGTACGGACAGCCTTAAAGTAAAGTTTCAGCCTATAAATATCCCACTGCTGAGCACAGGCCTCCTCTAATTTCTGAGAGGGTTTTGGAGCTATGAAGAATCCGCCACGCTGCTCCAATGTGGGTTGGCGGACTGCCCACGTCTTCAAATTTTTTTTATTTCTCAGACATGCAGGTTTCCTCACGATGTTTTCCTTCACCGCTGAGCACTTGGTAAATCAGCACTTAAAATTGCAATTAACAATTTTAGTGGCGCCGGCATCGGGAATCGAACCCAGGTCACTCGCGTACTATGAAATTTAAATCGAGCGCCTAGCCCCCTCCTGCAGAATAACACAATGGGGAGGAAGAATTTCTTGAGTCGTACCAAAAGGGCGGCGACTCGGTTCGCCACCTCTTACTATTTCCCGCTTCTTTTTCTTATTTTCGAATCGTATCAGCGATAATTTAGGCACTGATTCTACATCTCATCCCCATTACAAAACTAATTATTTTAAAGTTTTACATTATTTTTAGGATTCTAACGTTGAATAATATTCTATTAAATCGAATAAGACCATTTGCGGATCTGCGAAGCCTCAAACTCTCAAGTTATTGTTATTTTTTCGAGGACATACACACCGAAAAGTTGAAATGGCAGGTAGGACGCATTAGAGGGTCGTTTTAGAGTGGATATGAGATTTTACATTGATAATATAATATAAAAAGGCGTGAATGAATGTATGAATTGATAATAGTTTACATCAATATCATCATCATCACTTCGGCCTATCCGTAGTCCACTGCTGAACATAGACCTACCCCACAGATGGCCACAAAACGCGGTCCCTGCTCTACATCCATTGACTTCCCGCAAAACCGTGCAGTCGTCGCTCCATCTAGTGGGGGTCGCACTACCCTGCGTTTGCCGGTACGAGGTCGCCACTCGAGAACTTTTATCCCCAACGGTTATCGGTTCTACGAGCTATGGCCGGCCCATTGCCACTACAGCTTACTATGGTCTGGCCGCCGAGAGAATGCATATTTGACGCTTAACAGATTTGAGAACACGTTTAACTGTAGTAGCGGCCTAAGAGAATCTACCACCCCATCTCATCCTGTGGGTGTCGTAAAATTCGTCAGAGGGAAAATAAAAACCAGGAGATGGGCAGCAGCATGGTCTTGGAACATCTGTATAAATAAACTGCAGTGCAACCCGCCTGCCAAGCGTGGCAACCCCCCAAAATTAGAGCTACATCCTTTTGTGGCACTCTATGGGGAGGCTTATGTTCAGCAGTGGACTAGGTATAGGCTGAAATGATGATGATGGTGAAATCTAAAATTGAGTAAAAGAGTATTTAAAAAAATAATTTATTTTGAATAATATAAAGTAAAGTTTCTGCCTATGTCCCACTGCAATTTTAGTGGTGCCGGCACCGGGAATCGAACCCAGGTCACTCGCTCACTATGAAATTTAAAGCGAGCGCCCAGTCCCTGAGCTATATAACATAATAACATTAAATGATAAACACTAGTAGAGTTTTTTTTTTAATAACAGAAGATATTCTATTAAAATTTTTACAAATTTATAAATGAACAATATCGCCTTTAAATAATAATGCAAACATTTATTTTCAAAGTTAGAAAGCAGTTCTATTCGTCGGTTCAATTGAAGTCTTCAAATATATTCTAAGTCTATTGAAATATGCTTTTCAAACATTTCGCTAATAGTGTCGTTAATGATAAAGTTTTACAAATTTAAAACGTTTTTACAAATAATTGTTAATATGATCATTCCGGTCCATGTGTGTCGTTGTCCTGATGAAGAAGGCTCCGTGGTCTGAAACGAAAGATTCAAGTTTATGCAGTGACCGCGTTGCGTTGCGGTTAGAGTACTACTACACTAACTACAATAACACAACTAGCGTTTTGCGATCTTGGTATCAGGCGGAGACTAGGCGTGGGCCAATGATACCAACATAAATTAATTTTGATGAAAATAAAGTCACTTAGATTTATACGGACTTCTACTGAAAGAAGATTACGAATCTTGTGTAAAGCTTTTACACGGCGAAAGCAGTTCCTAACGATACTCAATACATACTCACGCCTCTTTCACATAGGGGTAGGCAGAGACCACATCTTTCCACTTGCTACGATCCTGACACACATCTTTAGCTTCCTCTACTTTCATTAGTGTTTTCATACAAGCTCGTCGGTTGCGGGTACTTTTGACGTGGCCTTTCCTTAAAACGACTTCGATCTGATCGTAGTACGTTCGCCTACGTCGCCCCTTACCGGCTTGCCCATTCACACTCGCCTCATAAATCTGTTTCGTCAATCTTCTTTCATCCATCCTCTCTATGTGTCCAAACCATCTAAGCATCCCTTTCTCTATCTTTGTCACTACATCTTCTACCACACCGCAACGTTCTCTTGTTGTTTATCAGTTTGTCCATCAAAGTCACTCCAGCTATTCTTCTCAAACTTTTCATTTCAACAGCATTAATCTTATTTTCATGCTCTGCCGTGTGGTGGCGGCTCGTTAAAAGAATACTACCACTCCATCTCATCCAATGGATCTCGTAAAAGGCGAGTAAGGAATTAAAGTGCACTGTGCACCCAACAGCGCATGGTGGCGATGGGCTCACCACCTATCACACCAAGTGCATTACATTGTTTTGGTGAAACGTGGATTGTGGCAGTCATCTGTTTTTGCAGTGAGTGCCCAGTCTCTGACTAACCCTTATGGGATACAGTAGTGATCTTATGTATGTATCATGCTTCTTCTGCCAGACCCAACATTCACTACCGTACATAAGTGTGGGGACCAGTACTCCTCTATGTACAGCCAGTCGTCCCTTTTTAGATACATTCTGGCTGCACATGCAGTTATGCAGGGCCGTATAATTTATTTCCTGCCAACGCGCTTCGTTCAATATCACAGTCGTACGTTCCGTCTCTCGAAAATTTTGAACCCAAATATACAAACTCTTTCACTTGTTCCACTCTTTCTCCTTCAATCAGAACTTTGCAATCCGACATACTTTCTTCTCTTTCTAAAACCATTACTTTCGTCTTATCTACATTAATTTTCATTCATTTGCTTTGTAGAGCATCATTCATAATATTAACTATCGCCTGCAACTCCTCCACCGATGATGCTAATATAACCTGATCATCGGCGTACAGGAGGCATTTGACGGACAGATCATTCATTCTTAATCCAAACGCACTCTCTTTAAGATCTTTCAAGCAATTGTCTATAAATAGGTTAAACAGCCACGGTGAAGCCTCACATCCCTGTCTAACACCCTTTTCGATGTTAAACCTGTCTGTGTACGCTCCGTTTACCCTGACACAAGCACTGGAATCCTTGTACAGTGATTTCAGTGCTTGTATCAAGCTGCCGTTCACCCCATATATAGACAATGTCGACCAAAGTTCATTCCTCACCACTCTGTCATAAGCCTTTTCCAAGTCTACAAATGCGCAATAGACCTTTTGACTTTGAGCCAAGAATTTCATTCCTCTCCTGAATCCCGCTTGTACATCCCATATCTTCTCTTCAGTATCATTCATCACTCTCTTAATCAACACCTTTGCATACAGTTTGCCAACAATGCTGAGCAAGCTAATGCCTCGGTAGTTTTTGCAGTCTTGCTGTGACCCTTTTCCTTTGTAAATTGGTACGATGACGGCCTTGCACCAGTCTCCTGGTACGACGCCGTTCCTCCAGCAAAGGTTAAAAAGGCGGTAAAGCTGACTAGCTACCACGCCCTGACCAGCTTTCAGCATCTCTACTGTAATTCTGTCATATCCTGCAGCCTTGCCTATTTTCATACTATTCAACGCTTCCACGACCTCTTCCATGCTTATATCACTTTCTTTGCAATCTTCATTCATGTCCCCGAATGGGGCCTGTACTTGCATAACTCCTTTCTCAAATAAGCTTTCAAAATATTCCTTCCATTTCTTTAGGATGCATTCCTCTCCTTTCACAATACTTCCATCCTGGTTTCTGATTTTGTCCAATTGCGAGGTTGTATTTTTACCTCTGGTCGTTCTTATGGACTTCCAGAAAAACTTTATGTTGTGTTGAAAGTCATCAGATAACCTCCTATCAAATTCATGTCTATCATTCTCTTTCTTTCTTCTCACGACCTCTTTTGCCAGCAACCTTTAACCTATTATACTCATTCCTTGCCTTGCTTACATCTTCATTCGTTGCCTTTTTTATTCTCTGATTGGCTCTTGTAGCCAACCAATCCAGCCAAGCCTTTCTTTATTAGATATTGCCTTTTGCACCTCTTCACACACAGTTTTTAACTTACACCCTCTTCTTCTCTTACTTACACCACACACTTCAATAGTAACTTCCACGATTCCTTCCTTAAACAGCTTCCATAATTCTTCAACCTCACATGCCTCATCCAACGTGTCAAACTTCTCGATCAGTTTCTTTACAAATTCTTCTCTCGAACCTTTCTCTTGCAGACCCTCAACTTTTATGCGTTCTAGAACACTAATAGGTTCATTCACACGGTGCCGCCATCTCTTAAAGACACCTCTTAATCGGCTCAACACCAGAAAGTGGTCTGTGTGAATGCCGACACCGCGGTATCCCCGAGTGTCTAGGACTTTCTTTCTCAATCTTTCATCCACAATTACAAAATCAATCATTCTTCTCAGGCTTCCTTCTTCTCTAGTATACAAGTGGATCTTTTTATGGTCAAACATAGTGTTCGTTACCACAAAATTCCACTCCAAACATACTTCAAGCAGACTTTCTCCATTTTCATTCACTCTGTTATCGCCGAACCTTCCCAGCACACTTTCATATTCATCACGCTTCACTCCCACCCACCCATTAAAATCGCCTAGCATTATGATTCTTTCATTTTCGTTGCATTTATTCAAAATATCTTTCATGCTATCCCAAAACTCCTGTCTCTCACTTTGGGCTTTTGAGGAACGGTTCCAACTCGCATCTTGTGGAGCATAAACCCCTAATATGAAAATGCGAGTAAGGCCAACCTTCAGACCAGAGGAGTGTAGGGCTCACACAATCAAAATCTGTCACACATTCATTAATTCTAGCAGAAAGCAGTACACCAACGCCTTGACAGCCTCTACTGGTCTCAGGAACCCCCCGACTAATAGGCTGTGTAGGGTCCATGCGAGGTGTTGTCGCACCCTTTCCGCTTGGTTTCATGCACACAAAGAACGTCAATCCGTCTTGCGCTCATCATCTCGCATACTTCGTCAATTTTATCACTCATACCTACCCTAACATTCAAAGTAGCAAAGTGGCTATCCGTAGCCTACTTTTCGCGCCCACGGGAAACGAGACGTGACTATGTATTTCAAATCTTGGATTATTATCTAAAACAATACCTAAGTTATTTGACCGATGGGGCAAATAACTTAGGTTTTTTGTACGGTCTATTGTCTCACCACCAATTTCAACATTATTTTTTTATCTAAAATTTGATTTCTTTGTAGTTTTTTACCATTATCGAATAAAGTCTGCCCATAAAAAAAGCTGTGCCATCCGGAAAATTTCTGTGTGGCACCACGCTGCGCGCGACACTCTGAGACATCAGTTCTTATGTCTCATATGCCCAGTGATTACGCTAGCTCTCAGTGCCCTTCAAACCGAAACACAGTAATGTTTGCACACTACTGCTTCACGGCAGAATAACTGGCCCTGGGGTGGTACCTACCTAGACGGTTTCCTGCATAGGATTCTTAACACCAATCTATGATCTTCATTATCATTTCAGCCTATCACTAGTCCATTGCTAATCATAGGCCTCGCCCATAGATTGCCACAAAAGTTAGTAGTTCCCACTTTGAGGGGATTTCACCATATTTGTCACGCTTGGCAGGCGGGTTGGCAACCGCAATTTATCTATTCAGATGTTCCAAGAAGATGCTGCTGCCCATCTTTTACGACACTAATAATAATAACGTAGATTCTATTAGGCCGCTACTACACGGCTTCACTGCAGATAATTTGGCGCTGCTGTGGTACCTACCTAGATGGATTACTGCATAGGAATCCTACCCCAATGCAGGAGTGTGCGTGTCTGTCTGTGTGTGTGTTGGTGTATATATTTACAGCATTACAATACATCGTGCGATTAGGAAACTACAAATGATGTGATGATGATGTTCTCGTAGCCGATTTCGACCACGGCGACAACTTTCGTCTACTGTCGAGAGCCATCAACTGCGCAGGAGATATTATAGTGCTACAAAGGTACGCGCAAACATAGAGACACTCACTCGTACCAACCTACCCGCGCCCCATGTAACGCTGATGCGATAAGATCGGGGGTAGGCTAGGGTGCAGTGTCAGAAACACGGGGATAATCACAACACAACCCGACCCGAAAACCAACAATTTATGTTTTAGCACAAATGTTGGCTCCGGCTGGGATTCGAACCCAGGACCCGCAGTTTAGTACTCTGACCACTAGGCCACGCGGTCGTCAGGAAACTACAAATAATGGAGTCTGAAATATATTAACCGTTCCCGTGAGAGGCTTTCTGTCACATTGGACGTCGTCTACTGAAGTTCTGAACCATTCCACGTCGGCCTTCCTGTTGCTATCAGGCTGGAATTTGAACCTGCAAAAATTAACAGAACTGAATGTCTGTTTCTAACAGGAAGGAATATAATTTTACTGGTGATAGGACTCCTATGCAGGAGTCTGTCTAGGTAGATACCACCGCAGGAAAAGTTATTCTGCCGTGAAGCAGTAGTGTGCAAACATTACTGAGTTTCGGTCTGAAGGGCACTGAGAGCCTGTGTAATTTTTATTTATTAAGTGACAAAACGAGCAAAAACTTCACCTGATGGTAAGTGCAACGTTTGCCCATAAAAAATGCTGTGTCGCCCAAAACATAACTCTGTGACACCAAAATGCGCTCGTCACCCTGAGACATGAGTTCTTAAGTCTCATTATGCCCAGTGATTACGCTAGCTCACAGTGCCCTTCAAACCTAAACACAGTAATGTTTGCACACTACTGTTTCACGGCATAATAACTGGCCCTGGGATGGTCCCTACGAGTACCTAGACGGATTCTTGCATCGGAATCCTACAACAAATAATAAAAATCTGGGCATAAGAGACTTAAGAACTGATGTCTCGTGGGGACGGGCGTAGTGTGTGTATTTGTGTTTTAGGCAGCCGTTGCACTCACCATCAGGTGGGCGGTTTGCTCCTCGTATCTTATTATTATTTTATCATCATCATCATCATCATCATCATCATTTTAGCCTATCACTTATCCATTGCTGAACACTGGTCACCCCCTTATGTTACTATAAAAATTTGAAGCTCTAATTTGGGGAGAAATCTTGCCATAGTTGCCACGCTGGCGGGTTGGCATCTTCTGGTTATTTTATGGTGATGGTGTTTGCCATGGATTAAGTATCAATAGCACACGAACTTATATTGCCCAGACACTATACAGCTGTATTTCGAGGTAGTTTCCGCTACAATGCTACAAAATGCTGGAATAAATTACCTCCACCGACTCGTGACCTGCAATCAGTTTTTTCTTTTAAAAATATAATAAAGTCTTATTTCTTGTTAACACAATTAAATAGCGGACCTACTTAATCCAAAAGACTACTGTTTGTGAATGACGCTTATGATAGTAAATATTTCTCTATATATATATGTAAAATTACTGTCAATGAATTGGTAGCACACGCTTACTATGCATTCGTAAATTGTATTTGTTTGTATATTAACTTATTTTATGTCAATCTCTTGCTATGTCATGTAATTGTCCTGAAATAATGTTACACTAGAGGCGAGCGAAGCACTGCTGCTCTTCTGCTTTCGGGTTACATTTTTTGCTCCGAAATCCGGTTTCACTGAAAATCAGTGCATGGAGCGAATGCTTCAGTTTTTTGCTGAGTGGGACCATTTTGGCATCACGCAGTTCATTCTTTGATGCACATTGCGACCCCGCTATTAGAAGGAAGTTGATGTGTCAAGTAATACCAAAATTGTAATTAGTTATTTATTTATTTTTTTGTTTGAATTTTGTTTTGCTTTGCATATTTATTTGGAATTTCGCTTTTTTTTAAATTTGCTTATGTTTTTCTTGTGTGCTCATTTTTTTTCTCATTGTTATTGTTGTATATGTGTTGCCAAATAAATCCTTTCTATTCTATTCTATTCTATTCTATTATAATGTAATGTAAAGGTATTAAGCTTACTCGTTCCTAGCTCTGGCGATTGACTTTGATAAGTCAGACACTGATGCGTCCTCTTCTGTAACTACCATCTGCGTCGTTTCGTGAGTGGTTTCTGATACTTCTTTAGACAGTTCAGCACTGTCCGCTTTGTAATCTGAAAGTGCTTTTATAATCTGATGTCAAATAATCATGACGTGAATCAATAACCACAGAATGTCTCGTGTGCAGTGTGGTGGCGGCTTAAGAGAATCTACCAACATTCTCATCATTTTATCTCGCGGGAGGAAAATTTAAGCCGTAAGATGGACAGCATTCTGGATGGACAGATTTCTTGGTGGTAGGATTTCTATGCAGGAATCCGTCTAGGTAGGTACCACCCCAGGGCCAGTTATTCAGCCGTGAAGCAGTAGTGTGCAAACATTACTATCTTTCGGTTTGAAAGGCACTGTAAGCTAGCGTAATCACTGGGCATTAGAGACTTAAGAACTGATGTTTCAGGGTGACGGGCGCAGTGTGGTGTCACACAGAAATATTCCGGGTGACACAGCATTTGTTGTGGGCGGACGTTGCACTTACCTTTAGGTGAACGTTTTGCTCGTTTCGTTACTTTTACAAAAAAAAAAAATAAACAGCAGCTTCCTGAAAGATCTGAATAAAAAAACTGCGGTTGCCAACCCGCCTGTAAAGCGTGGCAACTATTGCAAAATCCCTTCAAACTTTTGTGACAATCTATGGGAAGGCCTATGTTTAGCAGCGGCCTAGTTGAAATGATGAGTTCTCTGCTGGACATGGATTTCTTCCAAGTTTTTTCTTTTGGAAGAAATAAAAGACGAGAATCTGCCCATAACAAATGCATTGTTACCCAGAACTTATGTGTGGCACCATACTGCGCTCGTCACTCTCAGACATTACTTCTTATGTCTTAAATGTCCAGTATTTACACAAGCTTACAGTGCCTTTCAAGAAGAAAATATACAATACCATGGCTCGAGATATAGATATGTGCCGTGTGGTGGCGGCTCGTTAAAAGAACACTACCACTCCATCTCATCCAATGGATCTCGTAAAAGGCGAGTAAGGAATTAAACTGCACTGTGCACCCAACAGCGCATGGTGGCGATGGGCTCACCGCCTATCACACCAAGTGCATTATATTGTTTTGGTGAAACGTGGATTGTGGCACAGTCATCTGCTTTTGCAGTGAGTTCCCAGTCTCTGACTACCCCTTATGGGATACTGTCGTGATTTTATGTATGTATGTATGAGATATAGAAACAGAACATCACTATATGGCATATGTCCTTGATTTTCAAATTTACCGCAAACCCCCATAGCCTCAGTAGCGTGCACAAGCAAACTAACACCGCCACCAGGAACCGCCACCAGGTACCCTCCACCAACCACTACAATACCACCACTAGATAATATACACCACCGAAGCCGAGAACACGACACGTGTTTCGCCCCAAAACGAGGCATTATCAAGCGTAATAGACTCTACGACAGGCGGCCGCCGAGTGAGCGGCGCGGTCAAAGAGCTGCCTATTTATACTACAGGTGACGCAAACGGCCCCCACCTACGACATTGCGATTACAATATCGTGATAGCGACCGCTTGCTCACACAATCCACCACCCGAATTACATAAGCAGCCGCTTGCGACCGAACCGATAGCAAACGACTACTTCGAGTATATTTAAACTTTAAGTACTGGATTTAAAGATATTTAAAAGTGGTGAATTCGAGACGTTTGTTTGTTCATTCAGCAGTGCAATGTTATTATTTTTATTTTTTATTATTTCTAATTGTTCCAGCACACACAGCCGAAGCCCCTTGTCGCAAATATGTAGGACTTTAAATGTGTGGTCGCTAGTTAGGTTATGCCCAGTTTCCAAAAGATGTTTTGCGAAGTGTGATCTGTCGGGATTGCAATTTCTGTACGCGGCCAAATGCTCCTTGTATCGGGTCCCGAAATTGCGACCAGTCTGACCCACGTAAACGGCGCTGCATTCACTGCAAACAAGTCTATAAACGCCGGATTTTTGGCGTTCATCAATTTTGTCTTTGACGTTACAAGCCCCACTCAGCGAATTGCTTGTCCTGAACGCAACGTAAATATCGTTACGCCTAAGAGTCCTTGCTATTCTCTCAGATACAGGACCCAAGTAGGTCAAACTGCTCACACATCGTCGAACACTTCGGGTGTAGCCGCGTACAGATCTTTGCGAACTATATGAATTTGTTTCTTTTTTATTATGGTGTTAATAATATTTTTTGAATAACCGTTAGAGACCGCAATCTGATAGATGATTTGGAGCTCCTTGGCATAATTATCCTTATTCAGAGGTACGGTCAATAGACGATTGACGTAACTATGGAAAGCGGCCAATTTATGTTGCCAAGGGTGACACGATGACGCGGGGATGACAGAATCTGTATGGGGCGGTTTGCGGTAAATTTGAAAATCATGGGTGCCGTTCGTGTCACCCTTGGCAACATAAATTGGCCGCTTTCCATAGTTACGTCAATCGTCTATTGACCGTACCTCTGAATAAGGATAATTATGCCAAGGAGCTCCAAATCATCTATCAGATTGCGGTCTCTAACGGTTATTCAAAAAATATTATTAACACCATAATAAAAAAGAAACAAATTCATATAGTTCGCAAAGATCTGTACGCGGCTACATCCCGAAGTGTTCGACGATGTGTGAGCAGTTTGACCTACTTGGGTCCTGTATCTGAGAGAATAGCAAGGACTCTTAGGCGTAACGATATTTACGTTGCGTTCAGGACAAGCAATTCGCTGAGTGGGGCTTGTAACGTCAAAGACAAAATTGATGAACGCCAAAAATCCGGCGTTTATAGACTTGTTTGCAGTGAATGCAGCGCCGTTTACGTGGGTCAGACTGGTCGCAATTTCGGGACCCGATACAAGGAGCATTTGGCCGCGTACAGAAATTGCAATCCCGACAGATCACACTTCGCAAAACATCTTTTGGAAACTGGGCATAACCTAACTAGCGACCACACATTTAAAGTCCTACATATTTGCGACAAGGGGCTTCGGCTGTGTGTGCTGGAACAATTAGAAATAATAAAAAATAAAAATAATAACATTGCACTGCTGAATGAACAAACAAACGTCTCGAATTCACCACTTTTAAATATCTTTAAATCCAGTACTTAAAGTTTAAATATACTCGAAGTAGTCGTTTGCTATCGGTTCGGTCGCAAGCAGGCTGCTTATGTAATTCGGGTGGTGGATTGTGTGAGCAAGCGGTCGCTATCACGATATTGTAATCGCAATGTCGTAGGTGGGGGCCGTTTGCGTCACCTGTAGTATAAATAGGCAGCTCTTTGACCGCGCCGCTCACTCGGCGGCCGCCTGTCGTAGAGTCTATTACGCTTGATAATGCCTCGTTTTGGGGCGAAACACGTGTCGTGTTCTCGGCTTCGGTGGTGTATATTATCTAGTGGTGGTATTGTAGTGGTTGGTGGAGGGTACCTGGTGGCGGTTCCTGGTGGCGGTGTTAGTTTGCTTGTGCACGCTACTGAGGGAGGGCGGGTGGTGCACTTCAAAAAACTAGGTAATATACACCATTTTTATATTTTGCATGCGGATCTTAGCAAAGTAACTTACTTTTCTTCATTATAATGGATTTCCGCAAAGTAACGCCTGATTCTATTAACTATATTAACTTTATTTATGGATGACTGGCGCAAGGGCCCCCGAGAGGGGACCTCGGCTTGGACCGTCACCCTGTTCGCGAGAGTAACAGACTCGAGGGTGCCCAAGGGGGCCGGTCTCGGCTCGGTCAGTTACTGCAATCGGGAGGGCAATATTACTACTACTATAATTATTAATACCATGATTATTATTCGATAAGTTTACCACCAATTCGGAATGCGTTTCCGCTGGAGAAGAAATGGCGCAAGAAACTCCAGCGACGCTTCTGTTTATGACACTACTGCTAGGGGAGAACCGGCCTGAGATGCGGCGGTATCGCGAATAACTTTGTCTGATACGCCCACGCCGACAGCGGGGGCGGTATGATGGTGATAATGGGTGTTTGTGTAGTGTTGAGTAGAGCGCTTGGGCAATAGTGGTCGCGTCGTCAGGGTCCTCGAGGTCGTGCCTCGGTCTCCTTTTTTCGCGGGTCGAGTTTTGGTGTATCGCGAGGGGGTTGTAAGTGGCGGCACTGACAACCAGTGGGTTGAGGTGCGTGGCGGCAGAGTCGAAGTATCGGCGAGAGGCCAACTTTAGATATTGGGCTATGGTAGGAAGCCCTAAATCGATATGAAGGTTAGCATTACGCACGAACCACGGTGCTCCCGTGGCTTTACGCATGAATCGATTTTGTATTACCTGAAGTCGGTGAATTTGACGCGGGGAGGCATGCGCAAATACGGGGCTTGCGTATGTCATAATTGGCCGAATACAGGCTTTGTAAAGTGTAATTTTATTACGTAGGGACATTTTGCTATTTTTATTTAGTAACGGATGTAATCGGCCGAGGACGAACGCCGCTCGGTTCCTTACTCGGTTAATATGTGGACCGAAGCTGAGTCTCGAGTCTAATAGGACGCCTAAGTATTTGACTGTCTTTTCCCAGGGGATTGGACGATCGAATAACTCTATGGTGGGGAGATGCTGCGTTATGCGCCGCGAGAAGTACATGGCTGCACTTTTGATTGGGTTGACCTCGATCCTCCATTTCCGAAACCAGTTCCCGAGGGTTCGGGCTGCGGATTGGAGGCGTTTAGAGATAGTGTCTGGATTACGTCCAGACACATATAGGCAGGTATCATCTGCGAAGAGGGCGAGTTCGACGCCGCTGGTGTGCGGTATGTCGTTCGTGAAAAGGGTGTAGAGCACGGGACCTAGGACTGAGCCTTGTGGTACGCCGGCTAGGATGGGATGTGATTCGGATCGCACCCCCTCGACGCGGTAGCGGAAGGTTCGACTGCGTAAGAAATCTCGTATGATGAGTACGAGGCGATCTGGCACACCGAGTCCATATAACTTATATATGAGCCCGTTGTGCCAGACCTTGTCGAACGCTTTCGCCACGTCGAAGAAGAGCGCTCCGGTATGAAGCCCGCGTATGAAGCGGGATTGAATGTGCTCCGTTATGCGGTGCACCTGCTGGGTACATGAGTGTTTGGCACGGAATCCAAACTGCTCGTGGATGGGGATCCCTCGAGACTGCATGAAGTCTCTTAAGCGGGCGAGAAGTAGGCGTTCGTATATCTTGCCTAAAGCCTTGAGGAGGCTTATAGGCCGATATGCGGTGGGATCGGACGGGTGTTTAGAGGGCTTTAGAATCCCTACGACCTCTGCTTCTTTCCAGGTGTTCGGAAAGATTGCGTTGGCCAGAGCTGCGTTGTAGATTAATACCAATAGCTGAATGATGGTAGTAGGCAGGAGGTTAACTACTTTATTAGTGATACCATCGGGACCGGGAGATTTCCTCGGACGGAGGTTTTTAATAATAGACTCTACTTCGGTGCAGTTAACCGGCGGTATGGAATCGCGGAGCGGTTGAGAAGCCTTCCGATCGACCTCGCTGTGGACTAACGCGACGTGGGCGGAGTCGACCGGTAAGGTGCTTGGGGAGCATTGAGATTTTAGGCTGTCAGCTAGACATTCTGCCTTTTCTTCGTCTAGGAAGGCAGGCGGTTGGTTGGGTCATACTAAAGGGGGCATTGAACGGGATGTGCCTCCTTTTGGTGATTTTGGAAGTCGCCAGAAGGCGAGGTGAGACGGTTCGATGTTAATGAGACTGTTATCCCACCGAACGTTTCTGAGCTCCTGCATACATATTCGGACCTCACGTTGCAGGGTGCGTAGTGTTGTTCTATTGCTGACGGTAGGATATAAGTCGTGAGCGCGAGTGGCTGCGTTCTTGCGCCTCATTAGGTCTCTAATGTCGTTAGGCAGGATCCAGCGGTGGTCGTCCGCCACTGGGACCTGTCTCGAGGAATCCTCGACGACAGTTTGGATGTGCCTAGTGAGTGCATGAGCCGCAAGGTTCGTGTCACTAACTGAATTGATGGTGGATGGAATCGCATCAAGGTGCGGAGAAGTTTGCTTAAGTTTTTCGGCTAGCTTTTGCCAGTCGACTACTGTTTTTTTGGGTGGTGAGGCTTGGACGGAAGGTCCTAGCCGAAGTAGAACGGGGCGGTGATCAGATGTTAGTTCGTGGATCACCTCTATATCGCGGATGGCGAGATTTATATTGCTAAGAATGGCTATGTCAAGCACATCCGGCGTGTGTCCCAGTGTATGCGGGAAGTGGGTCGGTATTGTAGGCGCCAGGACGACGAAGTCGAGGAGGTCGACAAGCGAGTCTAGGGCCACCCCACGCGGGTTGGTTGTTATTGAGTTCCACCGGGTGTGCTTGCTATTAAAGTCGCCGGCACGGATAGTTGAGCTCCCGAGGGAGAGAAGTGCTTCGAAGTCGCTGCGTGTGATTTTGGCGTCATTTCTACATGGTAAGTAGACAGACGCGATAGTAATGGGGGAGTGGCCGGTCATGGCTAGCTGACAGACCGATGCTTCAAGATGGCTGAGTGGCGGTGTGACGACTGGTACGCAGTGCAAGGACTTTTGTCCTTTGTTACGCACCTGCACTATCCTTATACAGATCAGCCAGTTCCTTCTCTATTCTTGCTTCGTCTTCTTCTTGCTTCATGCTGTGGGTTCTCTCCGCATCTTTGATCTTGTGCCTGGTTTCTTTAGCCTGAAGTATTAAACGAAAAATAAATCTGAATTTCGTTTCAAAACCAGTGCGCTGTGAGGACCCGTAGTCCCACTTTCCCTAAGTTACGTCCGTACCTTGCATTTCGCTATACCAACACGGACATTTAAGGTCGTACCACACGGAATACTACCCTTGGCTAAGTAGCGCCTTGAAGATGCGACTTCTCTATAGAAGGCGCTACACCGCTTGAGAAAACCTATGGGTTTTCTCTTCTTCATTAGAACGGGAAGTAGCACTATAACAGAACTGGTCTGACATGAAGCCGTAGTGTGAACATTACTGTGTTTCAGTTTGAAGGGCACTTACAGCTAGTGTAGTTACTGGGCATATGAGTGTTAATAACTGTTGTCTCAGGGAGCCACAACATTTATTATGGGCGGTTGTTGCATGCAGGTGAACGTTTTGGCTCGTCACGTCCCTATCTTTTATAAAAAAAAACCAGATTCTTTTAACAAGAATCGTGTTTGCTGTAGGCAGCTTAGTGCAGTAATAAAATATTAGTTTGAAAAACTAAAAAAAAAAGCTTGAACCGAAGCGAGCTGACGATCCCGGTGATCGTACCAGTACTTGTATCTTGAGTCCACTGCACACATAGTTGTCCACTGTTAACATAGGCCTCCGCCATAGATTGCCACAAAATTCTCTCTCTCCCATTTTGAGGGGGATTTAGCCGTGTGGCGGCGTAGAGAATCAACCTATCCCATCCCGTGGGTGTCGTGAAAGTTGACAGAGGGAAAATAAAAACCATGAGATGGGCAGTAGCATCTTTCCGGAACATCTGAATAGATAAACTGGGTTTGCCAACCCGCCTGCCAGGCGTACAAGGTCTTGAAATTATGGTAATGTCATCGGTTCTTAAGAATAGAAAAAAATATTTATACGGCACAAGAACATAAGACAGTTTTATTTAAAAAAAAAACAAAATTACGTGAAACAAAATAGTTCTGTGTCGAAAAGGGGTTGGCTCAGCATATGAGGTGCGACACACTACGCTGATTTTCAGCCATAATCCTTTGTATGGCAAATGGACTAGACTCGACTGCAAAATAACAATTACTAATAGCAAAATAACAATTATTTATTTTTAGATGTATGTCATCATCATCATCATCATTTAAGCCTATCACTAGTCCACTGCTGAACATAGGCTTCCCTCATAGATTGCCACAAAAGTTGGTAGCTCTCGTTTTTAGGGAGTTTGCCATAGCGTATTTTGCATATAGCAAATACGCTATGGCATATTATTTATTCAGATGTTCCAGGAAGATGCTGCTGCCCATCTCCTGGTTTTTATTTTCCCTCTGTCGACTTTCGCGACACCCACGGGATGAGATGGGGTGATAGATTCTCTTAAGCCGCTGCCGCACGGCGAGAAGTAGTGTGACAATGTAATTTCAAAGAAGACTGTGCAATATTTCAAATTATTCGGACGTCTGGAAGTAGGGGAAAAATTTAATTCAAGAATTCCTTTGCTTTCATACAAGTCAAGCTAATAAAGCGTGTTAAAAGTTAAAAAAAGTTTTAAACATTAAAAAGCCATTTTACCGCGAAATTCTTTTTGACATTATCTTTAGTAGCAGTTTGGACAGTTGTGACGGACTTCACCTCAAAGTCTTTCTCTGCTGAAGGCTCCTCTTCTATTTCTGGCGGGAGTTCTGAAAACATATAATAGCCTTTTTTTAAAAACAATCCCACTACTACGCACTAGTTTTTAAACCCCGATCTCAGGATCCGCGGCGTAGAAATCAGAAATTTGAGGTCTTTTTTTTTAATTTATAAATTTTTGAGACGAGCAAAACGTTAACCCGATGATAAGTCTGCCCACAACAGATGCTGTGTCTCCCAGAATATTTCTGTGTAGCACCACACTGCGCCCGTCACCCTGAGAGATCAGTTCTCATATGCCCAGTCATCAATGCTCTTCAGACCAAAACACAGGAACGTCTGCACTCTACTGCTTCGCGGCAGTGTAACTGTCCTTAGGTGTTACCTACCTAGATGGATTCCTGCATAGGAATCGTAATCTTTTTTTTTATTGATAAAGTGATGATACGAGCAAAACGTTGACCCGATGATAAGTGCTACGTCTCTTCAAAACAGATGCTGTGTCTCCTAGAATAGTTCTGTGTGGCACCACACTGCGCCCGTCACCCAGAGACATCAGTTCTCATATGCCCAGTGATTACACTAGCTCTCAATGCCCTTCAAACCGAAACACAGCAATGTTTGCACACTACTGCTTCACGGCAGAATATCTGGCCCTGAGGTGGTGCCTACATAGACCGATTCCTGCATATAACGTACCTTTCAATGGAGTATCTATTTCAATAACTTCTTGACCCATCGACTCCGTCAGTGACTTAAGGTTGTTCACAGCCGCAGAGCATACAAGGGGCACACAAAGATACATTAAAAACCACTGCATAATTACTTTATCAAATGTCTGTCTCTTTGCAATTGTTTCCAAAGCCAACTGGTTTTGGAATTTCGTTTTTAAAGTAGATCGTGTGAGGTTTGTTAAGGGTCTTTTCACACAATATATTTATTTAAATCTTTATTGCTTCCTTTACAATAAAAGGACACAAAGGGCGGACTTTAGGCATTTTCTCCCTGTCAACCCATGGAGTGGTGAGATTTTGATTAGGTGTAGCAATAAAGGAAAACAGAGAAAGAAAGATAGAAAGAGCAAAAAAAAGCTAAATAACTGTTTAGGTTTTTTTTGCTCTTTCTATCGCTCTTACTGTGTTTCCGTTTGAAGGGCACTGAGAGCTAGCGTAATCACTGCGCATATGAGACTAAAGAACTGATGTCTCAGGGTGACGGGTGATCTTCTGTATGACACAGCATCTGCACTTACGATGAAGTGAACTCTTTGCTCGTGTAATCACTTTTTCCTATAAAGAAAAAAATCAATTAAATAATGTTTGCACACTACTGCTTCACGGCAGAATAACTGGCCCTGGGGTGGTACCTACCTAGACGGATTCCTGCATAAGAATCCTACACCCAGTAACACTTGAAAAGTAATAGCTTAAAGTACAGTAAAGTAAAGTTACAGCCTATAAATGTCCCGCTGCTGAGCACAGGCCTCCTCTCATTTATGAGAGGGTTTAGGAGCCAGGAAGGGTCTTAAGTAATAGCTTATTTTGGCTTAGATTTTTTCATGAAACAGCAGATATATTTATTTATAGACATTTTATTTCGTCACGCCGCGTTCAAACAGTACCAAGTAATCCATACACCATACTAATATATAAATGCGAAAGTAACTCTCTCTGTCCCTCTGTCTGTTTGTTACCTTTTCACGGTTCGCAATCCGTCAAGTCTCGTTTCCCGCGGGGGCGAATAGTGGGCTACATGTGTAGCCTCTTCCTACTCCTTATACGGGAAAAAGGCGTGAAAAAGGCTTTATGTATTTATTATAGTCTTGTTACCAAGTTAAATTGGTACATAAGATAAATTATTTTACTTTTTATTCTACTTACTGGTGGTAGGATCCTATGCAGGAATCCGTCTAGGTAGGTACCACTCTAGGGCCAGTTATTCTGCCGTGAAGCAGTAGTGTGCAAACATTACTGTGTTTCGGTTTGAAGGGCACTGTGAGCTAGCGTAATCACTGGGCATATGAGACTTAAGAACCTATGTCTCAGGGTTTTGGGCACAGTGTGGTGTCACACAGAAATTTTCTGGGTGACACAGCATTTGTTATGGGCAGACGTTGCACTTACCACCAGGTGAGCGTTTTGCTCGTTTCATCACTTTATGCAATAAAAAAAACATATTACTTTATATATCATACAGACTCCAAGTTTTCAGTTTCAACAAATGACACGAGTGGCTTATGGTAACTAAAGTATGATAAGAAATATATGCTTTACTTTAGATATCCATACTAATATTAAAATTGCGAAAGTATCTCTCTCTGTCGCTATGTCTGTTGGTTACGGACCTCAGCCGTTGAACCGATCTTGACGTAGTTTGGCAAAGAGATAGCTTGAGTACTGAGAACGGACATAGGATACTTTTTATCTCGGAAAATCAAATTGTGCCCACGGGATATTTAAAATGCCTTTTTCCACGAAACGTGGTCCTTCACTGCAGGCCGCATGAGGAAGCTCAGAGTCGCGCAGCGAGCTATGCAAACGGCTATGCTCGGAGTTTCTCTGCGAGATAAAATCCGCAACGATGTTATCCGCAGCAGAACTAGAATAACCAACATAGCCCTAAGGATTAGCAAGCTGAAGTGGCAATGGGCCGGCCATGTAGCTCGAAGAACCGACAACCGTTGGGGAAGAAAGGTTCTCGAGTGGCAACCTCGTACCGGCAAACGCAGCGTAGGGCGACCCCCCACTAGATGGAGCGACGACCTGCACGGTTTTGCGGGAAGTCGATGGATGCAGGTGGCTCAGGACCGTGTTTTGTGGCAATCTATGGGGGAGGCGTATGTTCAACAGTGGACTGTAATAGGCTGAAATGATGAAGTCGCGGGTGTCAACTAATATTTTCATAAAACTATATCAGTCGATCAGATCTTGATTCGTCATACGCATTAAGGTAATGACGAACAAGCACATAATGTACAGGATGTAGCATTTTTCAAATATTTCCTTTTAAACATACTCTTTTTCAGAGCCGTGGTAGCTCAGGGGCTAGGCGCTCGCTTTAAATTTCATAGTACGCGTGTGACCTGGGTTCGGTTCCCGGTGCCGGCACCACTAAAATTGTTAATTGCAATTTTAAGTTCTGATTTCCACGTACCCGTCGGTGAAGGAAAACTGCATGTCTGTAAAACAAAAAATTTTTCGAAGACATGTGCACTCCGCCAACCCGCATTGGAGCAGCGTGGCGGATTCTTTCTAGCTCCAAAACCCTCTCAGAAATGAGAGGAGGCTTGTGCTCAGCAGTGGGGCATTTATATAGGTCTTCCTTCTCTTAGGTCAAACTAATACATTTTTCACTTCCTGGCTGAATTTCTACCACGGCGACAACTTCCGATTAGTCCGTAATTTTCGACAGTCGAAGGTTATCAACTACGCAGGAGTTATTATAGTGCCTCAAGTGCACGCGCAAGCTTAAAGGCACTCACTCATCCTAACCAATCTTCTCCTTACGCAACATTCATGCGATAAGATCGCGGATTTTGCAATATTTGCCACGCTGGGCAGGCGGGTTGCCTTGCTTGGTAACCGCAGTTGATTTATTCAGATGTTCCAGGACGATGGTGCTGCCCCCATCTCCTGGTTTTAATTTTCCCTCTGCCGACTTTTACGACATCCGCGGGATGAGATGGGGTGGTAGATTCTCTTAAGCATCTACATAGCATGTACATTGCATTATTATACACTAGTGATAAAAATACTTTACTGGAGGTAGGAGGCTCCGGCCAGTTATTCTACCGTAAAGCAGTAGTGTGCAAACATTACTGTGTTTCGGTCTAAAGGACACTGAGAGCTAGCGTAATCAGTGAGCATATGAGACTTAAGTCTTGACGTCTCAAGGTGACGGGCGCAGTATGGTGTCACACAGTAATATTTTGGGTGACACAGCATTTGCTATGGGCAGACGCTGCACGTACGTTTCATCACTTCATCCAAAAAGAAAACGCTAGAAATCTGAACCTGCACCCACTAAAACCAGCGGTTCTTTCCAAGCGTACATAGCTAAAAAAGAACCTATCAATGCATTCTGTTATCATTTATTAGTCGTAGATAAAAGATAAAGATATCTACAGAGGTTGATTCATACGAAATATTTTGTGTTATCTGTTGCTCGCTCACGGGCGTCGCTGGTTTTATTTGTGACGGACAGAGTAATTATAAATAATGGAACATCCGGCGTTCGCCGAAGCTGGGAGCGGTCCGGGAATCGCAGTGTGGACTATAGAGGTGAGTTTCTCTTTGGAAAATTGGAGTTGCGAGACGCGCAAAACGTTGGCCTGATGGTAAACGCAACGTCCGCCCATAGCAATGCTGTCACCCAGAAAATTTCCCTGTGAAACCACACTGCGCCAGCCCCCCTGAGACGTCCGTCCCTAAGTCTCATACATATGCTCAGTGATTAAGCTAGCTCTCAGTGCCCTTCAGACCGAAACACTGTAACGTTTGTACACTACTGTTTCACGGCAGAACAACTGGCCCCCTGTGTGGTACCTACCTAGACGGATTCCTGCATAGGAATCCTACCACCAGTTACCACCAGTTCCTATGCAGGAATCCTACCACCAGTTACTGCGTTAAGTTCCGCCATTTTTGTTATGAAGTAGACTTAGACAGGCATATGAGGCAACAGCTTAATTAGTTTTACACATTCCTTTTAGTTCTTGACCTATATGTATGTAACCTTGGCCTCAATGGCATGGCAATATGTTTTTGAAAAAGTATTTCATATACACCAGAACATAAAACAACTTACTAAAAAAAGTGATGTTCATAATGTAAATACCAGAAACAAACAACAAAATCCCAAAAAGTGCACTTTTTGGGATTTTGTTGTTTGTCGTCATCTTTATAGTCTTTCAATCAGAAACGAAGACTATAAAGATGGTTATTAAATAATATATGGATGATGATAACAATGAGGTGATCGCTGCCAAGCTATCTCTACATCTTTATAATACTGCTGTAATTGTACATTATTTTTAAAATGACTAAGAAAAATTTAAATTCCCACCATGTGGTGGCGGCTTAAGAGAATCTACCACCCCATGTCCCATGGGTGTCGTAACAGTCGACAGAGGGAAAATACAAACCAGAAAATGGGCAACAGCATCTTCCTGTAACATCTGAATAAATAAACTGCTGTTGCCAACCCGCCTGCTAAGCGTGGAAACTATGGCAGATTCACCTCAAAATGAGGGCTGCAAACTATTGTGGCAATCTTTGGGGGAGGCCTATGTTCAGCAGTGGACCAGTGATAGGCTGAAATGATGATGATGAAAATAAATTGCCCGTCCGTTTTCTTTCTGGCTCTTCCCCCAACAGTGTTTTTTTTTTATTTTCTTTATTTTATTCACCCACTTCCAGACGTACGAATAGTTAAAAATTTAGCATTTTGCGTATTAAGAATCGATGACAATACAATAATTTCTTTAAATACGACCTGGTAATCACACCAGGTTCATCTGCTCATTGCTGTTTAAGCGTGTTTATTTAGTTTTTTTGAACTATTTTTTTAAGAGACTTGAAAAGGGTTACCAAACCTTTTACTTGACCAAATAAAAGGTTACCGAACACCTCTCATCTCGTGGGTGTAGTTAAAGTCGACGAAGGGCCTTTACTGGTGGTAGGATTCCTATGCAGGAATCCGTCTAGGTAGGTACCACCCCAGGGCCAGTTATTCTGCCGTGAAGCAGTAGTGTGCAAGCATTACTGTGTTTCGGTTTGAAGGGCACTGTGAGCTAGCGTAATCACTGGGCATATGAGACTGAAGAACTAATGTCTCAAGGTGACGGGCGCAGTGTGGTGCTACACAGAAATACTCTGACACTGCATCTGTTATGGGCAGACATTGCACTTACCATCAGGTGAACGTTTTGCTCGTCTCGTAACTTTCTCAAATAAAAAAAAGGGGAAACTTGAAACCGGAAGATGGGCAGCAGCATCTTCCTGGAACATTGAATAAATAAACTGCGGCTGTTGTCGGACGATGATGATGATGATCTTCTTTATTTACTCAGACAGTTGTTTGACAAACGTTTATTTCAGAAATTCGAACCCGTACCAATTGAGAGGAGGATGTATGGGAAGTTCTTTAATGGAGACTCCTACATTGTACTGAAGGTAAATTAAGCTTTTGTTAAAAATAAAAGTAACGTAGTGACAAAGATAGAGAAAGTGTTGCTTAGATGGTTTGGACATAGGGAGAGGATGGATGAAAGAAGATTGACGAAATAGACTTTTGAGGCCGAGAGGCTGAGACTTTTGATCAAGCCGGTAAGGGTCGACGTAGGCGAACGTATCACGATCAGATTGCCGCCGTTTTAAGGAGAGGCCACGTCAAAAGTGCCCGCAACCGACGAGCTTGTATGAAAACACTAATGAAAGTAGAAGAAGCGAAAGATGCGAGGATCGTAGCAAGTGAAAAGGTGGTGACAAGTGGTCTCTGCCTACCCCAATGCGAAAGAGGGGTGATTCTATGTGTGTAAAAAATCATAATATATAACATACCACCTGCGACTTCTTTCGTGTAAACTTTTGGACTTGTTTAAAAAGATTCTTAAAAATAATAGATAGACCTATCTATATTACGTCACTACGTCTGCATGGATTTTGGTTTTTTAAAAATACCGTGGGTCCTTTTTAATTTCTGGAATAAAAACTATCCCATGTCCGTCTCCAGGATGCAAGCTACTCGTATCTCTGTGCCGAACAAGTGAGCCGTGAAAAGGTGACAAACCGACAGAGGGACAGAGAGAGTTACTTTCGCATTTATATTATTATTATAATATTAGTATGGAAGTATGGATTTCTCTGAGGTGTTTTTGTCGGTATGAAATGTCTCTATCAATACTGTATCAAAATAATTGTTTGATACGCCATTTTGAAGATTATTTTTACCTCTAATGACGAAAAATAAATAAATGTCTTAAAATATTTTTTTTCACTAAAAAAATTATAAAAAATATTGAATTAATTAATTTAATTGAAGAAAGCGCCATCTGTTGACAATCTGTTCAACTAACATGTAGGACAGCTATCGGTTGTTTTTTACATGTTTTAATGAAGACAGATGGCCCATCTGGTTCGCCTGTCAGGTTTGTCTGTCTGTCTGTTTGTTCCGGCAATCTCCGAAACGGCTGGACCGATTTAAACGGAACTTTCACTGACTGATAGCTGATATTATAGCGGGTAACTTATTTTAAAAAATCATTATGGTTCAACGCAAAAAGAAAACCTCAAAATCCGAACCAAAAAGGGAAGTATATATGTATACCATTGATCGGGGTCGGCGTTTTACGCGGGTCACAGCTAGTTATAAATAAATTTTAGCTTTCTGCACCTCTTCTTCATACAAACTTTACCTGCCAAATCTCGTACTCGAACGCGCAACATGCTTAAAAAGGGATATAAAGTTTTCTATTCACGTATTAAAATATAGATAACATTATGATCTTAGACAACGGGTGACGAGAGCCGATCATACGACGCGCATTTCTGGCTGGGCAGCAACACCACACAAGACAAGAAGGGCTCGGCTGCAATATGGACTGTAACCCTTGACGACATGCTCGGAGGGAAAGCCGTCCAACACCGTGAGGTGCAAGGCCATGAGTCCAGTCAATTCCTCGGGTATTTCCAGCCGGGTGAGCTAACTTCTTTTATGAAAGAAACTGACGAGGCGAGCGACTAATGTCTTCTGCCCACAAAAAATGCCGTGTCACAAAACATTTCCACCCTGAGACATCAGTTCTTAAGTCTCAAACGCCCAGTAATTAACT
This sequence comes from Luehdorfia chinensis, assembly GCA_019845155.1. NCBI lineage: Eukaryota > Metazoa > Arthropoda > Insecta > Lepidoptera > Papilionidae > Luehdorfia > Luehdorfia chinensis. The sequence goes on along the minus strand of JAHVAK010000013.1, from coordinate 464,947 downwards.
AGCTAACAGTCAGACCGATTCACAGTAATGTTTGCACACTACTGTGCAAATAACATATTGTTGACTTTCGGGTCTGTTTGTGTTTTGCACGTGAAGTTTATGTATGGAAAACGCACCCACGTGCATGCAGTAGTCATAGTGTGGGTATCCTTTTTAGAAAAAGAGATTCGGGGAAGCTGCTACATACAAAACGTTTTCATATATATATTGAGAGGCCAAGGTTAAGATATTAATTTCTTTAAATATATCTCTAAGAGACAAGTTAGAGCCAAGACTATAAACAGATCTCACGACCCTAATTTGCAAAACAAAACCACCTCTACGTCAATCATATTTCCCCATAGCAAAATACTATATGACATTATGCTATGGAAATATCTAAAATAAACCAATCTAGCAGTTTCAACATTAGTTAAGTTTCCAATTATTTTACAACATATGCTGCAGAGCTGAGTTAAATTGCTAGTTCTCTTCCTATTCTTCTTCTAACTCTGTTCCATTTACAATCACATTTACATCCTATAGCTTTACATTGAGTGTCATGAATTTATTACATTTAGTTGTATTGCCGTTTAAACCAATGTCCTACTTTTGAAATAGCATCATTCACCCCGTCGTGTAATAAAAGTTGACGTTTTATTTTGAAAATCAAAGATATATATTCAGCTAATAGTACTACATCATGGTTGTCCGCTACTAGGTAAGGTAAGTCATTAATATAAATAAGAAAGAAAAATGGGCCGAGAATCGAACCCTGCCGGACCCCTATAGATTCTACTAACTTTCAGAATCAGGCTTGTAGAATGACGTGTGGTAAAAACATCTTGGTCCTTGTATGTCCCCAGCCATCCGTTACTTAGAAGGCGGCAACGAGTCCGGCTTCAATGCCGTGGAAACAAACGCTGGCGCGGAGAAACGCCTGCTTAAGCTCTCTGGATGTGACAACATGAGAATCGAGGAGGTAATATTTCCATAGACAAAGTTTATCTATTTATTTATTTCTGGTGGTAGGATTTCTATGCAGGAGTCCGTTGAGGTAGGTGGCACCCCAGGGAAAGTTATTCTGTCGTGAAGCAGTGATGTGCAAACTGTGTTTCGGTTTGAAGGGCACTGAGAGCTAGCGTAATCACTGGGCATATGAGACTTTTTTTTTTTTACGTTTGGTAATAATATTTTATATAATAATTCACGTACAATAGTGTAGGTCGAGCCTTACATCAATAACTAGGCGTGCAACAACATTTAATGTGACTTAGTATTATTTAATATTTATTAAAGTATAAATAACAGTTAATAATAATAATAAACAATTATTAAATAACTTTAAAAACAATCCCAAAACAAATAAAGCTTAGAATGGTGGCAGCATTTTCAGGCTCAAGGTGCGTAAGGTATAAAAAAAATGTCTAAACTTTCCAATTTCTCGAATTGGTTACACCGATTTTAGACTTGAACTGCAAGACGTGACACAATAAGTTCATTTTGCCTAGTCTCATGATTTTCTCATAGATTCCATCATCAGAAGGTGACCAAAATTATATTGGACATACTATTATCGAATTCGACGTCGTAGTATCCTCTTTCAGACAAAAAATTTTTTTTAATCGGTCGTACTAAAACACGATAGAGAGGATATTCTAGCATACACCAACTTTTTTTTAAATCATTTAAAATTACAGGTGCCCGCGGAATCAACATCTCTAACAAAAGACCACTGCTTCATTCTAGAAGTGGAACACGACATCTTCGTTCTAATGCCTGAAGGTGCTAAAGCGACGCAGCGGAGGAAAATCATTAGTGTCGCCAACACTCTTAGAGACGACTATCACAATGGACGAGCCTCTATTGAAATTATTGGTTCGTTAACATTTGGTTCTTACTCAATTTCTTTTAGATTTATAAAGTAACTAGCTGAATCCCGCGACTACGTCCGGCTGTATTTAGGTTTTTAAAAATATCGTGCAAGCTCTTTGATTTTCCTGAATTAAAATCCTATGTCCGTCTCCAGGATGCAAACCATCTCTGTGTCGAATCGTAAAGAAAGGTTGAACAGTTGATACGTGGAATGAATGGAGTGGAGTAACAATGAAAGAAAGGGACAGAGAGAGTTACTCTCGCATTAATAATATTAGCGTGGATGACCTTCACAATCATTATCTCCGTAACGATTATATCCGTAACAGAACTAGAGACATTTTGGGGGAATGGTTCCATAGTTGCCATGCTTGGCAAGCAAGTTAGCAACCGCAGTTTATTTATTCAGATGTTCCAAGAAGATGCTCCTGCCCATCTCCCGGTTTTAATTTTCCCCCTGTCGACTTTAACGACACCTACGGGATGAGATGGTGTTGTAGATTCTCTTAAGATACGATGCACGGCTACGCATACCTATACGCTGGACACGTGACAGCGCTGTACGACATACTACCTCGCTGAATTCAGTATTCAGAGTTCGTCCCGTCTCGTAACATTCGGTTCACAGCGGCTTCTCAAGGTCGCATAAAATTTTATAAGCTAAAACTTGCCGTGTGGTAGCGGCTTAAGAGAATCTACCACCCCATCTCGTCCCGTGGGTGTCGTAAAAGTCGACAGAGGGAAAATTAAAAGCAGAAGATGGGCAGCAGCATCTTCTTGGAACATCATAATAAATAAACTGCGGTTGCCAACCCGCCTGCCAAGCGTGGCAACTATGGCAAAATCCCCCCAAAATGAGAGCTACAAACTTTTGTTGCACTCTATGGGGGAGGCCTATGTTCAGCAGTGGACTAATGGTAGGCTGAAATGGATGGATGGATGGAAGCTAAAACTTTCCTCCATAATAATTTTGTAAATCGGTTTAGTATCTATTGAGATTAGTAAATTCAAACATACAAACTCCCCAGCTTCATTATAATAGTACGACATTGGATCCGGCTTACATATTCTATTCATTACCGTGTCTAGACCAATGCAAAACTCCACGCAAACGCGGCCACAGCTTTCTACAAAAAAATCAAGGGTGTTGAATATCCATTTGTTATTTTTTAAAAGAGTAGGCAGGCAGAGTACAATAGCATCTACCTTTTTCCTACCGAGGTGTCGTAAGAGGCGAGTAAGCTATTTTACGGACAGCCTTTGATCGTGCTGAATAACACCATAATATGCAATGCTGTCACTATGCTGCTCGTGGAAACGCAATGGGGAGTAAGATTATTTTGCCCCGTATCAAAATGGCGGCAAATGGCGTAGACGCCACCCGCCACGTCTCGTTTCCCACGGGGGCGAGAAGTGGACTACATGTGTGGCCTCTGCCTACCCCTTATAAAAGAAAGAGCCGCGACTGTAAAGTTTCAGCCTATAAATTGTACAAAACAAGATGTTATGTAGTTTACCGCCGTTGTTTGTCCTTTAAATAAATAAAAAAAAAATGTCCCACTGCTGAGCACAGTCCTCCTCTAATTTTTGAGAGGGTTTTTTGGAGCTAGGAAGAATCCGCCACGCTGCTCCAATGCGGGTTGGCGGAAGTCCGCATGTCAACATGCAAGTCACATGTCATCGAAATATTTCTATTCCTCGGACATGCAGGTTTCCTCACGATGTTTTCCTTCACCGCTAAGCACGTGGTAAATCAGCACTTAAAATTGTAGAACAATATTAGAGGTGCTGGCACCGGGGATCGAACCCAGGTAACTCGCTTACTATGAAATCAAAGGCGAGCACCAGGCCCCTGAGCTACCACGGCTTCACGGCCGTGACTGTATGTATGTACTCGTATAATAAGACGAGGCAGCCCGGGGGCTCGGCGCACGGCTTAGCTTTCGTTGAAGGCGAGTGTTCCGAGTTTGATCTCCCCGGTACCAGCACCTCTAAAATTGTTCTCCAATTTTAAGTCTTGCAGGCTTACTCTCGAACAGAATTCCCATCGATCGGTATAGGAATTATGACATTTCATCATCATCATCATCATTTCAGCCTATAACTAGTCCACTGCCGAACATATGCCTCCCCCATATATTGCCAAAATAGTTTGTTTCTTAAATTTTTGGGAGATTTTGCCATTGTTGCCACGCTTGGCAGGCGGGTTGGCAACCGCAGTTTATTAATTCTGATGTCCGCAGTTTATTAATTCTGATGTTCCAGTAATATGCTGCTGCCCATCTTCTGATTTCGACTCTCCCTCCGTCGACTTTTACGACACCCACGGGATGAGATGGGGTGGTAGATTCTCTTAAGCTGCACTCTACACTACCTCACTCTTGATTTTTTTTATTGGAATTATATTTATTGTTCTTTTCGAATTAATGTTTAATAATGTACGTGGAAATCATGCATTACAACTAAAGGCGAATTGACCGTCGAATGATGCATAAGTCAAAATATCTCAGACAATATTCTTTCTAAAAAAACATATTTATTTAATACAAATACAAATTATAATCTAAATACTAATACGAATATTGTGAAATTGGACTTGTACAAGTCCAATGAACAGAAGTAACTTTAGTGATGCCTTGATTATAATGAATGCTCACGTCGCTCGTCTGGCGCTGCTTTTATACCGGTGGAATTCATATGTGCCTTGTTTCTAGAATCGTCGTCCAAGGGGTAGTCTGATAGCGTCTTCCTTGTTTATCATTCCGCTGATCCATTGTAATTTTTTTTTTATTTCATGAAGTGACGAAACGAGCAATACGTTTACCTGATGGTAAGTTCAACGTTTTCCCATAACAAATGCTGTGTCACCCAGAACATTTCTCTGTGACACCGCACTGCGCCCGTCACTCTGAGACATCAGTTCTTAAGTCTCAAATGCCCAGTGATTACGCTAGCTCACAGTGCCCTTCAAACCGAAACACTGTAACACTGTGTGCTAGATGTTTTGTTTTTGTTTGATAAAGTGTCGAGACGAGCAAAACGTTCACCTGATGGTAAGTGCATCGTTTGCCAATAACAGATGCTGTGTTACCCAGAATATTTCGGTGTAGCACCACACTGCGCCCGTCACGCTCAGACATAAGTTCTTAAGTCTCATATGCCCAGTGACTACGCTAGCTCTCAGTGCCCTTCAGACCGAAACGCAGTAATGTTTGCACACTCCCGCTGCACGGCAGAATAACTGACCCTGGGGTGGTACCTACCTAGACGGATTCCTGCATAGGAACCCTACCACCAGCCATTCATGTGAACCAGTCATTGTACTGTCTTTATGCTCCTTTGTTAAGCTCTTGTCAACAACTCTATGGCGTTTTAATTTATTATTCAAGTACCTTGTTGACGGAAGTTGACTCGTACGTGGACGTAGTGTTTTCTATGAGTTATGATGTGTTTGAACCATCGTGTTTGAACCATCGTGTTTGAACCATCGCATCAACCAACCAATCATTATCGTGTTGCTAAAAAATCTTCGAAGGGACAATGCATTTATTGAGGCCTACTACGCATTATTTAAGCCCAACAAATGTCATTTAATTTACTGTAGGAGTTCACGGTTCATAAATGTACAAACTGTAAACACACTCTCAATAAATATGTTGTTGATTATGTATGAATCGTTTTTAATTTGAGTTTTTTTGTACCACTTACTCAGCTGTGAAGGAAAACATCGTGAGTTTCCCCATGCATGTCTGAAGAATAAAACTCTTTCGAGGTCATGCGAAGTCCACCAACCCGCATTGGAGCAGCGTGGCGGACTCTTCCCGGCTCCAAAGCCCTCTCGGATATAAGAGGAGGCCTGTGCTCAGCAGTGAGACATTTACAAGCTGTTATTTTACTTTTCAACAGATGAGTTCTCCGCCGACGACGACGTGGCTCTCTTCTTTGAGGCTCTCGGATCTGGATGTAAAGAAGATCTGCTTGAAGACGATTCATCACAAGTAAGAAAAATTGTCAAAATCTGTAATTCCAGATTAATATCGAACCTGCAAAGAACTGTTGCTAGGATGTGCAGTAATCCAGTAGTGTGCAACAATATTGTTTCAATAAAACAATAACCGAATACTGTTGTATGTCATCAGCTGCGCAGGATATTACGGCGCCTGTGGTTATGTTCTCGACTTACTGTTTCCGTCTAGGTAGGTACCACCCCAGGGCCAGTTATTCTGCCGTGAAGCAGTAGTGTGCAAGCATTACTGTGTTTCAGTTTGAAGGGCACCGTGAGCTAGCGTAATCATTGGTCATTTGAGACTTAAAAACTGATGTCTCAGGTTGACGGGCGCCGTGTGGTGTCACACAGAAATATTCTGGGTGACACAGCATTTGTTGTGGGCGGACGTTGCACTTACCATCAGGTGAACGATTTGCTCGTTTCGTCACTTTATACATTAAAAAAAAATACTTGGCATTAGATAAACAAATCTAGTCTCTAGGATGGTGGAGGCGGAACAGCTGCCCTTCCTGCTCTCCCTTGGCGATGCCCTTGGTGTGCAAACATTACTGTGTTCGGAGCTAGTGCAATTACTGGTCCTATGAGACTGATAAAATGACGTCTCAGGGTGACGAGCGCAGTGTTGTGGCACACATAAATGTTCTCTATGACACAGCATTTCTTATGCACTTACCAGCAGGTGCACGCTTTGCTGGTCTCGTCACACCATAATAAAAATTTAAATCATCTGGACTGGTGACAGACAGAACTTTCTAGTGTGCTAGTATACCATCACCATACTGGTGGTAGGATTCCTATGCAGGAATCCGTCTAGGTAGGTACCACCCCGGGGTCAGTTATTCTGCCGTGTAGCAGGAGTGTGCAAACATTACTGCGTTTCGGTCTGAAGGGCACTGAGAGCTAGCGTAGTCACTGGGCATAGGAGACTTAAGAACTTATGTCTGAGCGTGACGGGCGCAGTGTGGTGCTACACCGAAATATTCTGAGTAACACAGCATCTGTTATTGGCAAACGTTGCACTTACCATCAGGTGAACGTTTTTCTCGTCTCGACACTTTATCAAACAAAAACAAAACATCCAGCAGCACCATAGCCAATCCGTCTGCCAAGCGTGGCGATTACGCTATGTATAGTCGAATAGAGCGGATTGGCGATATATAACCAGCCGTAGTAGACAGTTAAGAGGCTGATGATTTCCTCAAACTTTTTCCTTCTGCAGACGTACACGCGAGAAGACATATCCGCGGTATATTTGTACCGTGTGCTGACTGGTGAAGAGCTGGACTTGATCTCGCTGAGCAAGCCTTACAAGCAGAGGCAGCTGTCTTCAGCTGTAAGTATTAACGTGGTGAAAGAAGGATAGAAAGAAATATTTTTTTGTAATGCGCACACAGTTCACACGCCGTATCTCACCCTATCTCATCCCGTAGGAGTCGTAAAAGTCGACAGAGGGAAAATTAAAACTAGGAGATTCGCAGCAGCATCTTCCTGGAACATCTGAATGAATCGACGTGTGCCTAACCGCTTGCCGAGCGTGGCAACTGTGGCAAAATCTCCCCAAAATAAGAGCGACACACTTCTGTAACATTCTGTGAGGGAGGCCTATTCAGTAGTTTCTAGGGTGACACAGTTCACAGACATATTTACAATATTGTTTGTTTGTACATGTTCATATTCAGATGGCTTTAATCATCTGAACATGAACATGTACAAACAAACAATACCGTCGCTGCAAAGACAGATTATTTTACTGGTGGTAGGATTCCTATTCCGTCTCGGTAGGTACCACCGCAGTGCCAGTTATTGTGCTGTCAAGCAGTAGTGTGCAAGCATTACTGTATTTCGGTTTGAAGGGCACTGTGAGCTAGCGTAATCACTGGGCATTTGAGACTTAAGAACTGATGACACAGGGGGACGGGCACAATGTCGTGCCATATAGCCATCATACCATCAGTTGAAACTTTGCTCGTCTCGTCACTTTATGCAATAAAAAAAATGTTACTAAATAAGCATTTCTTTCCAGGAGATATACATTCTGGACACGCCTTGCAGTGGAGTGTACGTGTGGCTGGGGAATGAACTGGACGCGGAAGTCAAGAGGAACTACAACGACATCGTTCAGAAATATTTGGACATGAAGGGTTACCCCTCGTGGGTAAGATTAAAATTTAAAATATAGAGTGTAAGAAGGAAATCCTGCCGATAGGAATCCGGCAGACTAGAATACCACCTACTTCTTTCCTACCGAGGTGTCGTAAGAGGCGACTAAGGTACTGTAGCCTTTAATCGTGCAGAATAACACCATAATATGCAATGCTATCACTATACTGCTCGTGGGAACGCAATGGAGTTACAATTTTTTGACTCGTACCAAAATGGCGGCGGTTCACCACCCGTCACGACTCGTTTCTCGTGAGTGCGAAAAGTGAGCTGCGTGAGTGGCCTCTGCCTACCCCTTAAATGGGAAAAAGGCGTGACTGTATGTAAGAAGGAAATCTGCCACCCCATGTAGAAATTACATAAAAATCTATGTGGTACAACTTTTATGTGATATCCAGAAGTTATCAACTGCGCAGGAGATATTATAGTGCCACAAGTGGACGCGGCAAACGCCCAGGTACCAACCTACCCGGTGTAACTTTCATGGGATAAGATAAAAGATAGGATAAAATGCATTGTCTATAACACAATTAAACCCTAAAACCAACAATTTATGTTTTAGCACATAAGTTGGTTTCGGCTGGAATTGGAACCCAGGACCCGAGGCATAGAAGTCAGGTACACTGACCACTAGGTCTCGGTCAACTTTTATATAGGAGTTCGTTCAGGTAGGTACAACCGCAGTGGCAGTTATTCTGCCGTAAAGCAGCAGTGTGCAAACATTACTGTGTTTCGGTCTGAAGGGCTCTGAGAGCTAGCGTAATTGCTGGGCACATGAGACTTAAGAAGTGATGTCCCTGGTTATGTATCTGGTGGTGAAAAGACTTCGCGGCTGAAAGTTGCGTAGTGTAACTCAGGGGTTGCCCAACTATGTGCCGCGGTACACGAGTGTTCGTTCGAATCTGATTAGGTTTTCCGCGACAAGTTGGAAAGTAGATACACTGGTACATATCAAAAGACTACTTTATACCGCTAAGGCAAGCTAAATGTTCGCGTAGTGTTCCATTGCAGAAACAATTTGGGAAACCCTGCCGTAACTGACATGGGCCTGATAGTAAGAGCGACGTATCTTGCGATATAGAAGAAAGAAAAAAAAGAAAGAAACAACGTTTATTTGTAACGACAACTTTGATATTTCAAAACACATACGATTTACATGACACTCAAAAAATGTTACAAAAACATATCGTCTCAAATCGGTCCCAACTCAGCATCTCATCATCATCATCATTTCAGCCCATCACCAGTCCACTGCTGAACGTAGGATTCCCACACAGTTTGCCACAAAAGTTAGTAGCTCTCATTTTGGAAGGATTTTGCCATAGTTATGATTGTGCCATGCTTGGCAGGCGGGTTTGCAACCGCAGTTTATTTTTTCAGATGTTCCAGGATGATGCTGCTGCCCATCTCCTGATTTTTATTTTCCCTCCGTCGACTTTTACGACACCCACGGTATGTAATGGTGTGGTAGATTCTCTTACGCCGCTACCACACGGCAACTCAGCATATGCCGGTCGTAAGCAACCGGCGCTGTCCTTCCGTTGAGGCCGGAAGTATAACTTGACTTTACTTGCCCGTCTTTCCTCTTCATGCTGTAAACAAATTAATATCTGATGATGAAGTTGATTAAGCAAGAAGTATATTTTTAAGCTATTCTTTAGCTAAAACAATTTTTTAATTGAGAAAATACTAAAAAGAATGCAGTCTACTAACTCCTGACTACATACAAGAAAGCATAAGAAAAGCAAATGTGTTTCAGTGCAAAGCCAGGTTTTTTCTTGAATTGTAGTACGCTGTTAGCCCTGGTGGTCTCGGTAGGTGCAGTCCCAAAGCCAATTATTCCGCCGTGAAGCAGTAGTGTGCAAACACTACTGTGTTTCGGTTTGAAGGGCAGTGCTGCAATCACCTGGCATACGAGACTTAAGAACTGATGTCTCAGGGTGACGGGCGCAGTGTGGACACAGAAATTTCGCACTGAGCCAACCGAGCTGACAATTTTATTACAGGTTCACGTTACCAGGGTAACAGAAGGCAACGAGTGCTGCACCTTCAAGCAGTACTTCCACAATTGGGACGCTGTCACCACCACGTCGTTCCGTGGCCTGCTATCAGAAACAGGTGCGGATACCAAAAATTAAAAAAAATATCTCTAGATGACGCTAAAAACAAATTTACTCTAGTTACATCGCCATAACGGAATTTATCCCACAATAGTGTTATTATAAAAACAATAAAGTGATCGCCACGAATCAAACAGTGTAGTGCGCGGTGTAGTGTTTACAGCACTCGACACACTGGACTATTTGTTGTCTAAGAACTTGAAATCGCGAGAACCTTACTTAGCAATGTATTAGAAATAGCATTACTGGTGGTAGGATTCCTATGCAGGAGTCCGTCTAGGTAGGTACCACCCCAGGGCCAGTTATTCTGCCGTGAAGCAGTAGTGTGCAAGCATTACTGTGTTTCGATTTGAAGGGCACTGTGAGCTAGCGTAATCACTGGGCATAAGAGACTTAAGAACTGATGCGTCAGGGTGATGGGCACTATGGTGTCACCATTTGAGGTTTGGTAGAGTATTAGTAGTTGTGACTTCATCTCACCATCTCACCATTTGCTCGTTTAGATCACGCACCATTCGGACCACCACCTTACGGTAAGTGCAACGTGTGCCATAACAAATGTTGTGTCACCCACAACATTTGTGTGTGGCCACACTGCACCCATCCCCCCAGAGACATCATTTCTTAGTCTGATACTATATTACAGTTTCACGGTCGAATAACTGGCCCTGCGGTGTTACCTACCTAGACGGATTCCTGCGTAGGATTCCTACCGTCAGTAATCCGAGCAATATTGTATTGTTAGCAACAAATGATGATGGTGTTGCAGATGCTGGATATTTCTCCGGAGACGCCGAAGAGTCCAATGCTGTTGCTAAATTGATTGGGAAAAGCGCTGCGGCTAGAGGCTACATGCCAGACCAGGGTGAAGGAGACTACACTGTTATTCGGTAAGGCAAGAAACATTTGTGCGGCAATAGCCTAATGGTTTAGGGTACGGACTGCGAAACATGACGTCGCAGGATCGAGCCCGCCATTCGACTATTGTCGTGAACCATCTCCTAGCACAAGCTTTTACGCTTAGTTGAAGTGGTTAACAGGAATATTAATAATGTTAATACAGCATTGCTAGCATTCTTTAAAAAAAAAAAAAAAATTGTTAACGTTGCCGCGTCGCGGGTTTTGGGTTCGAAATCCAGTTGAAAACTATAATTTAGCTGTTGATCTGACTACTAAATTGGTTCGTTGGCTCAGCGAGTGAGAGAGAGAATGAATGAGAGAGGTCGGCTCACAGGTGTGTTGAGTTGAGTTAGTTCAGTTTTCCCTTTACCGCATCGCGGTAGGATAAAATATGAAGCAAAACATAATATCACCAATATTTCCCAATAGTCATATTTTTTGTCCTATTGTGTATCCCGTATCACATTACTTCCATTGATAGAACAAATACAAACAGACTGCATAAATACTAAGGAAGATATTTAAAACAGCGCCATCTATTTGATACTTTTACGAACTAAATCGTTAAACGATTAATTTTCATATTTTTTTTTAAAAACGCGAAAAGACGACAGAGGGAAACAATAACCAGGAGACGAGCAGCAATTTCCTGGAACATCTGTATAAGTAAACTCGCCTGCCAAGCGTGGCAACTATGGTAAAATCTCCCCAAAATGAGAGCTACAAACTTTTGTGGCACTCTTAGGGGGAGGCTCTGAAGGTAAGGTTCAGCAAAGGACAATTATAGGCTGAAATGATGATGTATGATAAAATCGTCAAATCTTCCGATTAATAACCGAAATGTTTCACGTAGTATTGGCCATATGTACATTATTTCCTTCTAAATTTGATCCCGAGACCCTCAACTAAGAAGCTAGCCCGCTGTTTCTCCACGTCAGTTATCAGTTATAGAAGCTTAACCAATTAAATCTTTCCTTAGCATAACAGGTGACGAAGAAGACATCACAGACAAGATTGCTGAGAAGTCTGTTCTCTATCAGAGCGAAGTATATGTCATTAAGTACCAGTACAGTGACGGCAATGGAGAAGAAGCTTACGTGGTCTACGTATGGATTGTGAGTTTAAGTTTCATATATTTTTTTTATTAATTTTAGTTTGAATCTGCTGTAAACAAATCAAATATGTGTTGGTTGACCTGAATCTGGGATTGGAAGTATATTGTTTAGTCACAGGCCAATAAGCTCGCTTAGGGACATCTATATCCCCACATGTGAATCTCAAGTTATATCTCATATGTCCAACATCTCGCTACTGAAGTTTGTGAGATGCAAACTATGTATACAAAATCTATATATTACTGGTAGGAGGAGACGCCCTTCCCAGATCCGACCATCCGGTCTGACGGGTATTCCGCCAACGGCCAGTAAGATCGCCATGATCTTAAGGCATGCTGGCCCATGGTTCATGTGAATTAAAATAAATAAATAAATAACATTATAAATGCGAAAGTAACTCTCTCTGTCCTTCTGTCGGTTTGTTACCGTTTCACGGCGCAACCGCTGAGCCGATATTGTCGCACAGAGATAGCTTGCATCTTGGAGACGGACATAGGATACTTTTTATCCTAGTAAAAATAAAATACTTTTTATACTAGTTCATACAGGATATTTAAAAAAAACCTACATCCACGCGGACGAAGTCGCGGGCAGTAGCTAGTTTATTGTATCATCATCATCATCATCATTTCAGCCTATTACAGTCCACTGTTGAACGTACGCCTCCCCCATAGATTGCCACAAAGCACGGTCCTGAGCCACCTGCATCCATCGACTTCCCGCAAAACCGTGCAGGTCGTCGCTCCATCTAGTGGGGGTCGCCCTACGCTGCGTTTGCCGGTACGAGGTTGCCACTCGAGAACCTTTCTTTACCAACGGTTATCGGTTCTACGAGCTATATGGCCGGCCCATTGCTACTTCAGCTTGCTAATCTTTAGGGCTATGTCAGTTATTCTAGTTCTGCTGCGGATAACATCGTTTCGGATTTTATCTCGCAGAGAGACTCCGAGCATAGCCCTTTCCATAGCTCGCTGCGCGACTCTGTGCTTCCTCATGCGGCCTGCAGTGAAGGACCACGTTTCGGTTCCGTATGTCATCACTGGCAACACGCACTGGTTGTATACTTTTGTTTTCAGGCATTGAGGTATACTCGACGAGAAGATGTGACGCAATTTCCCGAACGCTGCCCAGCCGAGTTGGATCCGCCGATTGACCTCAGTTTATTGTATAATCTTGTCTAAAACTTTAACATTGACCGTGCCACGGTTTGCTACAAGACTATTCTTTGTAAATTTATTCATAATGTATTTGTGACTAAGATAAAAAAATAATTACAAAAAGACGACACCTACGGAGTTTCTTTCGCCTGTTTCTTCTCCGTCAGAGGAACCTCATTACGAAATGGCGGTAGATTGTAAAAAAAATACATTTCACAAACGAAATTTTTATTTCTTACGCCGAAAACATAAAGAATTTTCATTTAATTAACTCTTATTTTTTTATTTTCAGGGAGCTGATGCTGACCCAGCAGACAAACGAGCAGGCGTAGAGATGGCCTCTCAAATTGATCAGGAGTTAGAAGCTAATGTGACGGTGGTGAAGGTTCCACAGGGAAAGGAGCCTAAGCATTTCTTGAGTGTGTTAAAAGGTACGGTAGCGGTGCTCGCTATGGTGGCGACATCAAATCTATTACAATCCCCTCCCATGGATTTTTAAGAGCTGACCAAAAGCTGTGGTAGCGCCTAAAGAGACTCTACCACCCCATATCATCCCGTGGGTGTCGTAAAAGTCGACAGAGGGAAAATTAAGACCAGGAGATGGGCGGCAGCATCTTCCTGGAACATCTCAATAAATAAACTGCCATACCTTACATATAAGTTGCCAACCCGCCTGCCGAGCGTGGCAACTATGGCAATATCCCTCCAAAATGGGAGCCACACATTTTTGAGGCAATCTGTGGGGAAGGCCTATATTCAACAGTGGACTAGTGATAGGCTGAAGTGATGATGATGATGATGATGACCATGGGTGGGTCTAAAGATGAACATGGACAAGAAGAAAACCTTGTCTAACCGCCATGCAACACCTATACCGGTTGTATTTGGGAATACTACGCTCGAAGTTTACTATTACTGGTGGTAGGATTCCTATGCAGGAATCCGTCTAGGTAGGTACTACCCCAGGGCCAGTTATTCTGCCGTGAAGCAGTAGTGTGCAAACATTACTGTGTTTCGGTTTGAAGGGCACTGTGAGCTAGTGTAATCACTTGGCATATGAGACTTAAGAACTGAGGTCTCAAGGTGACGGGCGCTGCGTGGTGGCACACAGAAATGTTCTGGGTGGCACAGCACTTGTTATGGGCGGACGTTGCACTTATCATCAGGTGTACGTTTTGCTCGTTCTCAATTGCTCAATATTGTCAGACTTGACTATTGTATTCTTCCTTTACGACTTAAACTTATTTCTTGAGATATTCGAAATCGCGCAAGCACACAGCGAACGCGCAGTCCGAATTTCGAGGTTATTGCAGGAGTTTATTTATGTATTTATGTTTGGGTCAAACCAAACCTGGCAGGCGGACCCCTGGCCCGTGAGCACAGTATCCAATGAAGCTGTAAAAGCCAAAAAAGGCTAAATTACATCACTGAAAAAAAATTCATCTTTTCAAGCCGTTCTCCTCCATTACTGAAAGTTTACCCATTGAACTGTTTGCAGGTAACTTGGCCATATTATATGGAAGCAAAGAAAACGAATACAAGGCGGAGAATTTTAAGAAATCTTATGACGAAGATGGAATACGCCTATTTAGAGTGAGTGGATATCTTTTCCTACTCTCTTGTCATTTTAGGCAGAAAGATAATGGAATAACAGAGCATTAGTTAGGCACTTGCGCTTACTATCAGGTGAACGTTTTACACGTGCAGAAAGAGGCAGAGATTTTAGCAGCTTATTTTTTATCTATGATACCTTTCAGGTGGAAGGAACGGAGCTGGGTCAGGACATGCGTGCGATCCAGGTCCCGGAATCGGCTGACGTGTTAGAAGACGACGACGTGTACGTTCTAGAAACTCCTGGGACCGTCTACGTTTGGCATGGGAAGGTAAATAGTATATATGGTGGTTGGTACCAGCGCAGTGCCAGTTTATTTATTCTTCAACGTAAGGAATTTAAATTTCGTTTGTCAAACGTCACTTTTTTATAATCTACATTGTAATGAGGATCCTCTGACGCAGAAGAAACCGACGGAGATACTCCGTAGGTATCCTCTTCTTTTGTTTTTTTTTACTACATTCTACTTACTTTATTAGATTATAAATAAATTAACAAAGAATACTCTCATATAAAATCCTGTCAATCAGTGGTGCGTGTTTCTGTTTGAAAAGCACAAAAGCATTGTATCTTGTATATCTTTATATACTCGTATATAATTCTTCTGTGCATGTATGTCATTGAACTCCTCCTAAGCCTCTGGACCGATGTTGATGATTTTTTTTGTGTGTGTTTATTTGGTTCCCTGGACGGTTTAGATTCAGAATCGGACCCGGTAGGTGGCGCTGCGATAGAATTCTAGAAAAGTATATAGCTTACCGATAATTCGAATATCGAAAAATCGCTTGCTGAATCTGTTAACAGCAGGCAAGCCAACGTTCGGGCAGGACAACGTCTGTCGGGTCCGCTAGTATTATGTATATTTAACTTTTATTAATGTGCTTTATTGATTTGATTTATCTGTCTGTCTGTCTCTCTGTCTGTCTGTCTGTGCACTGCCGTCCTCATTTGCTCAATTTTAAAAGCCTGGAAGCTATTATCAGGTACAATGGGCGGGTATAGCGAGTTTACTTGATGGTAGGATTCCTACGCAGGAATTCATCTAGGTAGGTACCACCCCAGTGCTAGTTATTCTGCCGTGAAGCAGTAGTGTGCAAACATTACAGAGTTTCGGTGTGAAGGGTACTGTGAGCTAGCGTAATCACTGGGCATATGAGACTTAGGAACTTATGTCTTGGTGACACAGCATTTGTTATGGGCAAACGTTGCACTTACCACCAGGTGAACGTTTTGCACGTGTCATCGCTTTATTCAATACAAAAACAAACCGCCCATTGTACCTTTTATTTAATTAATTTTTTTATATTTTGTGTTTAATGATTATGATGTACAATAAAGTTACATTTAATTTAAAAGCTAGGCTGATTACAAGACTTATGAGTCATGTTTTTTATAGATGCCAAATCTCCTGATGGCATGTGCAACATCTGCCCATAACAAATGCAGTGTCACCCAGAATATTACTGTGTGGCACCACACCGCGCTCGTCACAGTGAGAAATCGTTTCTTAAGTCTCACATGCCCAGTATTTACAATAGTTCTTAGTGCCCTTCAGATCGAAACACAGTAATGTTTGCATACTACTGCTTGACGCCAGGATAACTGACACTGCGGTTGTACCTAGACCAGCATAGGAATCCTACCACAACGTCACCTCCCTTCCCGATGGAGGCCTATGACCAGCAGTGGACTGGTTGATAATAATGTGGAGTGGTACACGGAATCTTAAACCTCTTTCAGGAATCTGTTCCTAAAGAACAAGAGGCTGCTATGAACTTTGTGCAGCTAGTCCTTGGTGAGGGAGACAAAGAAATCACTGCGATGGAGCAGGGTGATGAATCTGACGAGTTCTGGGAAACTTTGGGTATGTTTATTTGTGTCAGGTTTTCTGTCTGCTTGCTTGTCACAGTATGTCGTTAGACGTTGAATTCCAAATAACTCTCTGACGTACAATCTTCATCCAGGAGGTGCTCCAGAAGAAAGAGAGGATGCGTCAGGCTGGCGATTGGCGGTAAATAGACGCGTCACCACACCGCGGACCCTTACAGCGGTTACTGTCAGTATAGCTGGGAAGATCAGCTTCGAAGATCTGCCTCCCGACTTCGGCCAACAGGTTGGTGAAGTTTAACTAAATATATAAATAATATTTAAAATAATTAATATAATTAAATCAAAACCCAAGCATACCACTGCAAGGCTTCAAGACACAGTAAGCTCTTTCTGCGTAGATCGGACTAAAAATAATAATTAAAAGCTGAAGCTATCCCGGATTATCTATGACATCAGGACATCTGTCACCTCAGTCCTCCCGTGACCATGGGTGCTGTAAAGCACTCGAAACGTCGGATTAGAAATAGTTCAGAATTAAACGTGATAAAATCCGTAAAAAAAAATTGTATTATTTAAATGTGTAGTATTCGTGTAAATAAATAAAATGATTAAATAAATAAAATTGAAACCGCGTCGCCTAGTGGTTAGAGTACCCGACGTCTACGTCCCAGCTCCTGGGTCCGAATTGCACCTGAAGCCAGCATTTGTGAAAAAGCTCAAATTCTAGGTTTTCGGGTTTGGTCGTGTTATGATTGTTCCCGTGTCTCTGACACTGCATCCTAGCCTACCTCCGAACTTATCGCATGAGCGTTACATCGGGCGCGGGTAGGCCTTACCAACTTACTACCGTAGTGCCAGTTATTCTGCCGAAGCAGTAGTGTGCAAACATTACAGTTGCTTTTTACTGTGTTTAATTTATTCTTTGATGTTCTCCTAGCCGACCACGGCGACAACTTCCGACTACAGTCGAGAGCCATCAACTGGGCAGGAGATATTATAGTGCCACAAGTGTACGCGCAAACACAGAGGCACTCACTCGTCCCAACCTACCCGCGCCCGATGTAATATGTATGCCCGATGTATAGGAATACGACACTACTAATACAATATAAATGTATGAAAATATAACATAAATATATATAGTTCCTTAGTCGCTTAAAAGGTTAAGTAAAGTAACAGCCTGTAATCACTGCTGAGCACAGGCCTCCTTTCATTTCAGCGAGGGTTTTTAGACCTGGTGCGAATCCGCCACGCTGCTCCAATGCGGGGGCGGACGTCACATGTCATCGAGATATTTTTTATTTCTCAGACATGCAGGTTTCCTCACGATGTTCGAACGAGGATCGAACTCAGGTCACTCCACTCGCATACTACGAAATTTAAGGTTTACATACATACACAACATCACGACGATATAATGCACTTGGTGTGATAGGTGGTGAGCCCATCGCCACCATGAGCAGTTGGGTGCACAGTGCAGTTTAATTCCTCACTCGCCTTTTATGAGATCCATTGGATGAGATGGAGTGGTAGTATTCTTTTAACGAGCCGCCACCACACGGCCGCACCACCAGCCGTTAAATGTCTCTGAGTGCGATTATTATTGTCAATACTGTTCTCTTAAATCCTTCCATCACAAACCATTATCTTACTTCTTACTACTACAATAAAGCTTGAGGTTTGTATGTTTGAACGCGCTAATCTCGGGAAATACTAACACGATTTGAAAAATTATTTTTGCAGTTATTAGCTCATATGTTGAGAAAGATTTCGAGTTATCAAAATTTAATGGAAAGGCCGAACTGTGCCGATTTTTTATTTTATAAAGTGACGAAACGAGCAAAACGTCCACCCCATGGTAAGTGCAACGTCCGCGCACAACAAATGCTGTGTTACCCACAATATTTCTGTGTGAAACCACACTGCGCCCGTCACTCTGAGACATCAGTTCTTAAGTCTCAAATGCCCAGTGATTACACTAGCTCACAGTGCCCATCAAACCGAAACACAGTAATGTTTGCACACTACCGCTTCACGGCAAAATAACTGGCCCTGGGGTAGTAGCTACGTAGACGGATTCCTGCATAGGAATCCTACCACCAGTTCACCAATGATCAGGACAGCGAGGTGCCATGCCGTACGGTGCAATCATGTCGGCTTATTTTACTCGAGGCGCAGCTAGTAATTCTATAAGGTGGAACTAACCTATTATATATTTTTACATGCCCATCTCGGTAATTTTCGGTTCTCAGCGAGCGGTAGCAAGAAGTTTTATAGTCTAGAACATTCCTGAACAAAATAGGTTATTTAATGCAAATATATATTTTCAAATTGAATTAGTACGAGTGGAGGATGAATGAAACTAAATGAAGTCGCAGAGAAGTTCGGTTTTATTTAATCAATCATCTGGTCTTCTCTTGTGCCAATTTCAGGGCACCGGGAAACTGTCCGGGGCTTCTAAAACTCTTCGCCGCACGTAAAGTATAATCGCAAATCTCTTAAGCCGCCACCATACTGAAACTCTTACCGTAGTTGAATTCAACCCATAGATCATAAGCATGATAGAGGTCATTAAACTATTACTATTTTTTTTCTTAGGATTTGTCAGACGATGGCGTGTACATTTTGGACACCGGCGAGGAGCTGTACTTTTGGCAGGGGAAGAACACTCCAGAACGGGTGAAGATGGCGAAGAATGACATCATACAGGTGATTTGAATTTAGACAGAAAGAACGAAAGGAAAACGTTTATGTTAACAAAAAAACCGGCCAAGTGCGTGTCCGTTCGGTAGCGGGGAATAGCGTATAGCTGAAAATATACCATACCTCAAAAACTATATGACATATCATATATTATTTAGTTATTTATTTTTTATTGCACCAACAAAGTGAACACCATCACAATCTACAAGACAATTATACTTGTCGGGGAAAACGATATCGTTAAATAATAAGTTGCTAATTTTATTATTGTAGTACTGAGGAGGTGGTAAGCACCGTGACGTCACTTAGCGGCACGTGCAAAGAGTCTTATTTAAGAGTTCGGATAGTGCAGGGGGCAGTGGAATTCGAGACACCGACCTTGTCACTCCTTCGAAACGAAACTGTCGGTTTACCTAGTTAATTGGTGGTTAAGCGTAGTAAGGTGAAATTATTACACAAGGTGCATTTGAAATTGTTATTCTGCGCTATCTACACAAGGAACCCTGTACCGCCTAATCAAGAGGTAGGCGGCGCTATCGTTCAGCCATCGCTGACTCCGACATACTAAAAACAAGTTTAGTGTCACCGCAATTAGAGGTGCAATAACTGAACAACAGCATTAGGTATACAAAAGTAAAAATGTTTCAAAAACATATATATAAGAAAACAATAGAAATCATTAATTATACAATGCTACAAATTAATTTAAATTATTGGTTAATTATAATACATTATAAATTCTTAAATAAAAAAAATATGAAATGGTTATTTATGGTCTGCTGTATGTAATTTTTGAATTTAGGGAAGCTGTTTGAGAAAATATCTATTTCAGGTAATTTTTTACGAACATTCTAGAACGTTTTATCTTTCCCTTAAGGAATAGCGAAGTTACTAGAACGTTATACTAGTATTTTACGTACATGGAGTCACGCCTCTTTCCCATAGGGATAGGCAGAGGCCACATCTTTCACTTGTGTTTTCATACTCGGCTCGTCAACACAAGTACAAAGCTCGTCGGTTGGGTGTACTTTTGGCGTAGCCTTTCCTTAAAACAACTTCGATCTGATCGTGATAGGTTACCATTGCCGGCTTGCCCATTCACAATTGCCAAATAAATCTTCTTCGGCGATCTTCTTTCATCCATCCATTCTACGTGTCCAAGTCATCTAAGCATTCCTTTTCTCTATATTTCTCTCTACGTCTTCTACCACACCCCAACGTTCCCTCATCACACTGTTCCTCACTTTGTGCATCAAATTCACTCCAGCTATACTTCTCAAACTTTTCATTTCCACAGCATTAATCTTATTTTCATGCTTCTTCTACCATACCCAACATTATATATATTAATGATTATTCCATTTGTTATTAGGAGTACATAGCTGACGATGGACTTGACAGAACAGTGGACTCAGCTATCGTGGTGTCAGTTAAGCAAAGCAGGGAGCCGGCAGTTTTCAAAAAGCTGTTCCCGAACTGGGAAGACGATATGTGGGAGGTGGGTACTCTGCCGATACTTTTAGAGACCACTGTTTTTGTACTTAAGTGTAGTAAATAATTTCATAGTACGCGAGTGAACTGGGTTCGATACCAGGTGCCGGTACTACTAAAATTGTGAATTGCAATTTAAAGTTTTTTATTTGATTTACCGCGTGCTCGGCGGTGATAAAAACCTGCATGTCTGAGAAATAAAAAATATTTCGTAGACATGTGAAGTCCGCCAACCCGCATTAGAGCAGCGTGGCGGATTCTTCCCAGCTCCAAGACCCTCTCGGAAATGAAAGGAGGCCTGTGCACAGCAGTGGGACATTTATAGGCTGTTTACTTTTTATCAAAAACTTTACTTTTTTTTTGCCCTCGCCACATCGAACTAACGCCATTATTATTTCTGCCGTATAGCAGAATACAGCGTAATTATGAGACTTAGGAACTGATGTCTCAGGAAGATGAGCGCAATGTGGTGCCACACAGAGGCCTACTGGGTGACACAGCATATATTATGGGTAAACGTTGCACTTATAATCAGGTGAACCGGCGCTTGCTGCATAATTCAATTCAATATTACAGAAATAAAGCAAATACTATTTAAAAAATCAGTCACGTTAAGTTGGCGCCAAAAGTACAAACTTTTCTAAAATAATTGACAATTGCATTTGTTTTTCAGAACCAAACATCTTACGAGGACATCAAAAACGAGACGAAGGCATCCAATGCTAAATAAAATATCTAATTTAAAAATATATTTTTATGCTAATTATGCTATCGATTTTTATACGATTTAAAAATAACCTACGGAAAAGCGCAATTTATTATTGCTTGAGTATTTGAGTATTGTATTTTAATTATTTTTTTAAATGAGTTTTTATGTAATTGTCATTGTTTTTATAAAATATGTGTCACTTTTACAAAATTATACTTTGAAGCTATAGTATCCGTCTTGTTTTTCTTCGTACTTACTATCCTTCTTTAATCGCAACCTAAACCCTTTCCTTCTCGTTATTTAGGCTTTATTTGATTTTTTATTCCTGATGTGTTACACAGGTACCGCCGCAGTGCCAGTTGTCCTGTTGTGAAGGAGTAGTGTGCAAAGATTACTGTGTTTCGGTCTGAAGGGCAATGAGGCCTAGTGTAATTACAGGGCATATGAGACTAAAGAACAGATACCTCAGGGTGACGGGCGCAGTGTGGTGTCCCACACAATTATTCTGAGTGACACAGCATTTGTTATGGACAGATATAGTTCTTAACAACTTCAATGGGGCCCCCATATATCTAAACTAGCAAGTAGACTTACCTCTGCAGCTAATGCTGTAAAAAAAATAGGAACTTGACTAATGTTGAAACTGCTAGATTAGTTTATTTTAGTTGTTTTCATAGCATATCGTCTTATGGTATTTTGCTATATGTAAATGCGACTGATGTAGAAGTGATTTTTGTTTTGCAAAAGAGGTTGTTAAGAGCTATTTATAATCTTAGCGCTAGTGTCTCTTAGAGATAAATTTAAAGAAATTAATATATTAACCTTGGCCTCTCAATATGTATTTGAAAACGTTTTGTATGTACGCGTGGACATAAAAATGTTTAATAAAAATAAATATTTCTATTTAATAAAGAAATTATAACAAAGGAATAATTCCAGTTACTGGACTTCACAGGGTCAGTAACTCTTTTATGGGGCAATGTATACGTTTTTATAACAAAATCAAAGAAAGTCTTTCAATCAAAAAGATAATTTTTTTATTAAACAAAGACTTAATGAAAAGGGTATATAGTATTAAATAATACATGGATAATGATACTATGTTGAATAAAACCCCCTGGGAATTAAGTGATCGCTGCCAAGCTATTTCTTCATTTTATAACACTGCAACTGTACATTATTTATTTAAATGAAAAAAGAAATTGCCCGCTGGGTTTCTTACTGATTGTTCCCAGGACAGAGGCTTTTTTTGCGAACCAGTGTAGTTAAAAAAAAAAGAAAATGACATTCAATAAGTATTAGATAAATAATCTATGTTGAATAGAAATTATTCTATTCTAACATCAAGTGAATGTTTTGTTCATCCGGTCACTTTATCCAATAAAAAAGTGCCACGTACTTGGAAACCATCGTAGGAAAATCTGCGTGAATGACAAATAATACATTTTATGCGTCTACCACACTGCATCCAGACCTATTGATGCATACAGTTTAATTATTAAAAATTTAAAACGCTGTCCTGTGAATCTAAAAGATTCCAGCGACGGTCGAGTACTTTAAACTCCCTGTAGCGAAGCTCATGGTCGGGTAGTTTCGCCTCATGCGAAGGAACATTTATAGGTGTTAATATTGAACCGCCTTAACATAATTTGAAAACAAAATCACTCGATAATCGTGTTAATATGTTCGATTAGCTTCTACGCTGTGGAGCGCTGTTTCGATTCCCGGACAGAATACATATTTGTCAAAATATATATATATATATATATATATATTGTTGGATATACTGGGGTCTAGGTATTGTGCGTCTGAAATTTTTGTCTGTAAAACGAAGTTTTTCAACTAGTGTTCAAGAAATCTTAAGATAGATGATTACAGCGTGAAGATCAAAGCAAAAAAAAACTAAAAAAGTGCTCAGTGCGATCAATTTCAAATGGCGGTGAAGGAGAAAGTATGGTCACTGTGCCTAGCAGTAGGAAATTTAGAGGCTGTTACAGTAAGGTAGCTTTATAACACTCATTTTTTTAATCGGGATCATCTCGCGTTTTTGTATGCTTCGTATTTGCTCGATCTTGTACGTTCTCGTAAATACCTTCAGAAGAGACAGTTTTTAAATTTTAGATTGTCTCAAGGTAATAAAATACCTGCATCCCATCTGATATGAATTACGATGATCAAAACTAACTTTATTTCAGGAACTTTCTCGACACATGAAAATTTTGATAACAATTTAAGTTACATTTGTTTTTGATAGATCTAGATTTTCATTACTCTTGAATACGTAAAGCTATACTCTCTAATTGGACTTTTGGCGCCAACTGTGAAAGTGACAGTAGTGTTTTTATTGAACTTTGTAATTTCTGTGTAAATTATGAGTTTGAATAGTTTATTCTGCAGCAAGTTCTCGTGGAAGTTCAAAGCGATTGGAAAGTTCAATTCAAGACCAAAATTGCACTTTTCGTTTTGTCTCCACGAGTCCAGCAAATCTTCAGTAAAAACCAACTATAATTTTACTGTCCATCGAAATGATGAAGTCTTCCTGCTTGAAGATTGTTTTCTTGGATATGTTTATTTATTTATTTTACACTTTATTACACACCAATGTACATGAAAAAAAATATGTAATAAACAGAAACATTGAATAAAATGGTATAGCAATCGGCGGTATTATCGCTAAAAGCGATTTCCTCCAGACAACCGGAAAAAATGGACATTACTGAAGAAACTATTAAAGAGGGTGTGTCGGCGATTAATAATTATATAAATATATTATGGAATAATAAATACAAACATATACCAAATATATACTTACGTACACATATACATAAAAAACATATATATATATACATAAATATACACATACATACATACCGAAATAGGGGTTTAAAATTAAAGCGACAGGTAGTGACTTTTGACGAGCCTTTTGAATGTTATTAAAGACTAAGCACGTCTAACTTCCACTGGTAATGCATTCCATAGACGCACGGCCTGCACAGTGAAGGATCCATCTGTGAATTTAGTACTGTGAGAAGGCATCTGTAATAGAGTATTCTCTGAAGATCTCAGATTTCGCGAATGGGTATCATTTAAAAACTTAAACTTTTCTTTTAGATAAGAAGGATAAGACGGATTGAAGAGCACGCCATAGAGAAGGTAAAGTATATGTGCATTCCGGCGACGGCGAATTGGCAGCCACTTGAGCTTTTTACGATAGCTTGTAATACGAGTATGATCATATTTGCGTAAGCCAAATATGAATCTGATAAAAATTTGAAGTCGCTCAAGTTGATCTAGTTGGGCTTCAGTGAGATCTAGATTACTTGACACTGGAAAAAAGTGTACGACTTTACATAGATACGACATAATAAATAAATAAATACTTTCTGATTGACACATGGTACATCATCCATTCCACACCAGTAATCGGTAACGATTAATTTTTGGCCCAACCTATCCAATCACAGCACACGCATCCCGCCTGATTTCTAGGATAGTTTTGGTCAAAATTTAATGCATCCGACTTCTACAGATTTACATAAGCCGACAATGCAGTGTGCAAATGGGCAACCATTTCTTTAAATACGCTTCCCAGAGTGATATAAAATTCGGACTATTTATTGTTTTTGAATGAAAAAAGTATATTTACTGGTGGTAGGATTCCTATGCAGGAATCCGTCTAGGTAGGTACCACCGCAGGGCCAGTTATTCTGCCGTGAAGCAGTAGTGTGCAAACATTACTGTGTTTCGGTTTGAAGGGCACTGTGAGCTAGCGTAATCACTGGGCATATGAGACTTAAGA
This sequence comes from Luehdorfia chinensis, assembly GCA_019845155.1. NCBI lineage: Eukaryota > Metazoa > Arthropoda > Insecta > Lepidoptera > Papilionidae > Luehdorfia > Luehdorfia chinensis. The sequence continues at coordinate 439,488 of JAHVAK010000013.1, read as the reverse complement.
ACTTATGTCTCAGGGTGATGGGCACAGTGAGGTGTCACACAGAATTTTTCTGGGTGATATAGCATTTGTTATGGGCAGACGATGCACTTACCATCTGGTGAACGTTTTGCGCGTTTCATCACTTCATCCGATAAAAAAAAATACAACAATTGTTCATTTTAACGATTTAAAATCTGAAGTCGTAGAAATATTAAATTAGTCTCGTTTATTTGAAAAAATTTAATAAATTATAATTATAAACGCAAAGTTCGCCTGATTAATGTGTATAGTAAAAATGGTAAAATAAAACCTCATTTGCCCCTAGTTCTTTAAAAAAAACATGAAACAATATGGCGATGACGTAATTAATTATATATGGACTCTGATTTTTAACATTTTTTATAAAACAAAAGTAAGTGAACTGGGCTTGTCGGGTGGTTTAATATGCTTGAAATAAAATGGCACAATAAAATGTTATATTTATATATTAAATTATTCTTATAATTTAATAATAGCCTACAGTATCACAAAATATTTAAACTTTTCACACTCGATGTGACTGTCTGTCTTATACATAATTTTCACTTAAAATATACAATAAGAAAGAAAGATATTTAGATATATTGTAGGTATATACAGTTAAACATGGGATGAAACAGTTGGCGGATTCATTCGCAGCGTGCCCGCCACCAAATAGATTTAGACTTTGTTCGTGTTCAATGTCCAGAACTTTACAGATGGGCGCTTGTACGCATGCATGACGTGACCACAACAGAGGCACAGTCCCGGTGCCCCCAAAATACGTAAAAATATCCCGCTCTGACCAAACAAAAGTTAACATCAAGTCATGCCAACTGTTCCATTAATATTTAAAAACCCGATTTATTGAACAAAATTAGCTCATCTGAAAAATATAAAAAATCAACCCAAAAGATTACGCAATATTACTTCACATTTTCATTTTTGTTCATCAAACGTTTCCTATCTACATAAACAACATGTGTTTTAATTTTAAAAAAATAATAATTTAAGGGTGTCCCACTCTGAGGGTAGAAATAAATAGTCTGTTTTAATAATGGCAAGTTGGAACTCAACAAAGACGAAACTTACATACTCGTGCAAGAATATTTAAAACACTAATTAATGTCTTAAAAATTTTAAAGAAACTGAATACAGAAATAAACGAGTTCCTGCAGTTCCAAACTCAATAGCTCATCCATTTTTAAAGGATAAAAAGAAATAATAACTTTATGTGTAGCCAGAAAGTATTTAAAAAGGCACGACTAGCTGTACATAAAGGAGTACTGGTTCCCACACTTATGTACGGTAGTGAATGTTGGGTCTGGCAGAAGAAGCATGAAAATAAGAATAATGCTGTTGAAATGAAAAGTTTGAGAAGTATAGCTGGAGTGACTTTGATGGACAAACTGAGTAACAACGTGACAAGGGAACGTTGCGGTGTGATAGATGTAGTGACAAAGACAGAAAAAGGGATGCTAAGATGGTTTGGACACGTAGAGAGGATGGATGAAAGATAATTGACTAAACAGATTTATGAGGCGAGTGTGAATGGACAAGCCGGTAAGGGTCGACGTAGGCGAACATATTAAGATCAGAACGAAATCGTTTTAAGGAAAGGCCACGTCAAAAGTCGGTTGCGACGAGCTTGTATAAAAACACGAATGAAAGTAGAGGAAGCTAAAGATGTGTGTCAGGATCGTAGCAAGTGGTAAGATGTGGTCTCTGCCTACCCTTATGGGAAAGAGGCGTGACTCTATGTATGTATGTATGTATGTGTTTTTAAAGTAGTTTGCTTGTCCAACTATACCAATTTACTAATTGCAACAGCCAAACAGTATTGTAGATGATGACTTGTCACCCAAATGAGCTATCGTCAATTCCAGCTAAGCTATATCCTTTACCCTGCAACACATTGATTAATGATTTGGACCAGATTATTATTCTCCAACGCAGCTGCCACTCTTTCTTTATCGGCCAATTGCTTATTCACCGCATTCTCCGACACGTGAGTCCCTTCTGACACCTGGACAGTTACTTTGAAACGACTCGGCAAGGCCCGCAGTAACTGCACTCTGATGGATAGACCTGAAAAAAAAGGTTTTCAATATTTTTTAAATTTTCTATAAACGCCACGTGTTTTACGGAAGATACTGAGATGTGAAAAACATTAGTTAATTAACATAACAAATGCTGTTTCACCCAGAACATTTTTGTGTGACACCACACAGCGCCCATTTATTTATTTATCAATCTTTATTGTTTCCCATTACAAAGAAAGGATACAAAGGGCGGACTTAATGCCTTTAGGCATTTTCTCCCAGTCAACTCATGGAGTGGTTAGATTTTGATGAAGGTGTAACTATATTGTTACACCTGTTGACGAAAAATATGAAATAAAATAATATTATAATAATTATATACTTAAATAACTAAAAAATTTACATATATGTTAATAGAAACATACATACATATATATAAACCAATCACCCTGAGATAAAAAGAAGTCTCATATGCTCCGTAATTACACTAGCTCTGTGCCATAACACAGTAATATTTTCATACTAATGCTCCAGTGCAGAATAACCGGCTCTGCAGTGGTACGTAATCCTAGACAGATTCATGCATATGAAAAATTATCCTATCTTTTCAAAGTAAAATCATTATCATCATCATTTCGGCTATAACTAGTCCACTACTGAACATAGGCCCCCTACATAGATTGCCACAGAACACAGTCCAGAGTCACCTGCATCTATCGACTTCCCGCATAATTGTGCAGGTCATTGCTCCATCTAGTGTGGCCATCCCTACACTGTTTGCTAGTATAAGGTTGCTACTGTTATAAAAGTGGAGAACCTTTCTTCCCCAATAGTTATTGATTCTATGAGATCTATGGCCGGCACATTGCCACTTGAACTTTTTTCTTATTGGATTAAGTGATGAGTTCACCTGATGGTAAGTGCAACATCTGCCCATAACAAATGCTGTGTCACTCAGACAATTTTCTGTGTGACACCACACAGTACCCATCACACTGAGACATAAGTTCTTAAGTCTCATATGCCCAGTGATTATGCTATCTCTCAGTGCCTTACGAACCGAAACAAAGTAATGTTTGGACACTACTGCTTCACCGCAGAATACCTGGCCCTGGGGTGGGGCCTACCTAGACGGATTCCTGCATAGGAATCCTACAACCAGTAAAAATTGCTGGTTATATGGGTAGGGCTATGTCAGTTACTACAGTTCTACTACAGATATGTATTCTACAGTGCAGAGAACACTGAACTTAGCCCTTTCCAAGGAGTGTCTTCAGTGGTCTGATTATTTCATTGGTTGGTTGGCTGATGGATTGGTGCTGGCCAAAACATTGCTGGCCAACACCGGTCAGATCATTATACAAGGTGTTTGGTAAATAGTATAAGCAGGAAATGCACATGTGCAAAATAAAAATGTTAATGTTTTGATGATGGAACAAACACTGAAATCACAAAAAAAATCAGCGTATCCATTGTATTGGCATATTTGTATTAATCAAAAACAAACACATGTGTCCACTCCATAACTCCATATTATCACACCAATTATCCGAACAGGCCAGCTGTTTTTTTTTTTGTTTTTTAATCCCGCCTAAGAGAAAACCTTAAATGTCTTCCAGAATCTTAGAACTCACCAATCAATGTGGCCATACTACAATGCGGAATAGTGGGTGTAAAATTCACAAGGACTAGATTATTTTTATTGTCTACAGATACGTTCTTCTCTTCTACCACATGAAGCTCCTCGAGACTCAACGGGTGTTCTGGATCATTAATATTGCGTATTAAATCGAAAATTTCTCTTTCGTCAATTTCATCTGCAACATTCTCGTCATGTTCCTCCGATGTTATTTCGCGCTCGGACTCCTTCTCATAAATATTAGGATTAACGTTATCGGCAATTTTAGTCATGTTTTAAATATTTAGAAAACGTAAAAATGAATAAAATAGGATAACTACATTAACTGAATGTAAAATGAATAACTAACAGATATGACGTCTGTGGAAATCTGTCATTTTCTTGACAATCATAACATGTGTCCAAAAATCGATTGATAACTTAGGGTTTATTTCAATTTATTACCTTATCTTAATTAAAAATTGAGACATTATTTTCTTATTACAGTGTAACATATTTTTTATTTATATACATTTATTTGTTGTGTTATGTGATAAAATAGTTTGTCGTCTTGGATTAATATTTGCAAATCCATAATTTTCGAGTTTATTTTTTGTTTAAGTGAAACAATAACGAGGTTAACATGTTAAACATAATTAAAAGATACTGTAATATAAATTACAATTCTTTATCAATATAACAAGTTTCTAAACGTTTCAACTGTCATATTTTCAATGACACTTTTATCCGATCAATACATACAATTTTCGAGATCGTTTAATTTCTTATCCATTTATTAAAGGGGCGTCGTACTTTTATAAAGAAGAGTTAGTTACGAAAAAGTGAGTACCCTTGAATAAAAGCTTTAATTTAGATCCCTAAAAGGTGTATACATTTTTTAATAATTAATATTATATTTGTTAACTTTCTCCACAAAAATATTACATTTCAGATTTCTATATCGTTTATCAGTTTATAAATGGACAATATATAAGAAATGAACAAATTAAAACATCCTGATAGTCATACCTCTTTTCTGATAGCAATATAGAATGTCGATATTTTTTGCAAACAGTCTTATTTGGTAAAATATCAGTATAACTAAATGTTTTAACTTGTTCAATTGAACAAATAAATTTTGGGTCTAAGGTAGAAAATTAAAATGGCTAAACAGTACCAGACGTATAGTCGACCTTGATTTACGAAATAGCTGTATATGAAAATGAACTGACTGAAGAATTGTAAATTAAGAGAAAATTCACTTAGAAGGTATTCTTTTGGTTTTTTTAAACCATCATTATATAAAAATGAGTTTTTTTCCATCAGGAAAATGGCAGGAGACCCATGGGTTATCCAGCCCCATGAGCATGCAAAGTTTGCGGAGCATTTTCGAAACCTTGGACCTATAAATGGCACCCTGACTGGCGAACAAGCCAAGAGGTTTATGTTGCAGGTAAAATAAGGTTACAGATTATATACACACATAATGTTTTTTTGTGAAGACATACATTCCATCGGAATCTTGAGTATCTTGGATGACATAGAGTCATAACTCTTTCCCATAGGGGTATGCAGAGGCCATATCTTTCCACTTGCTGCGACACTGACACACATCTTTAGCTTCTTCTACTTTCATTAGTGTTTTCATACAAGCTTGTTGGTTGCGGGTACTTTTGACGTGGCCGTTCCTTAAAACTACTTCAATCTGATTGTGATACATTCACCTGCGTTGACCCTTTACCACCTTGCCCTTTACCCTTGGATGCATTAAGAGTAGAATAGTATTTATTTTCATGTACATACATACATACATAAGATCACTACTGTATCCCATAAGGGGTAGTCAGAGATTGGGCACTCACTGCAAAAACAGATGATTGTCACAATCCACGTTTCACCTAAACAATATCATGCACATATAATATATAATTTTCATGTACATGGTACAGAATTACAATCTTAAATCAAATTTTAAGCACAACACATTCTCACAAACAAACAAATACAATTATGTCACTGCTGGAATTTAACTATAATTAAGAGAATCTAGCACCCCATCTCATCCCGTGTGTGTCATAAAAGTCGACAGAGGGAAAATGAAAACCAGCAGATGGGCAGCAGCATCTTCCTGTAACATCTGAATAAATAAACTGCGGTTGCCAACCCGCCTGCCAAGCATGGCAACTATGGCCAAAACCCCCCAAAATGAGAGCTACAAACTTTTGTGCCAATCTATGGGGCAGGCCTATGATCAGCAGTGGACTTGTGATAGGCTGAAATGATGATTATGATATATATCAAACAGCCAATAGGTGTCCGGCAGAGTAGAAAAGCACCTACCCTCTTTTCTACTGTGTAGTAAAAGGTTACTAAGATATTGTATGGTAAGCCTTATGTTCGTGCAAAATAACACCATAATATGCTGTCGCTATACTGCTCATAGATACGCAATGGGAGTACATTTTTTTTGCTCATACCGGCGAGTTGATTTACCAACTGTCATATCTCGTTTCCCCACATCATTGTCGTTCTCAGGGGCAAAAAGTTTAACAGGGCGTGTGCTTCGCCTACCCGTTATGTGCGAAATAGGGGTGATTGTACATATATTAAAACTAATTCCATAATTCATTTGAAATAATTTTATTTCAGTCCCAACTGCCACCACCTGTTCTAGGTCAAATATGGTCACTGGCGGATACAAATGCTGATGGAAAGTTGGACCTCAAGGAATTCTCTATTGCTTGCAAGGCAAGATATTTTATTTTTTAATTATCACAAAGTGATACTATCACATTCTTTAAAATGATCAAACAATGATTATGATTTTTTTTGATAAGTATAGCTAATCTGCCATTGCTGGCAGTACCACAATACATACATAAGGGGTCTTAATAAAAGCAATAGAAGTCAATACAATTATCCTTATAATTTTGTTTGTCTGTCTGTCTGTCTGTATATTTGTACGCCCATCACACAAAAACTATTGTACGAAATTGGATGCGATTTTAATAGTTGTGATGCTGGAAGTCTAACCTTAAATCTGGTGCAAGTTTCATCGATAATCTATAATAAACATATATATGATAACTAATACATAACAAACATTAAAAAAAATGTTTCTGTAATAAAAACAATTAACCATGGTTCTTTTCAGATAATCAATTTAAAACTGCATGGCATAGAAGTACCCAAAGTTCTGCCGCCTTCACTGTTGGCTTCGCTCAGTCCGACAGGTAACTTTAACAAACACTCCCTTATCTATTTCACAGCACAAGTGACAAATCGTTCACCTGATGGTAAGTGTCGCGCCTGCCGAACAGTTGCGACGTTACCCACTTTGTAAAGTTCTGTGTATCACTGCAGTGGTCACCAAGAGACATCAGTTCTTAGGTAGAGCCACTTATTATATAGTCAAGCAGCAAACACTACTGTATTTGTTAGTTTTTATAGTAAAAAGTGACGCGACGAGCAAAATGTTTCACTGCATTACCACCGTCTGCCCTAAACAAATGCTGTGTCTGCCATAGCATTTCTGTGTGACACCACACTGCGTCCGTCACCTTGAGACGTCAGTTTTTAAATCTCATATGCCCAGTGATTACAATAGCTCCCAGTGCCCTTCAGAAAGAAACAGTAATGTTTGCACACTACTGCTTCACGGTAGAATAACTGGCACTGCGGTGGTACCTATCTAGACGGATTCCTGCATAGGAATCCTACCACCAGAAACATTTCAAGCAGACGGTATCAGTTATTATAATAATTTCTTGTTCCAGGTCCTCCAAAACAACAGTTCGCCCCACCAGCGAAACCCCCAATCCCACCAATGCCCGCAATGTCTCCCCAACAACCCCTAATCGGTGGCCTCCCTACGACCAGTCAACCTATTGCACAAAGCAATCAATCCCTGCTTGGCGATTTTGGATCCCAACCACTTATCAACACCGGTCCAACCTTACCCCAGACCGCACCACTAGTCCCACCATTAATTCCACCTTCGAAGCCCATTCCGGCATCAGTGCCCGATTTGATATCAGGCGTTAAACCACCCCAAGCCCAACCCATGGTCGGACAACCCTTGATCCCGAGCAGCCAACCTTTGATTGGTGCAACCCCACACATCACCCAACCGTTGATGAACGCCCAGCCTCTGATAAGCCAGTCCCAGCCTTTATTGCCCAATTCTCAATCTCAACCGATGACAACCCAACCACTGATTGGAACACAACCCTTGATTGGAACATCCCAGCCATTGATACCTTCGTCCCAACAGTTGATTGGTTCAACCCAACCCTTGATACCCTCATTGCCGCAACAGGTCCCTAGTCAAGTTGGACAACCCCTCATGAGCACAGCACCCCTCATCCCCCCCGCTATACCACCAATGCCCGCGGCTCAACCGTTGGTAGGTCCATCCCCTAACGTCCCGTCATCCCAACCTCAGCCCATTCCAACAGGAACTACAGTGGGATCATTAATCAGCAGCCCTCCTATGTCTGGAGTGAACACTGTCGCCGGTTCGATTCCCAGTCAGCCTGTGACGTCAACTCCCATCACCGCCGTCAAAAGTGACTCCTTTTCAAAACCTGGTAAGAGTGGTCTTTCGCTTATTCACCGTTTTACCTTCCACTTGTAGTAAAGCTGTGATTGTGTACTGAAACGGGTCCCGGGTTCAATTATCAGTGTGTAGACTGCTGCGCTAATCTAAAGGCCGCCCGGTCTAATGGTACCTGACTTCTGCGCTGCGGGTCATGGGTTCGACTCCTAAGCGGAGCCAATGTTTGTGCAAACACATTGTTGGTCATCGGGTCTGGTTGTGTGGTGTCTCCGTATCTCTGACACTGAGTCCCAGTCTACCACCGCTCTTATCGCGTGGACGTTACAAAGGGCGCCGGTAAGTTGGGACGTGTTAGTGCCCCTGTTCCTGTCTAATTAAAACTTGTGACCTGAAAATTTTAGTCCTGGGATCGAACCCGGGTCACTACCCAGCTACCACGACTCGACTTAAAATTTACCATTACCGTAGTTTTAAAACCTCGTGTTGATTCCAGGTTCACTGGTGGGTAGTCCCACTGAACCGCCCATGGGAGTATTGACGCCACCACCGTCCGTCGAGTGGGGTATACCTCAGCCGCAGAAGCTCAAGTAAGATTTTTTTTGTATTTACGTCAAAATTTGTCAATTATTTATGTTAATTATTATTATTTATTTTTTTATTTTCAATCATCATTATCGTTTCGTCTAAACACAAGTCCACTTTTAAATAATACTAATTGTTACGGATTTTATCGCGTTTAATTTAAAACTGTTTCTAACCCGACGTTTTAGAACGCTTTACAGCTCCACGGTCACGGGAGGACTGAGGTGACAGATGTCCTGACGTGATAGTTAACCCGGAGTACCTTCAGCTTTTAATTATTATTTTTGGTCCGATCTACGCAGAAAGAACTAACTGTATCTTGAAAGAACAAGCCCAAAACACGCTCCTGAACATGCCACAAGAGACTTGAAAAACGGCGCAGGTCGTCGCTCCATCTAGTGGGGGTTCGCAGTACCCTGCGTTTACGTGTTTTCAGTTCGATGGCTGTATAAGCTAAGATCCCTTTGCCCTTCCCCGCAGTGAAGTATATTACGAAATAAAAGTTATGCAAACAAATACTAGCCGATAGCTGTCCGGCAGAGTAGATTAGCACCTATCTCTTTCCTACCGAGGTGTCGTAATAGGCGACTACAATCGCAGAATAACACCATAATATGCAATGCTCTCACTATACTGCCCGTGGGAATGCAATGGGGAGTAAGATGTATGTATACTTAACTGTTGGGTCCATTTCCATTAGCAATTCTTTACAACACAATTTCCACCACATGCACAGAGCTAGTGTAATCACCGGGCATATGAGCCTTAAGAACTAATGTCTCAGGGTGACGGACGCAGTGTGATGCCACACAAAATCGCTCTGAGTGACTCAGCATTTGTTATGGACAGACCTGCCATCAGGTCAACGATTACCTCGACTCTTTCGCCTATAAAAGAAACACGCGATACTTGTGTAGCGACCTCTATGTGTAGCCGAAATATCTCATACGTCCTACATCGCGCTACTAAAACTTTCTTAGGTACATACAAATACATACAATACACACCCCATGGGAAACGAGACGTGACTGGTGGTGAACCACATTTTGGTACAAGTAAAAAAAATCATATTCCCCATTGCGTTCCCACGAATGACAGCATTGCATGTTATGATATTATTCTAAACGAATAAAGGCTGTCCGTATAATAGATTAGAGTCGCCTCTTACGACACCTCGGTAGGAGAGAGGTAGGTGGTGTTGTGTATATGGGTGTTGGTGGTACTCTGCCGGTTACCTATCGGTTTCTGAGATGCGAAAATCTAAAGATTACTGGCAGGTGGAGACGCCCTCCCCAGAGCAAACCATCCGATCCTGCGGGTAACGTTTTCCTTGGCAATATCTGCCAAAACTAGAATCCATTAATCATTGTGCTTTACAGAATAGAATATTTTTTTTCAATATAGATTATTACATAATACTTAGGATTAGCAAGCTGAAGTGGCAATGGGCCGGCCATATAGCTCGGAGAACCCACAACCGTTAGGGAAGAAAGGTTCTAGAGTTGCAACCTCGTACCGGCAAACGCAGCGTAGGGCGACCCCCCACTAGATGGAACAACGACCTGCACGGTTTTGCGGGAAGTCGATGGATGCAGGTGGCTCAGGACCGTGTTTTGTGGCAATCTATGGGGGAGGCCTATGTTCAACAGTGAACTACGAAAGGCTGAAATGATGATGATGACGTAATACGAAGTACCGTCAAATAACCCAGGGGGCAATTTTTTTTCTTAGTCGTTTTAAAATAATATACAATCACAGCAGTATTACAAAGTTGTAGAAATACGAGTAGCTTGGCAGCGATCACCTCATTCCCAGGGGTTATCATCATCCATGTATTCTTTAATATTATAATAAACCTTTTTATAAAGTTTTGTTTAATAATAAATTTAAACTTTTTGATTGAAATACTTTGTGCACTTTCTGGGATTTTGTTGTAACAGCGTATACACTGCCCCCTATAAAAGTTACTGAATCTGTGAAGTCGAGTAACTGGCATTATTAATTTGGGTTTCTTCCTGGTATTTACATTATGAACATCACTTTTTTTAGTAAACTGTTTTATGTTCTTGTGTACATACAATAAGTTTTCATAAACATATTGAGAGGCCAAGGTTAAGATATAAATTTTTCTATAAACTTATCTCTAAGAGACTTTAGAGCCAAGATTATAAATGGCTCTTACGGCCCTCTTTTACATTTGAAGGTATACCCAACTGTTCAACGTGACGGACCGCACGAAGAGCGGCTGGGTGTCCGGAGCTCAGGCCAGGGCGCTGATGCTGCAGTCCAGGCTGCCGCAGTCGGCCCTGGCGCAGATCTGGGCCTTGGCCGACCTTGACGCTGATGGGAAACTTGGTACACCTCACTATTGCTTACCCGTTTAATGAAATTACAGCGACGATTATCGTTCACATTAAGAATTAATTGGTGAGCGACATCCATGTTGTCACATCGGAAGGTTAAGGAATTTCTCATAGGTTATATTCGAACTTCGGAGATGTAAAGATTCGGAAATGTGACGGCCTAAGAGAATCTACCACCGCATCATCGCGTGGGTATCGTAAAAGTCGACAGAGGGACAATAAAAATCAAGAGATGGGCAGCAGCATCGAATATATAAACTGCGGTTGCCAACCAGTCTGGCAAGCGTGGCATCTATGGCAAGAACCCCCCAAAATGAGAGCTACAAACTTGTGGCAATCTATGGGGGAGGCATATGTTTAGCAGTGTACTAGTAATAGGCTGAAAAGATGATGATGATGAAAGATTACTGGTAGGAGGAGACGTTTTCGATCTGGCGGGTAGCTACCCTTTTCCTTGGCAATATCATCATGTCAAAGTGGTATGTCAATGTGAAATGCACACTAGTAATCCGTCTAGGAAGGTACCGCAGTGCCAGCTAGACTGCCATGAAGCAGTAGTGTGCGAACATTACTGTTTCGGTCTGAAGGGCACTGAGCTAGTGTAGTCACTGGGCGTATGAGACTTAAGAACGTGTGGTAGCGGCTTAAGAGAATCTACCACCCCATCGCATCCTGTGAGTGTCGTAAAAGTCGACAGAGGGAAAATGAAATGAGAATTAAAAATATTTCGAAGACATGTGAAATCCGCCAACAATTCTTCCTAGCTCCAAAACCCTCCCAGAAATGAGAGGAGGCCTGTGCTCAGCAGTGGGACATTTATAGGCTGAAACTTTACTTTACTTTTTTTTTTACATTTTGATAGTGTTCAAGTTGCCTGACTAATTCTTCTCTTACTCAGGTTGCGAGGAGTTTGTTCTCGCAATGTATCTTTGCGAGAAGGCGACCCACGGCGAGCCGGTGCCTACGAAGTTACCTCCGGAATTGATCCCGCCTACATTCAGGTAGGGTGTTGCATCTCTTTCTACCCAACTGCTGAAGCCTTCGTCTGATGCTAACCGATTTTGCGAGACAACTAACGCACCAGCGTTAATACGCTTTGGACTTCTTGGTGCTGGATAAAATTAGATCCCGTAACTCCCTCTACCCACTCCCCACTTCTTTGTTAACACACACACCTTCACACACACAACCACACACACATACACAACCACACACACATACACAACCACTCTCACACACACACACACACACACACACACACACACATATTCTCACACACATACTCTCACAAACACATTCACATACACACTCTCACACACACTCTCACACACACTCTCACACACACCCTCACACATACTCTCACACACACACTGTCACACAGACACTGTCTCACAGACACTGTCACACAGACACTCACACAGACACTCTCACACACACACTTATACTGTTACAACACGTCCATTCTCTATACTGAATCAAATATAACTGTGCTCAAAACCTAAGTTGGATTTACTAAGCCCCGTGAGTGTGACACCAGGAGTCCTTAAATGTGGTCCCCCTAGTTTAGGCTTCAGGCCACTTAAATAAACAAACAACCAATTGCAGGATCCCTCATTCCTACATGTTAATAATGTTATTTCGCTTTTATAAATGTCTGCCGTGTATGTTGTTCCGTGCGGTGGCGGCTTAAGAGAATCTACCACCCAATCTCATCCCGTGGGTGTCGCAAAAGTCGTCAGAGGGAGGGAGATGGAATGGAGCAGCGGCGTCTTCCTGGAACATCTGAATAAATAAACTGCGGTTGCCAACTCGCCAAGCGTGGCAACTGTGACAAAATCACCCCGCGGAGGAGGACGTTGGAGGAGACGTCCTCTCCAGATCAGACCATTCGATCTGGCGGGTAGCTACCCTTTACCTTAGCAACATCATCCGCCGCCATAATATGCAATGCTATCATTGTACTGCTCTTGGGAACGCAATGGAGATTAAGAATTTACTGACTCGTACCAAAATGGCCACTCGTTTCCCGCGAGGGCGAAAAGTGGGCTACGTGAGTGGCCTCTGCCTGCCCCTTATATGGGAAAAAGGCGTGACTGTATGTATGTATGTAATATAAGAAACACACTTCCAGACGTGAATCAGTAACAAGCAATAGCAGCGCGAAATCCTATGAAGAGAGAAGAAGGGAGAACATGGCGAGGGGACAGGCGGAGTTGGAGAGGAGAAGGTCGCAGTTAGCAGACGCGCATATGAAGGAGAAGGTGAGAGAACACAGTAGTGTAATAAAGACTAGACAAACAGTAATGTGTCGTGTAATATAGACTAGAAAAGCGGTAATTATTTTTGGAAAATATATTTCTAAACTGTTATAGTCCTACTAGTATCTCCGGCAGAGCACCTATCTCTTTCCTACCGAGGTGTCGCAAGAGGCGACTAAGCTGTTGTAGGGACAGCCTTTATGCGTGCAGAATAACAGCATAATATGCAATGCTGTCACTAGCTGTCTTGGGAACGCAATTTTTTTCAATCTTACCAAATGGCGGCGATCCGTCACGTCTCGTTTCACACGACGGCGAAAAGTGGGCTTAATTGTTTGCCCTCTGTCTACCCTATATATAAAAAAGGCGTAACTGTATGTATGTAGTAATCATAAGCATAAGTCAAAAAAAAGCGTAATATATCCATATTATTCTACTGGTGGTAGGATTCCGTCTAGGTAGGTACTACCCCAGGGCCGGTTATTCTGACGTGAAGTAGTAGTGTGCAAACATTACTGTGTTTCGGTTTGAAGGGTACTGAGAAGCTAGCGTAATCACTGGGCATGTGAGACTTAAGAACTAATGTCTCAGGGTGATAGGCACAATGAGGTGTCACACAGAAATGTTCTGGGTGACACAGCATTTGTTATGGCCAGACGTTGAACTTACCATCAGGTGAACGTTTTACTCGTTTCATCACTTTACATAATAAAAAAAATAGTGTCGCTTTTTCGTTTCATCGAGTTAAATTTCACAGCGATTCTAAAGAAGTTTTCACTTCAGAAACGCGAATATAACTATAGACTAGCTATAAATGGGGTCCATGCCACATAATCTGTGGGTCAGGAATATAAATTTGTAAAGGTTATCTTAACCGATAACCGTTGGGGAACAAAAGGTTCTAGAGACATTTAAATGAAACTAAGTTTACGGATTTTATCGCGTTTAATTTATTACTATTTATAACCCGGTACGGGTACCGGCTACGGTAGTCATGGATACGTCAGATTACAATTTTAAAATACAAGAACTTTTGTCGGACGAAAGTACATATAAAAAGGTCAAATCAAACCCTACTACTAATACGCTTAAAACGACTAGCGATCTTATTAAGAAACACTCCGAAAAATTGAATCTGGACGTTAGTTCGATAATACCATCTTGTGCCAAATCACCGAAGTTGTATGGGTTACCAAAGATACACAAACCAAATGCTCCACTACGTCCAATAGTGAGCCAGATCGATTCACCAACCTACAGATTGGCTCAGCATGTGGCTAAAGTACTCTCACCACTCAGAGGACACACTAGAGCACACACAAAGGATTCATACCATTTTGTCAGTGAGATTAAAGACCTGACTGACAATGAAACTATGGTCAGTTTTGATGTCCAGTCTCTATTCACATGCCTACCAGTGAACGACTGCATCTCAATTGTATCTAGGAAGCTAGCTGAGAACAACATGCCAGCGGAATATGCAGAACTACTAAGACATTGCCTTACATCTGGCTATCTATTGTGGAAGGAACAGTACTACAAGCAAGTAGATGGTGTGGCGATGGGCTCCCCGGTATCTCCCATTGTCGCCGACATCTTCATGGAAGACTTTGAGGAGAGAGCCCTCCGTACTTCTCCAGTAAATCCAAGATTCTACAAGCGGTATGTAGATGATACTTTCACAATTTTACCATCAGATAAAGTAACTGCATTTCTAGACCACCTTAACTCCCTAAACTCTAAAATTCAATTTACAATGGAGTTAGAGGCAAATAACTCTTTAGCTTTTCTAGATGTTTTAGTAATTCGAAATCCTAATAACACCTTGTGTCACACTGTGTATAGAAAAAAGACCCATACTAACAGATATTTAAACGGTGAATCTCACCATCATCCATCACAGTTAGCTACCGTGGGTAAATCCTTGTTTCAGAGAGCACGAGGAATCTGTGACAGGAAACACCTGGTCGCCGAACTTCAACATGTCAAGCAAGTTTTGCACGACAACAAGCTTCGGGTTCCGGGACCGAGTGAAACCGGCCACAGTCGAGCGTGTGCCTGCTGTTCTACCTTATGTCAGAGGAGTCACGGACAAGATTGGCTATATCTTGAAGCGGGCTTCCATAAAAACATTCTTCAAGCCGCCGAAGAAGATAAGTCAGTTTTTACCATCTGTCAAGTGTAACATCCCTCTACAGGACGCAGGAGTATACAAGCTAGATTGTGAATGTGGTCTCTCTTACATAGGCCAAACAAAAAGATCGATTAAAACCCGCGTCAAAGAACACATAGCTGACGTGAAGCATCGTCGTTCTAGGAAGTCTGCAGTCTGTGACCATGTTCTGGATCATCCCAACCATTACATCAGATTTGATAAACCACAGATCCTTGCAAAAGAACACCGATTCCTACCAAGGATGATTCGCGAGGCTATAGAAATCAAAAAACATCCTAATTTCAATAGAGAAGATGGTTGGGTATTACCACCAGCTTGGGATCCAATAATAAATAAAATTAAATCAAAAACCAAGCATACCACTGCAAGACTTCAAGACACAGTTAGCTCTTTCTGCGTAGATCGGACCCAAAAATAATAATTAAAAGCTGAAGGTACCCCAGGTTAACTATGACATCAGGACATCTGTCACCTCAGTCCTCCCGTGACCATGGGTGCTGTAAAGCACTCGAAACGTCGGGTTATAAATAGTAATAAATTAAACGCGATAAAATCCGTAAACTTAGTTTCATTTAAATGTGTAGTGTTCGCGTAAATATAAGAAATCATTATGTTCTAGAGACATATTATGAATATTTGTAAAAAAAGCCAATAAAACCCTTGGCTTCATAATCAGAGTTGCATCACAGTTCAGCGATGTTAAGGTGGCCAAAGTCTTGTACAATGCCTATGTTCGTAGCAAACTCGAGTTCGGCGCTATCATTTGGGATCCATATGAAAGTAAATACTCTTTTATCATCGAGAAGATACAGCGAAAGTTTGCGCGGTGGATTTACGTGCGCTCATATTACCCTTACCTTTATCCCTCGTTATTTGTATCGGGTATGGTCGGCTTAGATGCGTTGGCACTAAGGCGAAAATTGCTCCTGGTAGTGCATTTCTACATGCTGATGCAGAATAAGATTGAGAACCAGACAGCTTTGGAGGAAATTAAGCTCAGTGTGCCGAGATGTAATGGATCGGCCACACAGGCTTCTGCACACGCACACGTGCACACGCGCACACGCGCACACGCTGCGCCGGTAACGCGCCCACTGTGCGTGTGTGCGTGCGCGACTATTGCTCGGCGACATACTTGCTCAGTGCCATGAAGTTGACATATTTGCTGATCAAATAGGTTTATTTATTGGAAATGCTTATATATGTTTTAATGCTATATTTTGACTGACACTTTTTGTTACATTTTATTTTATCTGACATAAGCTTTAGTTTTTTCTGTTTTTCTTTTTCATTTTAAATTTTTGTGACATTATATTATTTGACAAATCTACTCAAATTAAAAAAAAAATTAACGTAGTGGTGTTTTGGAGCTTCCTCTGTCAGCCACTATTGTAAATGTTTTAATAAATAATAATAATAATAGAGGTACAACCTCGTATCGGCAAACGCAGTGTAGGGCGCCCTTCTACTAGATGGAGCGACGACCTGCGCGATTTTGCGGGAAGTCGGTGGATGCAGGTGGCTCAGGACCGTGCTTTGTGGCAATCTATGGGGGAGGCCTATATTCAACAGTGTACTAAAATAGGCTGAAATGGGCTTACCAGCCGCGAATGGAAAGCCGAACTTCCTTATTCAATTATGGTTTTCGATTATGAACATTAAAGTAAAGCCTGCAAGAGGAACGCGAAAAGTTACTTAATGACGTATTGTAAAAAGATTTATTTTCCATTGCCGTCTAGGAGGAAGAGGTAATTGGTAGAAATTAGATAGCGTAGTGTAATGAACGATCGTGCTAGATACTTTTTCAGTTTACTATTAGCGCAAATACAGAGGCACCCGCTTGTACTCACCTCCCTTTAATCATAAAGCCGGCTGTTGACCGTACCCTAACCTAAGTTACCTTAGCTGTATTTAGAAAATTGTATCGTAATGCGTTGGTTTTAGCAGGGATTCCCAAAGTGGTCGATATCGACCCCTTGGGTTCAAAAGCTCTCTCCCAGGGTGATTGTGATTTTGAGGCTCGACGATTTCTAAAAATCGACCCCTGTTAATTAACGCAAGTTCTGATTTGAAACTTTGAAGATGCTGTATAAGGGCTGATTTCACCGTTGATACTCGTACTAAATGCGATAAGTTCAAGCTGAACGAAGTATAAACGTTTAACTGAGTTCAATGCTACTGTTTGCATTTCATCAAAATCAAATGAACGCAGTCAATGCTAAACGCGGTTCAAATTCTGAACGCCTAATTTTCGACGTTTAGCTCTTTAAACGAGTTTATAGAGCTGTCATTGTCCATTGCACAACTCTGTAAACACAAAAATTATTTTTAATTCGTATTATTTATTGTTTGCTTACCTATGTAACCTACGCATAAAAACAGGCTGTTTGATGTCGCAAAATACGAAATAAATACTCTTTTAGTTTTAGATTGTGACGATATTTCATGTGAGCTTTGTTTTTCTCAACGCGATCAAAATGGAGTCGGTGAAATCGGTTAGACGAAAACCGAGATCAAATGATACATTTGAACTCAGTTAAGTAAAACGCGGTTTTATTAAACTTGGTTTCCAAAGCAATCGGTGAAATCGGGTCTAAGTTGTGCTACGCGTACCAACTTGTTGTATTGAAAGAATGACTAATATTTTAGTAGGAAGTAACAACATCGTTGTACTTTTAAAAAACTCAAAAAGTCGATAAGCGTGCACAAGTTCGTACAAGATGAAAAACTCGGCAAGTCAATAAGCGTGGACAAGTTCGTGCAACGTAATGTGTTCGAGCGTACAAGTCTTTTAGACACGTTTTGACTTGCATAGAATCCTGAATGCCGTGTGGTGGCGGCTCGTTAAAAGAATACTAGCACTCCATCTCATCCAATGGATCTCGTAAAAGGCGAGTAAGGAAATAAACTGCACTGTGCACCCAACAGCGCATGGTGGCGATGGGCTCACCACCTATCACACCAAGTGCAATATATTGTTTTGGTGAAACGTGGATTGTGGCAGTTATCTGTTTTTGCAGTGAGTGCCCAGTCTCTGACTACCCCTTATGGGATACAGTCGTAATCTTATGTAGCATCCTGAACTATGAGTCAGTTTAAGCGACTTAGCTCACAGGAAACTCGGCCGGTGGAATCTGAGCTTTAAACAAATGCATTACGGTTCAATATTGTAAATTAATGAAGCTTAACTAACTTTGTTTAGTCTTTGATCGGTCATTGATATACAAGAGACCCAAGATACACAGTTCCATACAAAAATCACTTCAAAAAGATCAAATATAAAAATTCCGATTAAATAAACAGAAATTTAATCTTATGCCCACGACGTAAAGAAGCTTTTTAAATGAAATCAACAATCGTTCCACTACTATGTGACAGGCCTTTGTGTTGACAAGACTGATTTTGAAGACGCTTTTGAGTCGCTTTCTCGTTTTTATTGTTAATCAATATATAAGATCGTCAGAAGGCTCAGATGTAGTGTCATAGACATTGAACAATTACTAT
This sequence comes from Luehdorfia chinensis, assembly GCA_019845155.1. Taxonomy (NCBI): domain Eukaryota; kingdom Metazoa; phylum Arthropoda; class Insecta; order Lepidoptera; family Papilionidae; genus Luehdorfia; species Luehdorfia chinensis. Next base: position 420,390 of record JAHVAK010000013.1, on the reverse strand, counting down.
ACATCCAGACTCGAGAACTAATTATTTGTGTGTAATAACTTTCGTCAGGTCGATGTAAGATACAGTGCCTCTGTATTTGAATTAAGGCACTATAATATTTATTCATTTTGTATTTTGGACGCAAACAGTAAACATAATATATGCTATCAACCACCGCATTGCTAGTTATTCCGTCGTGAAGCCGTATCAGTATAAAGTTTTATTTTGTATTATCTGTAGAAAAAGATGTCTATTAATTGCATTAGAAAGAAAAAAAAAACATATTTATTCCACAAACTTCTTGGGAGGTGCCACAGCTCTGATTATTACACTACGAATTTGCATCCAATTTATTTTTAACTCTGCGCGTCTTTTATTTTACTAGACTGCAATGAACATGAGTCCTGGTCCTCCGAGCCGGATACAAACTAACGACGTATTAACGAAACGAAATTGTTAGTAAGTAGTAGTAGGAAGATAAAATAAAAAGAAATTAAATCCTGTGCAAAATAAAGGATGGGCAAATTTTGAAAATGATGTATTTTAGGCACTTAAAAGAATATCACACTATGTAGTTAGTGTCTTGTTGCATGAAATTAGTAAATAGATTATTAAAACAATCGAGTTGGCTTATACGAACTGTTTTAGGCTGAAAGAGAACGCAAAGAAAGAGAAGAAGCGGAGAAGAGGGAGAGGTTGCGCTTAGAAGCGCAGAAGAAGGAGCAAGAAGAGATAATGCGCAAGCAGAAGGAAGAACAGGTAACACAATTTAGCTATTTGTAATATTATATTGTTATTAATCTGAGTAAAGTTACCATAAATAGATTCAGTAGTGTTCACAGACCGACAGCATTTAAAATTTTGTTTCCTTACCGTTAAAGAACTTACTACACTGAAGGGCACTGAGAGCTAATGTAATCACTGGGCATATGAGATTTAAGAACTGATGCCTCAGGGTGACGGGCGCAGTGTGGTGTCACACGGAAATGTTCTGGGTGAAACAGCATTTGTAATGGGCAGACGTTGCACTTACCACCAGGGGAACGTTTTGCTCGTATCGTCACTTACATCAATAAAAAGAGTAAAATAACAGCCTATAAATGTCCCACTGCTAAGCACAGACCTCTCATTTCTGAGAGGGTTTTGGAGTCGGAAAGAGTCCGCCACGTTGCTCCAATACGTATAGGCGGACTTCTCATGTCATCGAAGTATTTTCATTCCTCAGACGTGCCATTTTCTCACGATATTCTGGGTGACACAGCATTTGTTATGGGTGGACGTTGCACTTTTGCGTTTTGGTCGTTTCGTCACTTTCATCATCATCATTTCAGCCTATCACTAGTCCACTGCTGAACATAGGCTTCCTCCATAGATTGTAGGTCTTATTTTGGGGGATTTGCCATAGTTGCCATGCTTGGTAGGCGGGTTGGCAACGGCAGTATATTTATTCAGATGCTTGAAGAAGATGCTACTGCCCATCTCCTGGTTTTAATTTTCCTTTGACTTTTACGACACCCACGGGATAAGATGGGGTGGTAGATTCTCTTAAGCCGCTACCACTCTGCAGTTCGTTACTTTATCCAATATAAAATGTTAGCCCCGACTGGGATTTCATCGCACAGAGTATATATGCAACGTATATCCAAGGCATCGAAGTCAGGTCCTGTGACGTCTAGGCCATGCGATCGTCATGAATATATTAATGTCATCATAATTTCAGCTTAGTCTACTGTCTACTGCTGAGCATAGGCCTCCCCCATTGATTGCCACATAAGATAGTAGCTCTCATTTTGGGAGGATTTTGCCATAGTTGCCACGCTTGGCAGGCGGATCGGCAACCGCAGTTTATGTATTCAGATGTTCCAGGACGATGCTGCTGCCCATCCAGTTTTAATTTTCCCTCTGTAGACTTTTATGACATCTACGGGATGAGATGGGGTGGTAGATTCTCTTAAGCCGCCACCACACGGCGAATATTAATATACTTTTTATTTATCTAATTTCCAGGAAAAACGCGAAGCAGCTAGGAAGGAGATGGAAAGGCAGTGCCAGTTGGAGTGGGAGAAGAAAAGGTAGGTAGTCAAAAGAACGCAGTATTACCAAAAAACAACTACCTGCAATTTCATAATGTTGACCACGGCGACACCTACCGACTACTGTCGGAAGTTATCAATTGTGCGAAGGGTTCTGTAGGGGAAGAAAGCTTTTAACGGAAAATATTCCATATCTTCAAAATTACACGAAAATTTGTTAGAATGTGTCAACCTTTTTCGTTTTTTTTTTGCGTAGATTGGACCAAAAATAATAATTTAAACGTGAAGTTACCCCGGGTTAACTATGACACCAGGACATCTGTCACCTCAGTCCTCCCGTGACCGTTGGTGCTGTAAAGCACTGGAAACGTCGGGTTAGAAATAGTTCAAATTAAACGCGATAAAATCCGTAAAAATTAGTTTTATTTAAAAATTTTAAATATTTATTCATCGTGTAGTTGAAAAATTATAGGGAGGAAGCGAACAAACTTTACGACTTTAGTCTTCATGATACATCCGGCGGTCAAATATTTTTTTTTTTATTCCCAATTACTGGAACCGTGGTAGCTCAGTAAAGTCTCTCCAAGTAAAATGGCTGCGACAGACAGACGGGGCGAAATTTACCTTTTTCATTTATCTTACATTTAACTTAGTGTTTATTTTGTTTTGCATTTTGGCTTTGCGTATAATGTTTATGATAATTAAATAAACTCTTATATTAAAGGGTTCTCTTCTAGGATTCCGTTTTTATTACGGTACCCTAAAAAGAGGGGAATGTGGAAGTTCGATCCGAAAATATCTCAACGGAAAGAGGGGATATATTATTTAGTTCGGGACGACGGAGCATGTGTGTAAAGACGTTTTGACATTTCGCTCAGGACTCGGGAGCTGGAGACCTTAAGGGCAGATGAGCAGGCCAAGGTCCTGGCTCTGAAAGCTCGAAGCGCTACTCTCGCAGCGTCGTTGGGCAGCGCCGTGCAGAGGGCTTCCACTCTAGCCAAGTCTATCCGGGACACGCGCACTAGCGTAGCCGCTGCCAAGTGCACCATTGATGGCATGAGGTAAGGACTTCGATGTTTCTGTCTTCGTACTCCTGAGCTGTATTTTTAAATAGGTAAGGTTAAAAAAATGGTAGTGTAAATGTAACGTTCGTCTATAATAAACGTCGTGCCATCCAAAACACATCTGTGTGCGATCCTTCCACAACTTGGGGAATGCCTTCATAAAATAAAGAGAAATGAGAATTCTTCCTCTAGAGGGAGTTGAAGTATTTGTCTTATCTGCATCTGGCTGAAGCAGGATTCCTACGCAGGATTCCGTTTAGCTAGGTACCACCCCAGGGCCAGTTATTCTGCCGTGAAGCAGTAGTGTGCAAACATTACTGTGTTTCGGTTTGAAGGGCACTGTGAGCTAGCGTAATCACTGGGCATGTGAGACTTAAGAACTGATATCTCGGGGTGACGGGCGCAGTGTGGTGGAAATGTTCTGCGTAACACAGTATTTGTTATGGGCAGATGTTGCACTTACCATCAGCAGGCTGGTCGCAGCACCAGAAGCTGAGCACCTCAGATACTGTCCGTTACCGCTCTGTGCATATTCGGTCTGGCATTCCGAGATGGTTAATGGATCTGTGAGGGAGAGTAGACTATTACCAGACTGAAGAAGAAAGAAGAAGCTATACAAGTAATGATTTCTTATATTTACGCGAACACTACTCATTTAAATGAAACTAATTTTACGGATTTTACCGCGTTTAATATTTTACTATTTATAACCCGACGTTTCGGGCGCTTTACAGCTCCCATGGTCACGGGGGGACTGAGGTGACAATTGTCCCAATGTCATAGTTACCCCGGAGTATCTTCAGCTTTTAATTATTATTTTTTTAGTCCGTAGTAAGCTCTTTCTGCGTAAATCGCGATAAAATCCGTAAAATTAGTTTCATTTAAATGAGCTATACAAGTGTTGGTACCACGAGCACACGACGCTCGCAATTCATTTTAGGAATCCCTCTAGGTAGGTACCACCGCAGTGCCAGTTATTCTGTCAAGCAGTAGTGTGCAAACATTACCGTGTTTCGGTCTGAACAGCACTGTGAGCTAGCGTAATTACTGCGCATGTGAGACTTGAGAACTGATGTGTCAGGGTGAAGGGCTCAGTGTGGTGCCACACAGAAATGTTCTTTCTAACGTAGCATTTGTTAAGGGCAGATGTTGCCGTGTGGTGGCGGCTTTATAGAATCTACCATCCCATCTCGTCCCGTGGTTGACGTAAAAGTCGACAGAGGATAAAATGTTAACCAGGAGATGCATCTTCCTGTAACATCTGAATAAGTAAACTGCGGCAACCATCCCGCTTCCAAGCGTGGCAACTATGGCAAAATTCCTTCAAAATGGGAGCAACAAACTTGTGGCAATCTTTGGGGGAGGCCTATGATCAGCAGTAAACTGGTGATAAGCTGAAATGATGATGAAGAGATTACGTTTTGCTCGTCTTGTCACTTTCATTACCATTTCTAACGATCCCGTGGGCTACTTGTCAGAACGAACTGACTATTACACTGCGAGTCCTGGGTTAATATCTAGTTTTTTTAACCTGTATTAGATCCGATCGCGACGCTAGTATGGCGGAAATGCAACAGCTAAAGGCCAGAGTGAAGGAGCTTAATGCGAAGCAAATCGCTCTTAACAAGGAGAAGGCGGAGTTAGATGCGAAGGTAAAGTGTTTTTCATACATAACATACATAAATACAGACACGCCTCTGCCATTGGGGTAGGCAGAGATCACATCTTCCCACTTGCCACGATCCTGACACACATCTTTCGCTTTTTCTACTTTCATGAGTGTTTTCATACACGCTCGTCGGTTGCGGGTACTTTTGACGTGGCCTTTAAAGAAAGGTCTCCGATCTGATCGTGATACGTTCGCCTACGTCGTGCCTTTCCGGCTTGCCCATTCACACTCACCTCATAAATTTGTTTCAATCTTATTTCATCCATCTTCTTTACTTCTCCAAACCATCTAAGCATCCCTTTATCTTGGTCACTACTCATTTTTGAACTTGTTATATTTCATATTATGTTTCTGTGCGTATCTTTCGAGTTTACTTCTGTTTATTTCCAATATTAAATAGTTAGATACATAATATAAACTATATAATATGCGAAATATCATCAAAATCGTTGGAGACGTTTCTAAGAAATCGATGATATAGTTTCTCGTTTAACAGTATAATGGCTGAACATACCGTTCAGTGACCCTACCCGCTGTCATCTAGTGCCATCTGTTGTTGAGTACCTAATATCAATGCATGAATATTTCGATCTACTATTATAACCAGGCTAACGATTTAGTGCAGTGTCATCAGTTGTTAAATAGCAATTATAAATTTAACTAACTTACATATTAAAACCTATACCTACCTTTAAACATGGAAAGTAAAACATTATCTAAATCAATAAACTCATCCAAATCGTTGGAGCCGTATCTGAGAAACCATTTACTTATATGTACAATAATTTCTGTCTTAAAGTATATGTTAGTACTGTATTGCCAACTTACATGAGCCGTGATAGACCAAGGTCCGGGCATTCGCGTTCAATTTCATAGTACTCGAGTGACCTGGGTTCTATCTCCTGTGATGGCACCACCAAAATCGGTGAAAGAAAACATCGTGGGGAAACCTGCATGTCTGAGAAATAATAAAAGTCGAAGTGCGAAGTCCGAAACCCTCTAAATTTGTGAAGGCCTGTGCTCAGCAGTGGGACATTTATAGACTGTATAGTGCTTGAGGGGGAATCTTTAATTGGGATACCTTAGGGAACAGTTCGTGGTCCATTACTATTTTCGTGCTGCATGAAATTTATAAATCACATAAAGAAACCCGGTTATGGGTATTTGGAATTTTTGCTTTTATTGTATTTTTAAGAGAATTGTAAATATTTTCAGGCCAAAGCCTCAGAAGGCGCAGGTGAAGATGGAAAACTGAATATGATGGAGGTCACCCTGAAACAACTTCGCGAGAAGGTATTTGTTGATCTATTTCGATAGTAATGATTAACTCCACACTTTCCTTGCCGGTTACGTTTTTTTTTTATTGGATAAGGTGACGAAACGACCATACAATAATTATATTATTTAACTGCAATAGCACATATTTTGGTAGCCAGGGGAATTGCAAGTGCAGAGTAAGAGTTACTTCCACACATCTCTGTCCTCTATGTAATGATCTATTTTATATTATGCTTTTTCTAATAATGTCTTCTTGACAAGTTAGTTGAATTCTATGTCAGTTTTGTGAGTCACATATACTCAGTGAGTACGCGAGCTCTCAGTGCCTTCACTTAAGGACGTCGTCGTTTCAGCCTATAACAAGTCCACTGCTGAACATAGGCGTCCCCCATAGATAGTCACAACAGTTTGTAGCTCTCATTTTGGAGGGATTTTGCCATAGTTGCCACGCTTGGCAGGCGGGTTTGGCAACCGCAGTTTATTTATTCAGATGTTCCTAAAAGATGCTGCTGCCCATCTCCTAGTTTTCATTTTCTCTTTGTCGACTTTTACGACTCCCACGGGATGTGATGGGGTGGTAGATTCTCTTAGGCCGCTAACACACGGCACTTAAGAATGTGTTGACAGTATTACCTCGCCATAGAAACAGAGCCGCAACTTTGCACCCCAGGGCCAGTTATTCTGTCGTGAAGCAGTAGTGTGCAAACATTACTGTGTATCGGTTTGAAGGGCACTGAGAGCTAGCGTAATCACTGGGCACATGAGACTTGAGAACTGACGTCTAAGGGTGACGGGCGCAGTGTGGTGTCACACAGATGTTCTGGGTGACGCAGCATTTGTCATGGGCAGACGTTGCACTTACCATCAGGTGAGCGTTTTGGTCGTGTCATCACTTTATAATATTAAAAAAAAACGCACAGGCGTGACCTTGGCTTGTCAACGCTGGCGCTTATCACTCGCTAGCGCGTGATTGGCAGCGCACGTGCTAATACAATAACGACACGAACGAAGAACTAATTTTTAATTTTAATCTGACATAAGTTTAAAGGCCCTGGGGTGGTACCTACCTAGAACGGAAGATGTTCTTCAATTATATCATTCACCTACAGGTGGAAGCTGCGAAAGCCCTCGTGGAGACCAAAAAAACCGATTTGGAAAGCAACGAGAAACAACTGTCGGAAATGACGGCGACCGTCACCCAGCTCGGCGACAAGTGCGAGCGGGTGTGGAAGATGTACGAGGAGAAGAGGAAGGAGTTCGTGGAGAAGAGGAGCACGGCTCCCGCGGAGCAGGCCTGGAGCGCCGGTGAGGGAGAACTTCTTTTTAGCTTCGGATAAGATTAGGGTACTTCGGAGCTGGTTAAGGCGCTTCGGAGTAGATTAGTGTACTTCGGAGTAGATAAGGGTACTTCAAAGCTGGTTAGAGCGCTTCGGAGTAGATTAGTGTACTTCGGAGCTGGTAAGGGCGCTTCGGAGTAGGTAAGTGTATTTTGGAACTGCTCAGGGTGCTTCGGAGTAGATAAGGGTACTTCGGAGCTGGTTAGAGCGCTTCGGAGTAGATTAGTGTACTTCGGAGCTGGTTAGAGCACTTCGGAGTAAATTAGTGTACTTCGGAGCTGGTCAGGGTGCTTCGGAGTAGATATCTGTACTTCGGAGAATATTAGAATACTTCGGAGCTGGTTAGGTTTATTCGGAGTGGGCTTGAAGCGCTTCGGATTACTCGGAAGTCAACCGAAACGCTTTCTAAATGCTTTCTTATGACAAATTTCTTGAATTATTTAGTTTGCCTCTTCTACAATAGGACTCTAAGCTCATATTAGTGCCGATAGCACTAAATTTACTCGGTATTTGTTGAAGGTTTTCAAGAAAACCTTCGTGTCGGAAGAATAGAAAATAGTACATGTGCAGTCCGTTACGCCATATATTCTGTGCACAGCCGTAGGATATTGATATGAAGTAACTTTATTGTCACATTTGTTCAGATGCGGAGTGGGGCGCCAACGAAGACGCATGGGGAGGGGACTCGTGGACAGACGCCGCTCCCACTAGTGGTGAGTTACACGACCATGCCCACCTGACAGATTGCAACAATGAATCAATGATCACCGCATACTGGGTAAAACCAGATCTTGTGTGCGCAAAACAGTGCGTAAATATTAGCACATTCACCTCGAATTACCGCTTCTACTATATCGGATCGGAAGGAGGTTCAGATGCAGTGTCAATCACGGTGCAACCAGATCGTGAAATCATTAATACGTTGGTTTCACATACATTGGCTTCGGTTGGAATTCGAATAAAGGACTTGTAACTCTGCTGGCAAGTACTCTAACCTTAGTCATCAAGTTACACAAAAAAAGAGACAGAGAGAACTGACAAACTAATTGAAATGGTAAGTGACACCGTTTCATTTTAAATAGTGGTCGCTCAATGGTCGAAATTCGACCGCAATTCTTATTTTTTTAAGTTTGATCGTTATTTAGGTTGTTTTTATTTGTTGGCAACATTTTAGAATTCTACGGCGACAATCTCTACTCTGTAAAACAATTTAACCACAGACAATTAAGTGTTTGACGTTTGCAGTATTAACGTAAAAAAACGACAGACTATTATGTGATTGACATTGATAGTATGGACGTCGTCGTTGTCGTTTCAGGCTATCACTAGTCCACTGCCGAACATAGGCCTCCCCCATAGATTGCCACAAAAGTTAGTAGCTCTCGTTTTGGGGGGATTTTGCTATAGTTTCCACGCTTGGCAGGCGGGTTGGCAACCGCAGTTTATTTACTCAGATGTTCCAGAAAGATGCTGCTGCCCATCTCCTGGTTTTCATTTTCCCTCTGTCGACTTTCACAACACCCACGCGATGAGATGGGGTGGCAGATTCTCTCAAGCCGCCACCACACGGGTTTAATGTGGCCATGTAGGTTTTAATTAATGTTAAGTCTGTTTCCTTTTTTCTGTGTCCGAATGAGACATATTTACTGATCCAATCGTTCCGGAACATTCGGAACACCGAACCGGTTCACCAAACCACACGCCACACGTCTAAAGTAGATGTATGTCGTCCGTCCGTTCGCAGCTACGGAGCCCGTTGCGAGCACGAACGCTCCGCGTTGGCGATGCGTGTACGAGTTCACCGCGAGAACTGCTGACGAACTCAGCCTGCAGCCTGGAGACTTGGTGAGTAACCATACGACCCAACAACAACACATACATTTTTTTTAAATTGTATAAAGTGACGAAACGAGCAAAGCGTTCAACTGATGGTAAGTGCCCAGAATATTTCTGTGTGACACCACACTGTGCCCATCACCCTGAGACATCACTTCTTAAGTTCCATATGCCATATCCTTCAAACCGAAACACAGTAATGTTCGCACACTACTGCTTCACGGCAGAATAACTGGCCCTGGGGTGGAACCTACCTGGACGGATTCCTGCATAGCCTCTTTTCCCTTAAAGCAAATACTTTGAAATATTGTGTAGGTTTAGAAATTGGTTGTAGCGACATCTATGTCGCCACATGAGAAGCTCAAGAAATATTCCCTATATATATATATATATATATATATATATATATACGTCCATAATCGCGCTATAAAAGTTTTATGAGATGCAACATCTAAATATTACTAGTCAGAGGAGACGTCCTCCCCAGATCAGTCCATTCGATCTGGCGGGTACCTACCCTTTTCCTTGGCAATATCATCCGCCAAAGGGTTTAAAAAGATTTCCATCTCGTTCACTGGACACACCAACAACATAAAACCTATTTAGTTTCGTTAATAAAAGTGTGTAACACGTCGTAGTGCATAATACATCTTTAAAAAAAAAGTAAAGTTTCAGCCTATAAATGGCCTATAAATGTCCCACTGCTGGGCACAGGCCTCCTCTCATTTTCTGAGAGGGTTTTGGAGCTAGGAAGAATCCGCCACTCTGCTCCAATGCGGGTTGGCGGACTCCACATCTCTTCGAAATATTTTTTAATTTCTCAGACATGCAGGTTTCCTCACGATGTTTTCCTTCACCGCCGAGCGCGTGGTAAATCAGTAAATAAAATTGCAAATAACAATTTTAGTGGTGCCGGCACCGCGAATCGAACCCAGGTCACTCGCTTACTATGAAATTTAAAACGAGCGCCTAGCCCCTGGACTACCACTACGTCTTAGTGCGTAATAAATACATGTTAGTGTAAATACGTGGCCTAGTGGTCAGAGTACCTGACTTCTACGCCGCGGGTCCTGGGTTCGAATCCCAGCCGGAGCCAACATTTGTGCTAAAACACAAATTGTTGGTTTTCGGGTCTGGTTGTGTTGTGTTTGTCCCCGTGTTTCTGACACTGCATCCTATCCTACCTCCGATCTTATCGCATAAGCGTTACATCGGGCGCGGGTAGGTGAGGACGAGTGAGTGCCTCTGTGTTTGCGCGTACACTTGTGGCACTATAATATCTCCTGCGCAGTTGATGGCTCTCGAAATTCGGATTCGGAAGTTGTCGCCGTGGTCGAAATCGGCTAGGAGAACATCATCACAAATGATAGTGTGGAGCACTTCAAAGTGCAAAACATCACTGAACGTTTCGCTCTTTTCGTCACTTTATCGAATAAAAAAAAATTATTACTTAGTTCGTAAAGTAACCAATTTTCATTTAATATCAATATTTACAGGTGAGTGAGGCGACCGCACCAAGGGCTGACGCGGAGCCGGGGTGGCGCTGGGGAACTGCTAGAGGTAAGTGCCGTATCTCGTGTAGGTTCCGTGCGGTGACATCAGAGAATCCCGACTGGTGGTAGGATTCCTATGCGGAAGTCCGCGTAGCTAAGAACCACAACTGGGCCAGTTATTCTACCTTGAAGCAGTAGTGTACAAACCTCCGTTTTTATTGCATAAGCGTTAAGTTGGATGAGTATGACTCCGTCCTGACTGAGCTCCCGACAGTGTTCAGAAATGTCCCACTACTGAGCACAGGCCTCCTCTCATTTCTGAGGGGGTTTTGGAGCTAGGAAGAATCCGCCACGCTGCTCCAATGCGGGTTGGCGGACTTCACATGTCTTCGAAATATTTTTTATTCCTCAGACATGCAGGTTTCCTCACGATGTTTTCCTTCACCGCCGAGTACGTGGTAAATCAGCACTTAAAATTGCAATTAACAATTTTAGTGGTGCCGGCACCGGGAATCGAACCCAGGTCACTCGCGTACTATGAAATTTAAAGCGAGCGCCTAGCCCCTGAGCTACCACGGCTCACGACCCAAACATATATACATAAATATAAACTCCTACTAAACATCTAAATTCGGACCGTTGCGTATTTGTAACCGTACAATAGCCGCGGTGTGGCAACGAGCATTATCATGCATTAACATGAATCCATCACCGACATAACCAGCATACGGGACCACATGTTCCTCCAGGATGTCAGTAATGTACCGACCAGCATTTAATGACCCTTGCCCACGGCCACCCCGAGTCCGGGAAACGCACACAAGTTCCGTTTTCCCGTCGACGGAAATGCCGCCCCAAAACATACACGAGCCACCCCCGTATTCGACGGATTCTTCGAAGCAGGGTTGTGTGAACCTCTCCCCCTGTCTTCTGTAGACCCTTCTACGTCTGTCATTGCAGAAGAGACAGACCCTCGTCTCATCAGAGAAGAGTACGGTCCGCCACTGTTCTAGAGTCCACTCGCAATGATTGCGAGCAAACTCTAGGCGACCTCTGCGATGCTGAGCAGTAAGTTTTGGACCTTTAGCAGATCTATGGGCTGTTAAACTCTTTTCGTGTAACCTTCTTCTTATCGTAGAAACAATCACAGATGTTCTCCGAGTTGATCGAAGCTGTTGTTGCAACTCAACAGCATTTGTAAAACGGTTTCTTAAAGATGTCGTAACGATGAAACGGTCATCTCTTTCTGTGCACCGTTTTCTTCCAGATCCCGGTTTTCTAACATAACCACCAGTCTGCTGAAAACGTTGGAACACCCGTCGAACTGAAAAACGGGACAGGTTCAACTGTCGAGCAACGTCACACTGCCGCATCCCCGACTGCAATAGGGCAATCACATCTTTACTTGTTCTTACTTGGGTTACTTGTTCACGTGTGTTCACTGCAAAGTCTGAATTACGACTGGCCCATATTTCATCCAGATCGACCCTTTTATACCCTTTTTAGGTGGTGTAACTAGCGTCCTTACTAACGAGCATTTGACAGTGTTTATTTTTGACGCTCTATAATGATAAATGTTTTAATGATTTCATGATTTTTTTATTAATAATGTAAAGCTATTCAAATACCCATTTCAAACATACCAATATTTATATAAATATAATTCGTTTCTAGCCATTACAGCCATTTTTCGCGCAAACTCAGAGAGGTTCGATTTTTGTGACGTTGAGTGTATTTATAACCCGACGTTTCGAGTGCTTTACAGCACCCATGGTCACGGGAAGACTGAGGTGACAGATGTCCTGATGTCATAGTTAACCTACCCCAGGTTAACTATGACATCAGGACATCTGTCACCTTTCTTTTGACCTTCAGCTTTTAATTATTATTTTTGATCCTTGCACAAGAACACCGATTCCTACCAAGGATGATTAGCGAGGCTATTGAAATCAAAAAACATCCTAATTTCAATAAAGAAGATGGTTGGGTATTACCACCAGCTTGGGATCCAATAATAAATAAAATTAAATCAAAAACCAAGCATACCACTGCAAGACTTCAAGACACAGTTAGCTCTTTTTGCGTAGATCGGACCAAAAATAATAATTAAAAGCTGAAGGTACCCCGGGTTAACTATGACATCGGGACATCTGTCACCTCAGTCCTCCCGTGACCATGGGTGCTGTAAAGCACTCGAAACGTCGGGTTATAAATAGTAAAAAAATTAAACGCGATAAAATCCGTAAAATTAGTTTCATTTATATCATAAATAATAAAAATTCAATTTTATTTTCGCTACGCTACAGTATGATGAAACAAAATGGTCTGCGCTCAGCATTTTAAGCGTTATAATAAACTAGCTGATGCCCGCGACTTCGCCCGCGTGGATATAGGTTTTTAAATATATTTTATGCCCGTCTCCAGGATGCATCGAAATTTAGTACACATGCATCTGTCTACACAAGCACATCTGTGTACTAAATTTCGTCAAGATCCAGGTTCAGCGGTTGAAGCGGTTGAAACGATAACAAACAGACAGTAGTTACTTCCGCATTTATAATATTAGTATGAAAGAAAGAAAGAAAGAAACTTGTTTATTCGCAGACTTGTTTAACTACAGCACGATAATTAAGATCTAAAATAGGTACATAAAGAAAAAAAAACAGAAACTATTACTAAACTAAAATAAATAATTAAAACTAATGTCTCCGATGCAACGGTCCGAATTTGTTGTACCGATGCAATATCTCCATAAAATTATTATCTTAAGTCATCTAATGACCGTGCGAGGGAGGCTGCGGGCCTACGTTCGGACTGTCGACTTGTGTGTCGGTAACTCTGGGCGGTGAGAATCGCCCTGGAACACGGGTGTATCTTGTGTACGCGGTGTTATTAACGATAGCTGCGCGCCGCTCTCTACGGCGGTCGCGCGACGCTGTGCGTGTGATGTTGAAGCTGTTAACTGTGTGTACAGTGTTGCTCGGGTCGTGGCTGACCGTATCGTGGCCAGGGAGTACTGAGACGTCCGTGTCGTCCACCACGTTTCGCGGGCGACGTTTGCGTTCGGTCGCGTTTCTGTCGGAACGATAATTCGCTGCTTTAACCACCAGCGGGTTTGGATGAACCGCGGCTTTCTTGAAACTTGTTATCCCTACGAGACCGTCGTAGACTACACGAGTTTGTATTTCTGAGCAAAATTGTTAACGGTGTTATGCACTGTGAACAATTGCTGCCAATGTTCAAACTTTCGGTCCCATATAATTTGCCAAGAAAGCTAATTACCAGAACTTTCTATACTCCGCGAACTAAAACCAATGTTGGTAGGCATGCACCGGTTGCTCGATAAAAGAATACTACCACTCCATCTCATCCAATGGATCTCGTAAAAGGCGAGTAAGGAATTAAACTGCACTGTGCACCCAACAGCGCATGGTGGCGATGGGCTCACCACCTATCACACCAAGTGCATTATATTGTTTTGGTGAAACGTGGATTGTGGCAGTCATCTGTTTTTGCAGTGACTACCCCTTATGGGATACAGTCGTGATCTTATGTATGTATGTATGTATAATGAAATTACTATGAAGTTGCCGCCAACTATAGATATATTTGTTGACTCCCTTCCAAAATTGAGAAGCAAAATTGTTAAGCATTGTTTTTTAAACCGTACCGGCTTGAATTATTTTATTTTTATTTCAATTAGTTCTTTTTGCACTGCAGTTACTTCAATTAACAGCTAATATTTCTAATGTTTGTGAGTTATTCATAAGTCCTGTGAATGTTGTGTATACGTATAATTTGTTTAGTATATAAGAACAATCCCCTTATAAACTTCTATTGTGTGAATGTGATATATACTTACTGTTGGTGTACCTATTAGAAATAAATAAATAAATAAAGATGTAGTGACAAAGACAGAGAAAGGGATGCTTAGATTTGGACACGTAGAGAGGATGGATGAAAGAAGATTGACGAAACAGATTTATGAGGCGTGTCGAATGGGCAAGCCGGTAAGGGTCGACGTAGGCGAACGTATTACGATCAGATCGAAGTCGTTTTAAGGAAAGGCCACGTCAAAAGTACCCGCAACCGACGAGCTTGTATGAAAACACTAATAGAAAAAAGTAGAGGAAAGTAGAGGAAGCTAAAGATGTGTTTCAGGATCGTAGCAAGTGGAAAGATGTGGTGTCTGCCTACCCCTATGGGAAAGAGGCGTGACTCTATGCATGTATGTATTATAGCTTTACCGTGAAGCAGTAGTGTGCAAGCATTAATGTGTTCCGGTCTGAAGGGCACTGAGAGCTAGTGTAATCACTGGGCATATGGGACTTAAGAACTGATGTCTCAGGGTGACGGGTGCAGTGTGCAGCATATGTTATGGGCAGACGTTGCTTTCAACATCAGTTGAACGATTAACTGGTCTCGTCACGTTCGTCGAAAAAAAATCTGCCACCGTCTCACCCCGTTCGTGGTGAGGAAAGCCTCGTGGCTTGCGACAGATGGCAAAATAATTTCGTAACAACATCATAAAAAAGGGTCGACGTAGGCGAACGTATTACGATCAGATCGAAATCGTTTTGAGGAAAGGCCACGTCAAAAGAACCCGCAACCGACGAGCTTGTATGAAAGCACTAATGAAAGTAGAGGAAGCTAAAGATGTGTGTCAGGATCGTAGCAAGTGGAAAGATGTGGTCTCTGCCTACCCCTATGGGAAAGAGGCGTGACTATATGTATGTATGTATTATAGCTTTACCGTGAAGCAGAAGTGTGCAAGCATTAATGTGTTCCGGTCTGAAAGGCACTGTGAGCTAGTGTAATCACTGGGCATATGGGACTTAAGAACTGATGTCTCAGGGTGACGGGTGCAGTGTGCAGCATATGTTATGGGCAGACGTTGCTTTCACCATCAGTTGAACGATTAACTGGTTTCGAAACGTTCGTCGAAAAAAATTTTGCCACCGTCTCACCACGTTCGTGGTGAGGAAAGCCTCGTGGCTTGCGACAGATGGCAAAATAATTTCGTAACAACATCATAAAAAATTCACTGATGGCCAGTAGTGTTGCCAGAAACCAGGTGCTGTGAAGCCGGTCAGCTTGCCAAGCGTTGCTTCAAATTTTGCCAATTTGAGACACGTTTATAGGATAGGCAGGGGACCAATAAGTTATAAACAATGAATAAAACTACTTTTACGGATTTTATCGCGTTTAATTTTTAAACTATTTATAACCCGACGAGTACGAGTACTTTACAGCGCCCATGGTCGCGGGGGGACTGAGGTGACAGATGTCCCGAATCCCGTGTGAATCTGATGTAATGATTCTAGATTACATACATACATACATACATAAGATCACGACTGTATCCCATAAGGGGTAGTCAGAGACACTCACTGCTACAGATGACTGCCACAATCCACGTTTCACCAAAACAATAGAATGCACTTGGTGTGATAGGTGGTGAGCCCATCGCCACCATGCGCTGTTGGGTGCACAGTGCAGTTTAATTCCTTACTCGCCTTTTACGAGATCCATTGGATGAGATGGAGTGGTAGTATTCTTTTATCGAGCCGCCACCACACGGCGGATCACCCCAATCATTAAATCAGATTCGACCACAAATCCCTGCAAAAGAACACCGATTCCTACCAAGGATGATTCGCGAGGCTATTGAAATTAAAAAACATCCTAATTTTAATAGAGAAGATGGTTGGTTATTACCACCAGCTTGGGATCCAATAATTAACAAAATTAAATTGAAAACAAAGCATACCACTGCAAGACTTCAAGATGATACTACAAGCTCATTTTGCGTAGATCGGACCAAAAAGTAATAATTAAAAGCTGAAGGTACCCCGAATTAACTATGACATCGGGACAGCTGTCACCTCAGTCCCCCCGTGACCATGGGTGCTGTAAAGTACCCGAAACGTCGGGTTATAAATAGTTTAAAATATAACGCGATAGAATCCGTATAAGTAGTTTTATTAAATGTGTAATATTCGCGTAAATATATGAAATCATAATTATAAACAATTTTCAAAGAGAGACGTGCATTATTAGTTAGTTTAAATTTAACTTTTTTTATTGGATAAAGTTAGGAGACGAGCTAAACGTTCACCTGATGGTAAGTGCAACGCCTGCCCATAGCAAATGCTGCGTCACCCAGAACATTTCTGTGTGACACCACACTGCTCCGTCACCCTGAGACATCAGTTCTTAAGTCTTACATGCCCAGTGATTACGCTAGCTCTCTGCCCTTCAAACCGAAACACAGTAATGTTTGCACACTACTGCTTCACTGCAGAATATCTGGCACTGCGGCGGTACCTACCTAGACGGATTCCTGCATAGGAATCCTACCACCAGTGAATTAGTATTGTCGTGAATGGCTCTCCGGTTCCAGGTCAGTCCGGCTGGTTCCCGGAGTCCTACGTGGAGGATATCAACGCCGCTGCATCTTACGCCGAGCCGATCGAGACTCTGGAGACCAAAACGCAACTTGAGGGTGAGCTGTGCAAACCCTTGTAATCTATACACATACATACAGTCACGTCTTTTTCCACATTATTAATAAAGGCGGAGGCCACTCACGTAGCCCACTTTTCGCCCTCCCGGTAAACAAGACGTCACGAATGGCGAACCATATCGCCGCCATTTTGGTACTAGTAAAAAAAGTTCTTACTCCTCGCTGCGTTCCCACGGGCAGTAAAGTTGTCACTTTACTGCATTTTATATTATGGTGTTATTCTGCACGGATATAGGCTGTCCGTACAATAGCTTAGTCGCCTCTTACGACACCTCGGTAGGAAAGAGGTAGGTGATATTCTACTCCGTCGATCGGTTGACGTATCATAGTTTTGTTTAACTTCTTTTGTATACTCGTAGATATACCCGTGTGGTAGTGTCTTAAGAGAATCTAACATCCCATCTAAAAATTCGTAAAACTCGTCAGAGGGAAAATTAAAACCAGGAGATGGGCAGCAGTGTCTTCCTGGAACGTCTGAATATACAAACTGCGGTTGCCAACCCGCCTGCCAAGCGTGGCAACCGTGGTAAAATCCCCTCAAAATTAGAGCTACAAACTTTTGTGGCAATCTATGAGGGAAATGATGGGAGGCCATGTTCAGCTGTAGACAATTAATTGAACTTTGCGGTGTGGTGGAAGTAGTAGTTACAGATAGGGAAAGGGATGCTGAAGGGTTTGGACACGTAGAGAGGATGGATGAAAGAAGATTGACGAATCCTACCACCAGTACCTCATTCATTGGTTAGTCGGTATCAAATGAGGTATTCTCAACACAATCAACCATCTCACTGCTGTATTATCTATCATTTTTTTATTCATCGTCCTCATCATTTCAGCCTATCACTAGTCCACTGCTGAACATAGGCCTCCCCCATAGATTGCTACAAAGTTTTGTAGCTCTCATTTTGGGGGGGATTCTGCCATAGTTGCCACGCTTGGCTGGCTGCCAAGCCGCAGTTTATTTATTCAGATATTCCAGGAAGATGCTGCTGCCCGTCTCCTGGTCTTTATTTCCCTCTGTCGACTTTTACGACACCCACGGGATGCGATGGGGCGGTAGATTTTCTTAAGCGGCTACCACACGGCTTTTTTTTTCTAGAATTTTTTTTTTTATTAACATGTTAAAATAATTCACCAGGCATAGCTGAAGTTCCGGAAGCTGAAATCGCCAACGATTTGGGGGGTGCGATGCCAATAGTCGGTAAGTTTTTTTTTGTCTAAATAAACGACGCCCCACAGTAGGATTTCTCCTGTGTCGTGGGTGCGTTTTACAGACATAAATTCTACATGCACAAACCACCCAGACCCGGAACAACCATCTGCAGGCCATACAAATACTTGTTCCGTGCGGGAATCCAACCAGCAACACGCGGTGCAGAAGCCAAGGGCTTAGCCACTGCGCCAACCGAGCCGCCAAATTTTTATAAATATTTTTAAGGTTCCACAGACAAGAAACCGTTACAAGATTTTCCAGTCCGTCTGTCCGTCTCAGTCAAAGCGTCAGCTTCTGCAGTTATGAGCAGTTAGGAAATTTGGTATAAAAATTCGTGGTGGTTCAAGGGTGGGGTTTTTCATGGTATTTTTTTTATTGTATAAAGTGATGAAACGAGCAAAACGTTCACCTGATGGTTAGTGCAACGTCTGCCCATAACAGATGCTGTGTCACCCAGAACATTTCTGTGTGACACCTCACTGTGGCCATCACCCTGAGACAAAAGTTTCAGTCTCACATGCACAGTAATGTTTGCACAGTACTGCTTCGCGGCAGAATAACTGGCCCTGGGGTGGTACCTACCCAGACGGATTCCTGCATAGGAATCCTACCACCAGATAAATTTACTTGATGACTTGAGTTTGACGCTCCGGTGCAGCTGAAATTTTAGTGGCAATGCATATGTTCACCGGTGAAGGAGAACACGGTGAGGAAACTCATCGCATTTATAGACACTTATACTTGGAAGATATGCAATTCTGCCAACTCGGATTGGCCTTGGCTGTTGTGTCACCCAGAAGACTTCTGTGTGACACTACTCTGCATTCATGACCTTTACATCATCTCATAAGTAACATATGCGCTCAGCGCCCTTCAAACCAAAACAGTCATGTTCGCACACTACTGCTTCACGGCAGAATAATGGCCCCGGGGTGGTACCTGCCTAGACGGATTCCTGCATAGGAATCCTACCACCAGTAAAACTGTACGTCAGTAATTACAGGGCATATGAGACTTGAGTGCTGATGTCCTAGGGTGACGGGCGCAGTGTGATGCCACACGGTCACGTTCTTAATGGCACAGCATTTGTTATGGGCAAAAGTTGCACTTACCATGAGGTGAACGTTTTGCTGGCCTCGTTGCTGTCCCTTAATAAATTCCTTCTTTTCTCATGTAGAAGGCGGCGACTTCTACATCGCAGCGTACCCGTACGTCTCGTCTGAACCGGGCGATCTCACGTTCGAAGCCGGCGAGAGGATCGAGGTGTTGAGAAGGGACGGAGACTGGTGGACCGGCAGGATTGGGATAAGGTGAGAATTCCCGTTGAGATAGCTTTATACATAGATACATACATGCAGTCTCGCCTCCTTCCCATTGGGGTAGGCAGAGACCACATTCTTTCCACTTGCTACGATCCTGACACACATTCGCTGCTTCTACCTTCATTAGCGTTTTCATATAAACTCTACCTTTTACTAAAACGACTTCGATCTGATCGTAATATGTTCGCCTAGATCAGTGCTTCCCAACCTTTTTCTGTTCCCGTACCCCCTAATAAAACTTTTCATTTATGAGTACCCCTCCCCAGACAACTTCATACCTACTCCTGAAAATGTGCCTCGTTTTCCTTAAGGTCTATCTATTGTGAATCTTGACCTTGAAATAAGGCGCTCAACATGTTCGACTATGAACTTATCTAGCACCTTAGGAAGTTATTAGTTATAAGGTTCATTTTAAACTACATATTGTAGACGTAATACATTACAATAATGTTTATATAAGTTAACTGTTTTAACTTCTCAGTATTTCCGCCATTACCAATATAATTTTCACGTACCCCCAATGGGACCCCGCGTACCCCCAGGGGTACGCATACCACGGGTTGGGAATCGCTGGCCTAGATAGATTGTCACTTACCATCAGCAGGAGACGTTGCTCGTATGCACCGTCTATAAAAAATACGCCACGGGTCCTTATTTCTGACACTGCATTCTAATCTACCACCCCATCTCATCTCCATGGGTGTCGTAAAAGACGGCAGAGGGAAAATAAAAACCAGAAAATGGGCAGGAGCACCTTCCTGGAACATCTGATTAAATGCGGTTGCCAACCCGCCTGCCAAGCGTGGCAACTATGGCAAAATCCCCCCTAAAGTGAGAGCTACAAATTTTGTGGAAATCTATGATGGAGGTCTATGTTCAGCAGTGGACTAGTGTAAGGCTGGAATGATGATGATGATGATGATGATTATTATAATCTACCTCCGATAGTATCGCATGAGCGTTACTTGCGACACTTGTGGCACTATAATATCACCTGCTCAGTTGATAGCCTCCGACAGTATTCGGCAGTTGTCGACTTGGTTGAAAATCGACCTGGAGGGCACCATCATCATCATTGTGATGAAAAAGAGCCATTCACGTCGCCTCCTATCAACTGTCTGTGTATTGTATAAGGCTTGGCATTTTCTAATGTGTATTCCGGTTGGCGTTTTTCTTAGGATATCCCTTAGTCGACTAGTGGCCAGCTTAATTTTGCTGTGGACTGTGAAATGAATAAGATGGTGGTGAATCATTTTGCATATTCGGGGTCTTGAATACAGAGAAATGCAATATTTTTGGGTTCACTGCTTTCGATTGTATTGTTGCTTTCCCTATTTCTCTAATCGATACTGACACTTCCGTCGTTGTTTATTTTTGAAAATTTACTGTATCCTGTAGAATGGGTCGATGTGACACGCTAGAGGTTCCTTTGTTTAGATTGGCTAAAACTAGAAAGTCTTTTCTTAATAGATGTATAAAGTTTTATAATAAAATTCCTAAAAGTGTAACACAAAAATCGGACATGGATTTTAAAAAACTTATCAAGAAGACATTATTAGATAAAGCGTATTATAAAATAAATCTGGATATCAAAGATGTGTGGAAATAACTCATACTCTGCACTTGCAAACCCCCTGGCTACTAAATTTATGATGTAATTTTTTTGTAATCTGTAACCAGAGTTCTGTCCCCAGAGTTTCTTACCGGTTCTTCTCTGAGAAGGTCATATTTGAACCGGTGTAGATTTTGACGTTCATAAAAGCTTTAAACAAGCCTAAATTGAATAAACAAATTTTGACTTTGACTTTGATAGGTGTCCACCAGAGTAGACTAGCACCTACCTCTTTCCTACAGAGATGTACTAAGAGGAGACTAATGTATTGTACGGACAGTCTTTATTCGTACAGAACTACACCATAATATGCAATGCTGTCACTATACTGCTCGTGGGAACGCAATAGGCAGTAACAATTTTTTGACTGGTACCAAAATGGCGGTGACTTGGACTTGGTATCCTTGGTCTGTAGAGTGCAAGTGTCTATTAGTTGTGGATCGCAAAACATACATATATTCCGTCTTTTTCGCATATTAGGGGTAGGCAGAGGCAACATACGTAGCCCACTTTTCCCACCAGCGTCAAACGAGGCGTGACTGGTGGCGAACCGCATCGCCGCCGTTTTGGCACGGGTCAATTGCGTTTCCACGAGCAGTATAGTGACAGCGTTGCATATAAAGAGGTAGGTGCTGTTTTTCTCTGCAAGACTCATATCGCAAAAGATATATTTATACATATATCATCCCAACCATCTATTCGACAGATTTGATAAACCACAAATCCCAGCAGAAGAACACCGATTCCTACCAAGAACGATTCGCGAGGCTATTGAAATTAAAAAACATCTTAATTTTGAAAGAGAAGATGTTTTGGTATTACCACCAGCTTGGGATCATATAATCAATAATGTTAAATCAAAAACCAAGCATACCACTGCAAGACTTCAAGATACAGTTAACTCTTTCTGCGTAGTATCGGACCAAAAATAATAAATAAAAACTGAAGGTAATCCGGGTTAACTATGACATCAGGACATCTATCATCACCTCAGTCCTCCCGTGACCGCGGTAGCCGTAAAGCGCTCGAAACGTCGGGTTAGAAATAGTTCAAATATAACGCGATAAAATCCGTAAAAATAAGTTTTATTTAAATGTGTATTATACGCGTAAATAAAAGAAATCCTTATTTTATAGTATGTTTTCAGGTTGTAAATTATAGGAGCCATCCCTAACATATATCCACGTAAATGAACGGTTTTCTCCGGTATATTAACTATCTCATGTTTAAAGCGTTACATTTATCATTTCGTGTCCGAAATAAACATAGAAACATTGGATCGAACAAAAATGCAGCAACTTCGCGGATATGAATCATCATCATCATCATCATTTCAGCCTACCATAGTCCACTGTTGAACATAGGCCTCCCCCATAGATTGCCACAAAACACGGTCCTGAGCCACTTGCATCCATCGACTTCCCGCAAAACCGTGCAGGTCGTCGCTCCATCAAGTGGGGGGTCGCCCTACGCTGCGTTTGCCGGTACGAGGTTGCCACTCGAGAACCTTTCTTCCCCAACGGTTATCGGTTCTCCGATTTCGCTGATATGAATGTACTCGCGTAAATATAAGAAAACATAAGTAAACATAGCCCTAAGGATTAGCAAGCTGAAGTGGCAATGGGCCGGCAATATAGTTCTTAGAACCGATAACCGTTGGGGAAGGAAGGTTCTCGAGTGGCAACCTCGTACCGGCAAACGCAGCGTAGGGCGACCCCCCACTTGATGGAGCGACGACCTGCACGGTTTTGCGGGAAGTCGATGAATGCAGGTGGCTCAGGACCGTGTTTTGTGGCAATCTATGGGGGAGGCCTATGTTCAACAGTGGACTGTAATAGGCTGAAATGATGATGATGAAATATAAGAAATCATTGAGATATATTTGGTAAGGTTATAATTGATTTTCAGAAGCGGCATCTTCCCGTCCAACTACGTTACCAAAGACACGATTTCGTCGAGCAGCGAACCGATCTCCACCATCCCCTGAAGCGGCGGAGCCGGCGCCCGAGGCGGAGGCCGCGCCGCAGCCCCGAGCCTCCGAAGCGGCGGCGCCCGACCTGCCCATGGATGTCAGCGCTGCGCCCACTTCGCCTCCCGTTCAGGTAACGTGTTACACAATAGTTCCCGGGGAGGTACAGGACCTGTTTCTTCGCTCTTCACCGTTGGCGGCTTTTGTCATCTACCACCGGAAGGACCAGTCCAATGATCACACTTTCTCACGAAAATTTCAATCCGTTACATATATCACTTGGTTACCTTATATCTTACATCCATCCATCCATCCATTTCAGCCTACCATTAGTCCACTGCTGAACATAGGCCTCCCCCATAGAGTGCAACAAAAGTTTGTAGCTCTCATTTTGGGGGGATTTTGCAATAGTTGCCACGCTTGGCAGGCGGGTTGGCAACCGCAGTTTATTTATTATGATGTTCCAGGAAGATGCTGCTGCCCATCTCCTGGTTTTAATTTCCCTCTGTCGACTTTTACGACACCCACGGGACGAGATGGGGTGGTAGATTCTCTTAAGCCGCTACCACACGGCAACTTATATCTTATTTAAATCTAAAGCCTGCGGTAGAATGTACTGTGCTACAGGCGTTAGGTTCTTCACACCTATAGGTTAGATCATACATACATAAGATCACGACTTTATCCCATAAGGGGTAGTCAGTAACTGGGTACACTGCAAAGCAGATGACTGCCACAATCCACGTTTCACCAAAACAATATACTGCACTTGGTGTGATAGGTGGTGAGCCCATCGCCACCATGCGCTGTTGGGTGCACAGTGCAGTTCCTTACTCGCCTTTTACGAGATCCATTGGATGAGATGGAGTGGTAGTAGTCACAGGTTTTAATAATACAAGGTGTTACGCGTGTGTGTGTGAGTGGGATTTGTATGTATGTATGTATGTGTAGTGTTTGATAGAGCTATGCTTAGTTTCTCTGAGAGATAGAACCCGTAACGATGATAACCTTCAGCTGAACTGGAGTAACTGACATCATCATCATTTCAACCTAGCACTAGTCCACTATCGCCGTATGGTAGCGGCTTAAGAGAGTCTACCACCTCTATCATCGTCCCGTAAGGGTCGTAAAAGTCGACAAGAGGGACAAAATAAAACCAGGAGATGGGCAGCAGCATCTTCCTGGAACATCGGAATAACTAAACGGCTCATTTTGGAGAATTTCGTCCTAATTGCCAAGCTTGGCAGGCGGGTTGGCAACCGCAGTTTATTTATTCATATGTTCGAAGGAGATCCTGCTGCCCATCTCCTAGTTTAAATTTTCGATCTGTCGACTTTTAGGACACCCTACGCGTTAACTGACATAGCTCTTAGGATTAGTAGGCTGAAGTGGCAATGGGTCCGGCCATACAGCTCGTAGAACGGAACCATTGGGTGAGAAAGGTTCCCCTCAACTAGATGGAGCGACCTGCACGGTTTTGCATGGAAGTCGATGGATGCAGATGGCTCAGGACTGTGATCTGTGACAATCTGATAAAAATGTCCTCCTAGCCGAATTCGACCACGACGACAACTCCCGAATATTTTCGAGAGCTATCAACTGGGCAAGAGATATTATAGTGCCACAAGTGTACGCGCAGACACACAGGCACTTACACGTCCCAACCTACCCCCGCGTGTAACTCTCATGCTATAAGATCGGAGATAGGCTCGAAGAAACACCGGTACAATCACAAAACAATCAGACCCGAAAGCCAACAATTTGTGCTTTGGCAGAAATGTTGATTTAGGCCGGGATTCGATCCGAAGCGTGGCGGCGTAGTAGTCAGGTACTCTAACCACTACACCACGCGGTCGTCAATGACAATCTATTGGGGAGGTCTACATTCAACAGTGTACTTGTGATGGCTTGAAATCAGTGGTGTAACTATACCGTGGAGGCCCCTGGCTATTTTTTTTTATTGGAAAAGTGATGAGACGAGAACTTTCACCTGATGGTAAGTGCAACGGCTGCCTGTAACAAATGCTGTGTCACCCAGAACTTTTCTGTGTGACACCGCATTGTGCCCATCACCCTGAGACATCAGTTCTTAAGTCTCATATGCCCAGTGATTACGCTAGCTCTCAGTGCCATTCAAACCGAAACACAGTAATGTTTGCACACTACTGCTTCACGGCAGAATAACTGGCCCTGGGGTGGTATCTGCCTGGACGAATTCCTGCATAGGTACTCAGTATCTCTGATCTGTGGCAATCTAGGGAAGGTGTAACTTATATAGTAGACTCGTGATGGATAAATCTCGTTCTAGGAGCAAAAGTCCTCTACCCCGATATCGTCTGAAGTGGCCGCCATCACCGAGAGTGCGGGGGCTGCGCCCTCGCCGCGGCCCGCGTCGGGCGCGCGCCGCGACTCGGGCCGCGACTCCGCGCGGGACTCCGGCCGGGACTCCGCCACCGGCCGGAGGAAGAACGAGATCGCGCAAGCCATTGCCACTTACACCGCTACCAGGTGAGGACCCCGATAATTGGTGCTTGTCCGAAGTACTGTACGACATAATGTAAATAATTATTATTCAATTACCTTGAATAACAAGCAGTGGGAGCTCAGGGACCGGGTGCTAAATGCCGGGTTTAATTTGATAGTACGCGATTAACACTGGTTCGATCCCATGTGCCGGCACCACTAAAATTGTACTACGTGCTCAGCGGTGAAGGAAAACATCGCGAGGAAACCTGCATGTCTGAGAAATAAAAAATATTTCGAGGACATTTGAAGTCCGCCAACCCGCATTGGAGCTACTTGTGAGCAGCGTGGCGGACTATTCCCGACTCCAAAACCCTCTCAGAAATGAGAGGAGGCCCGTGCTCAGCTGTGGGACATTTATAGACTGGTTACTTTATTTAACTTTTTTTACTTTATACATACAATTTCGCCTTTTCCCATATAAGGGGTAGGCAGAGATCACACACGTAGGCCACTTTTCGCCCGCGCGGGGAACGGTACGTGACGGGTGGCGATCCACGTCGTCACCACATTGGTATTTTTTTTTCTGTTTGGACTTTCTTATTTCATATTTTGTGGCTCTGTATTTGTGTTTTTTTTAATCAGCCTGTATTCTGTGTGGATGTTTTGAATTCTCTCTCTCTCTTTTCTATCTCCCTCTTTGTCTTTCTCTCTCTTTCTAAGAAAGAAAGAAAGAAAATGACTTTATTCGTTGCTACGCTCAATACAACAACATAAAAACAAACGATTAACAATTAAAAGTATTAAAACTTATATTAGAATGCAGCAATAAAAAGGACTCAGCATTATGCTACAGCAAAATTGCCGCAGCGCAGTTATTCTATCTATCTATCTCTCTCTTTTTTTCTCTCTATCTTTCTATATTAAGGATCAGAACTGTAAATATTGACATAAATGCCAAAATACATATATATAATGCATATACATATAACAAACACAACTGCCACTTGACGAGTTGGCGCAATAACTCATATTTTTGTCTGTTTGTCACAGTTCAGAGCAACTGTCACTGCAGAAGGGACAGCTGCTGGTTGTACGAAAGAAAGCGGACAGTGGCTGGTGGGAGGGGGAGCTGCAGGCGAAGGGACGGAACAGGCAGATCGGATGGTTCCCAGCCAGCTACGTCAAGGTGAGACTTCATCACCTACATAGTTCTCATCACCACCAACAACCTCTTCTTCCCCAGTTGGTATTTTTCCCAGTCGCCGAAAGTGACGAGACGAGGAAATCGTTCACCTGATGGTAAGTGCAATGTCCACCCGTAACAAACGTGTCACCCTGAACATTTCCGTGTGCCACCACACTGCTCCCGTCGCCCTGAGACATCAGTTCTTAAGTCTCATATGCCCAGTGATTACGCTAGCTCTAGATGCTTCTCAAACAGAAACACAGTAATGTTTTCACACTACCGCTTCACGGCTGAATAACTGACCCTGCGGCGGTACATACCTAGACGGATTCCTGCATACATGTAAAAAAAGGAAAAGATAAAAAAATCCCGCACGCACACACATTCACGCGCACACAAACATATTTCGAGCGTGGCATCATCAAAATGGAATTTATATTTTCACTACCATGTTTTTGCTTTTGTTAATTGTGACGTCATAGTTATAGGTAATCTAATGGAAATCTGCGATTGGCTGATCCTTCTATGTATATGTATTTAATTTTTTAAGCTACCTACGCCTTACAGCTACTGATATGTTTAAAAAATTCCAGATTTTGCAGTCCACGGGCAGGACATCCGGCAGGACTACGCCGGTCCTGTCCAAGATGGACACCGTCCCGTCGGAAACTGTCATTGATAAGGTTAGTGAGGCCGCAAGCGCGGAGGGGGAGGGATACAGGTATCTGGTTCTTTGAAAATTCATAAGAAATGTGAAATAACGTGAGACTCGAAATCAATTGCACGTGACATGGAATAGTCTGGTGGTAGGGTTCCTATGCAGGAATCCGTCTAGGTAGGTACCACCCCAGGGTCAGTTACTCTGCCGTGAAGCAGTAGTGTGCAAGCATTACTGTGTTTCGGTTTGAAGGGCACTGAGAGCTAGCGTAATCACTGGGCATATGAGACTCAAGAACTTATGTCACAAGGTGACGGGCGCAGTGTGGTGTCACAGAGAAATTTTCTGAGTGACACAGCATTTGTTATGGGCAGACGTTGCGCTTTCCATCAGGTGAACGTTTTGCTCGTTTCATCACTTGTTACAATAAAAAAAAAGATAGTGCTCTGTACCCGACATGTCAAGGTCAAGCGGTTCGGCGCTCTTCAAACGCCTCTATCACAATTATATTGCACTTATATGCTAATTTGAATAGACTCATATCAAGAACACTTTAATTAATTCATTAAAATTATTTTGAAAAATCATCTAATGTTGCTACTTCGAAAAAAAAACTGTTTAAAAAAATTTCTTTTAAAAAACTCCCGAAGAAATTGACGTATCGATGCCGGGTTTTTTTTATCGTGTCCAGAATTTTATCTACCGGTTTCCCCCATAGAAAGCCACAAAAGTTTGTAGCCCTCATATTGGAGGGATTTTGCCATAGTTGCCACGCTCGGCAGGCAGGTTGGCAACCGCAGTTTATTTATTCAGATGTTCCAGGAAGATGCTGCTGCCCATCTCTTGGTTTTAATTTCCCTCTGTCGACTTTTACGACACCCTAGGGATGACATGGGGTGGTAGATTCTCTTAGACCGCTACCACACGGCAGTTTTTCACACCGGTTTTCTATTTCATATCAAAAGTCTAGCACCTGGAGTTATTATGAAAAATATTTTTTTCTTATTGTTTTCATCTGAAATGGAAATGTCTCGAAATGTTTTAACCTCAATACGATTCTTTTTCTCAAGAGTAGAATGAGCGTCACGAGACGTGCACTTTTGGATTTTCCAAACTTTTTAAATTTACAATGAACCAGCTGAACCTGCTACTTTGTTCGAGTGAATTTTTGGTTTTATTAAGACCAGACCAGTAACGTTCGCCTGGGTGTGGCACCACACTGCGCCCGTTACCTGAGACGTCAGTTCTTAAATCTCATATGTCCAGTGATTACATCAGCTATCAGTGCCCCTCAGATTGAAACGTAGTAATGTTTTAGACACTATTTCTTAAACCTACCTGGATAGAAACCTACCACCTCAAGGCCAGTTATTCTACCGTGGAGCAGTAGTGTGCGTAATCACTGGGCATGTGTGATTGAGGAACTGATATCTCAGGGTGACGGGCGCAGTGTGGTGCCACACAGAAATGTTCCGGGTGACAAATCATTTGTTATCGGCAGACGTTGCACTCACCATCAGATGAATGCTTTCTTCGTCTTTTCAGTTTATCTATCTATAATAATGAAAACTGGCACTGCTGGTTCATAGGAATCCTATCACCAGTCAAATAATATATTGAAGTGAGAACTTCTTCAGAATCTTTGTGATTTGAAACTCCATGATACAAAAGAGTGACACAAAAAAGAGACAAACATATATTTTATAGGATTTAGCCTGCGAGAGAATGAAATACAATACAGAAAAAATTGTTTCCTATTATATCTACGTACATATCTTCGATTTCTTCGTAGATTTTGCTCTCATTTGATCGACAACAAGATCAAAAACATTTTTTTTTATTTTAGATAAAGTGACGCAACAAGCAAAACGTTCACATAAAGCGTAAGTGCAACGCCTGCCCACAAACATTTCCTGCGTCAACCGGAATACCTCTGTGTGACATCACACTGCGCCCGTCACCCTGAGACATCAGTTCTTAAGTCTCATATGCCCAGTGATTACGCTAGCTCTCAGCGCCCTACAAACCGAAACACAGTAATGTTCGCACACTACTGCTTCACGGCATAACTGGTCCTGTGGTGGTACCCACATAGACGGATTCCTGCATAGGAATCCAACCACCATTTCACAGATATATTGATCAAATCCAAACCAAAGCATTCATTTCATACTTTAGTTACGATAAGCCACTCGTGTCATTTGTTGAAATTGATAACTTACGAGTCTATATAATACGTAATGCAATCTTCAACGTCATCATCATTTCCGCCCATTCCTAGTCCACTGCTGATTGTAGGCCTCCCCCATAGTTTGCCACAAAAGTTTTTAGCTCTCTATTTGGGGGGGATTTTACCATAGTTACCACGCTTGGTAGGCGGGTCGGCAGCCGCAGTTTATTTAATCAGATGTTCCAGGAAGATGCTACTGCCCATTCTTCTGGTTTTAACATTCCCTCTGTCGACTTTTGCGACACTTACGGGATGTGGTGGTAGATTCTCTTAAGCCGCCACCACTGTAATACGTAGAATAAAATTTAAAATAACTTTTGAACTTGGTAACAATGTCATAATAAATAAACTCTACAATTATCTTTCTTCTGATACTCTGCATTCGTCTCATTCTCTCGCAGTTTAGTTTTCTGAAGGTTTCAAGCGAACTGCGCACGTGATTTTTAAATTTTGTGTTACCTTGTGCAGGTGATCGCGCTGTATCCGTACACTGCGCAAAACGCGGACGAGCTGAGCTTCGAGAAGGACGACATCATCGCAGTCACCGACCGCAGCCAGGACCCGGCCTGGTGGCAGGGTGAGTGGAACTTCGATCGGGACTCGGAAGCTCATGCTCACACGGAACGCCAGCGTTATCCACTCTGGTAGAAGAGAACTTTAGACCCACTGGCCGGAGTACCAAATCTCTACGCTTGTGAGTCCCGGGTTGGAATCCAGGCCGGAGACAGCGTTTGTGGAAAAACAGAAATTGTTGGTTTTCGGGTCTGGATGAGTTATGCATGCGAACATCAGCATAAGCCATTCTGGACATAATTTAAAATGGCACCCACATTATTTTGATGGTAAGACACCACAGTGCGTTTTTCAAAGAATTTTCTGACACACACGGGCACTTGCGGAATCTCGGTTGTCGGCTCGGTTGGCGCAGTGGCTAAGTCCTTGGCTTCTGGCCCGCGGGTCGCGTGTTCGATTCCCGCACGGGACAAATATTTGTATGGCTTACAAATAGTTGTTCCGGGTCTGGGTGTTTGTGCATGTGGAAGTTATGTCTGTAAAATGTACCCACTGACACAGGAGAAATCCTACTGTGTGAGCATCGTTTTTTTTAATACATCTAAAAAAAAAATGCTGCCGGCAGAAGTTTTTCCGGACCGATATGACTTCAAGAAATACTGTTCATTTCTAAAAGGCCGGCAACGCACCAGTAATTCCTCTGGAATTGCGGATGGGTGGCGAATCACGTCACTGGTGGTAGGATTCCTATACAGGAATCCGTCTAGGTAGGTACCACCCCAGGGCCAGTTATTCTACCGTGAAGCAGTAGTGTGCAAACAGTTACTGTGTTTCGGTTTGAAGGGCATATGAGACTTAAGAACTGATGTCTCCGGTTGACGGGCGCCGTGTGGTGTCACACAGAATGTTTTAGGTGACACAGAATTTGTTATGGGCAGACGTTGCATTTATAAAAAAAAATGGTACAAGTCAAAAAATTATTTCTCCCCGTTGCTGTCCCACGAGCTGTGCAGTGACAGCATAGCATATTATGTTGTTATTCTGCACGGATATAGGCTGTCCGTGCAATAGCTTAGTCGCCTCTTACGACACCTCGGTAGGAAAGAGGTAGGTGCTATTCTACTCCGCCGGACACCGGACAGCTATAAAATAGACAACATTAATACAAAGTTTCGGGTCTGCATGTGTTGGACATGTAGACTTGTGTCTGATTGTCAAATAATTCCAGCTAATCGTTCACCTGATGGTAATTGCAACGACCGTCACACTGCGCTTGTCACCTGAGACATCAGTTCTCAAGTCTCATACCCAGTGACTACGCTAGCTCCCAGTGCCCTTCGGACCGAAGCAGTAATGTTTGCACACTACTGCTTCACGGCAGAACAACTGGCACTGCGGTGGTAATACTCGTAGTATAGTTAATTCTCTTATTCCAGGTGAACTGCGCGGCATGACGGGATTGTTCCCGAGCAACTACGTGACGAAACTTGTTAATTAATATAATTTATCTAATTAACAGATGTTAATCAAATAACCTCTAACTACACACTTATCCGATACGTAGCATTATTCTTTTAGATTTTTTTTTTATTTAATTGATTGTTTGCTAAAAATTAAAATGTATCGGTGTACGCACTATTTCTGCGCTTTTTTTTCGCGCCAAAAGTTTCCAGGTTAAATATTTTCGAATTAGGACAGATTAAATACAAAAAAGTAGCATAAAGGTAAATTCATTCCATTTTTATTTTTAATTATTTTTTTTAACTTTATTTTAATTGACAGACTAAAAAGTTTATTGTTAGTACTGATTTTATAATTTCAATGTTGCCATTTGTATTTTTAATGTTAACGTTTTATCGTGAATTGTATAATCAAGATATTATTAGATGTCAATGTAATCTTGCTAGTAGGAATAAATGTTATAGCTTTAGTCATGTTGTTTTATTTAAACCATTTGTCACTTTAGAACATACCGTTTTACGTAACTATCAAACGTAGATCATCGTCATCATCATCATCATCACTTGTCGACTGCTGAACATAGGCCTCCCCCACAATTGCCACAAATGTTTGTAGCTTTCATTTTTGGGGTATTTTGCCATAGTTACCACGCTTGGCAGGCGGGTTGGCAATCGTAGTTTATTTATTCAGACGTTTCAGGAATATGCTGCTGCCCATCTCCTCGTTTGTATTCTCCCTCTATCGACTTTTACGACACCCACGGGATGAGATGGGGTGGTAAATTCTCTTAAGCCGCCACCAAACTTAGATGGATTACTTTATCGAGAACCTTGTTCCCTACCCCCATATCCATTTCCTACCTAATCTTTCTGTCTTCCTCTCCGCTAAGCTAGTGATTCCGTGCTGATGGCGGCGTGTCTAGGGGTAGAGCCTGGCCGTTAGCTATCGATCTGCCTTTGGGACCGGGCGTGTCGAGAATAAGGCTTACCCAAGCATGTGGGGCTCTGTTTGGGTGGACGATATCTTCCCTAGCTACTCATTGGGAGCGCAATGGGGAGCAAGATATTTAACTCTTACCTTAATGGCGGCGACGTGGCTCGCCACGATTCCCGAGAGGGCGAAGTGGGCTGCAGATGTGGTCTGCCTACCTCAATGCGAAAGAGGCGTGAATGTATGTACGTCGGAACCATGTAATATATTGCGATGAAACCTCGTCTTGTTCTGTAAGTGTCTTGAAAGTCGGCTAAGAGACAAGCTAAACAGTCATGGTCTTCGAAAGAACATAATAACCATCTCAAATACACCTAACCTACATTATTTATACAATACTAGCTGATGCCCGCGACTTCGTCCGCGTGGATATAGGTTTTTTAAATATCCTGTGGGAACTATTAGATTTTCCGGGATGAAAAGTATGCTATATCCATTTCCAGGATAAAAGCTTTCCATTAACCACATTTCGGATCGGTTCAGCAGTTGCGCCGTGAAAAGGTAACAAACAGACAGAGAAAGTTACTTTCGCACTTATAATATTAGTATGTATTGACAAATATAAAATACGACATGACAGCGAAAAAGCGTTGGTAAAATGGTTTAAGAAAGAAGAGATTTTTTAAAAAATTCCGTTAAGTTTAGGACATGGAAAGAAATAACCTCACGATAGTTGTGGAATATCCCGCGTTAACCAACGTGATTGATCTAGATAGGTTATTATTATTATTTATTTCCTTAAGGAAACTGTCATAAAGTTTTTCCAGTGTCAAGTAACAGTTACAAATACATGTGGTAGCGGCTTAAAAGTAATCTACCACCCCATCTCATCCCGTGGGTGTCGTAAAAGTCGACAGAGGGAAAATTAAAACCAGGAGATGGGCAGCAGCATCTTCCTGGAGCATCAGAATAAATAAACTTCGGTTGCCAACCCGCCTGCCAAGCGTGGCAACTATGGCAAAATTCCCTCCAAAATGAGAGCTACATACTTTTGTAGCAATCTATGGGGGAGTTCAGCAGTAGACTAGTGATAAGCTGAAATGATGATGATTAATATTCAAGGAGCATGTCTTTTAAATTACGATCGACGGTAAAATTATAGTTTAGTTTTACTGAAGGTTTGCTGGACTGATGGAGACAAAACGAAAAGTACAATTTTGGTCTTGAAGTAAATTTCCCAATCACTGTACACTTTCACGAGCACTTGCTGCATAATATCAAGCAAAAAAAGTTTCAGCCTATAAATATAGGCTATAAAGCAATATTAAACAACAAAACTAAAATATACACAGAAATTTCAAAATTCAATTAAAACGCTTTTCGAGTTGGCGCCAAAAGTCACCTAGGAAAGTTTACCATAAACATATTTTTTCTTTTAAGGCGGTTTCTTGTAGTCGCTAGTGACAAGCATGTTAGTATCTCAACTGCAAGGCGCTCTATAATTTAGTATACAAAGTAATGTGGTCATGTCCGCAATAAAAAAAAAGGAATTCGACAGCCTTTAAAAAAATTCAAGCCAAAAATTCTTACTCCCCATTACGTTCCCACGAACAGTATAGTGACAAAATTGTACATAGGTATTATTCTGTCCGTACAATACCTTAGTCGCCTCTTAGAACATCTCTGTAGGAAAGAGGTAGGTGCTATTCTACTCTGCCGGACATCTATCGGTTATCCTATTTTTATCAAAAATCAAGCATACCACTGCAAAACTTCGACCGCAAATAATAATGAAAAGCTAAACTTACCTCGGATTAAATATGCAATGAGGACGCCTGTCACCTTGCCTGAAAAAGCATATGCTTTTCACATTTTAATGTTTTTGATAGGATTTTTTATATATATACGAGTATATTCTATCTATATATAGATGTCTATAGAATATGCCATCTATATATATATATATATATATATATATATATATATATATATATATATATATATATAGAAGTTATCCAAAATAAATTTTAATTAATCAGATGTAAAAGAAATTGAGAGTACTACCACTGGTAGAAAAGCAAATAATACCTGATATTGTGTTTTTATTAAAAGCTTAAAGTAGATTAGATTATCCACCACTTTTAAAGAAGATAACTCCTAAGAGTCATAAACACTTACGCCTAAGAAAATTAAATCCCGGCGGCGACAGCCGACAAGGTTATTCGACGCCATCATCATCATCATTTCAGCCTACCATAGTCCACTGTAAAACATAGGCCTCCCCCATAGATTGCCACAAAACACGGTCCTGAGCCACCTACATCCATCGACTTCCCGCAAAACCGTGCAAATCGTGGTTCCATTTAGTGGCGAGTCACCCTACACTACATTTGCCGGTACGAGATTGCCACTCGAGAACCTTTCTTCCCCAATGGTTATCGGTTCTCCGAGCTATATATCTTTATGGTTATATCGGTTACTCTAGTTATGCTGCGGATAACATCGTTACGGATTTTATCTCGCACAGAAACTTCGAGCATAGCCCTTTCCATAGCTCGCTGCGCGATTCTGAGCTTCCTCATGCGGCCTGCAGTGAAGGACCACGTCTCGGTTCCATATGTCATCATGTCATTTGACGCCATCATTCACATCTAATAATAGACAAAATTCCTTTTTCTGTTCCCTTCCCTCCCTATTTAATAAAAGGGTTGACCGATACGTTATTGATTGATTTAATGTTAAAACAACCGCTCTTAAATAGATTCACAATTTTACATTTCTTGAGAAGTACCTTTGGCTCGCGCGGGGTGTGTCCCCGCAAAAAGGACGACCGTAAAATGTTCTAGTATACAAAAGTGTTTTTTTTTAATTCCGCCAAAAATGAGATCGACTTCACCATGACGACCGAACAAAAGCTGTTCAATGATGTCTCGTTGATCGCTAGGGTGAAAACCGGCAGTGATCACCGAATGGTAAGAGGCACATTGAACCTGAACGTGAAGCTGGAGAGGTCGCGCCTGGTGAAGTCCACGCTCCGTCCACCTCGTGCCCTTATCCAAAACCCCGAAAGCTTCCAGATCGAATTGCAGAATCGCTTTCAGTGCCTGGATGATTGCGTTACAGTGGACGATTTGAACGAGAAGCTCGTGGAAACTGTCCATGCGGTGGGAGCAAAGATTTGCAAGACCCACCGCACAAAAAGGATCCAGAAACTCTCCGACCACACTCTCAATCTCATGGAGGCTAGGCGTGAAATGAGGCTGCAGGCCTCAACTGATGCGTCAGTATATCGGCAACTGAACATACAGATCTCCATATGTATGCGGCGAGACCTACGCTTCTTCAATACTGCTGGTATTGAGGAAGCGATAGAGCGAAACCAAGGCTCCTAAGGTCTTTGCCAGGGATCTGTCTGCCGGAAAAAGCCAACTGACTAAGTTGAGGACCGATAGCGGTGGCGTCATTTCCGCTGGACCAGAGATTTTGAGTGAGATCGAGAGATTCTATGGACAGCTGTACACATCGACGTTTGAGCCACACACTAGTGTGAGTAACGACCCAAGAGCAAATCTCGTCCGACACTATTCCGACGATATCCCGAACGTCAGTCTGAGCGAGATTAGTATGGCTCTCAAACAGCTCAAGAATGGCAAAGCGCCGGGCGAGGACGGAATTACAGCGGAGCTTCTGAAAGCGGGTGGAAAACCGGTACTTTTAGTCCTTCAGAAGCTATTTAATTCCGTCATCCACGGCGGCGCTACGCTGGAAGCGTGGAGTAGAAGCGTGGTTGTCCTGTTCTTCAAGAAGGGCGATAATGCCCTCTTGAAGAACTATAGACCGATATCGCTTTTGAGCCGCGTCTACGTGCTGTTTTCGAGGGTCATTACGAATCGTCTCGCAAGCAGATTTGACGACTTCCAGCCTCCCGAACAAGCCGGATTCCGAAAAGGCTTTAGTACCATAGACCACATACATAACCTTCGCCAGATTGTACAAAAGACCGATGAGTACAATCTCCCGCTATGTCTGGCGTATATGGACTATGAAAAAGCCTTTGATTCCGACGAAATTTGGGCGGTGCTACGGTCGCTTTCAGCGGTGCCGAATTGACTGTCGGTATATCGATGTGCTGCAGTGTTTGTACAATAAGGCTACGATGGCTATCCGAGTACAGAACCAGAGTACGAAACCGATCCAATTGCAGAAAGGTGTAAGACAGGGTGATATTATATCCCCGAAACTCTTCACCGCTGCTTTGGAAGATGTCTTCAAGCTACTGGACTGAAAAGGATACGGTATCAACGTCAATGGCGAATACATCACTCACCTTCGATTTGCCGACGACATAGTCATAATGGCAGAATCGCTGGAGGACCTCAGCGCTATGCTCAATGAGGTCACTCAATAGTGTCTCCCAACAGGTAGGTCTTAAGATGAACATGGACAAGACGAAGATCATGTCTAACGTCCATGTCACACCTATACCGGTTGTTGTTGGGAGCACTACGCTCGAAGTTGTTGACGAATATGTATACCTAGGACAGATTGTCCGACTAGGTAGGTCAACTTCAACCAAGAGGTCAATCGACGGATCCAACTCGGCTGGGCAGCGTTCGAGAAATTGCGTCACATCTTCTCGACGAGTATACCTCAATGCCTGAAAACAAAAGTATACAACCAGTTGCCAGTGATGACTCACGAAACCGTAACGTGGTCCTTCACTGCAGGCCGCATGAGGAAGCTCAGAGTCGCGCAGCAAGCTATGGAAAGGGCCATGCTCGGAGTTTCTCTGCGAGATAAAATCCGCAATGATGTTATCCGCAGCAGAACTAGAATAACCGACATAGCCCTAAGGATTAGAAAGCTGAAGTGGCAATGGGCCGGCCATATAGCTCGTAGAACCGACAACCGTTGGGGAAGAAAGGTTCTCGAGTGGCAACCTCGTACCGGCAAACGCAGCGTAGGGCGACCCCCCACTAGATGGAGCGACGACCTGCACGGTTTTGCGGGAAGTCGATGGATGCAGGTGGCTCAGGACCGTGTTTTGTGGCAATCTATGGGGGAGGCCTATGTTCAACAGTGGACTGTAATAGGCTGAAATGATGATGATGATGATGATGTATAAAGTGATGAAACGAGCAAAACGTTCACCTGATAGTAAGTGCAACGTCTGCCCATAACTGTGTCACCCAGAACATTTCTGTGTGACACCTCACTGTGCCCATTACCTTGAGACATCAGTTCTTAAGTCTCATATGCCCAGTGATTACGCTAGCTCTCAGTGCCCTTCAAACCGAAACACAGTAATGTTTGCACACTAAGCAGTAGTGTCACGGCAGAATAACTGGCCCTGGGGTGGTACCTACCTTAGGAGCAATCGCGACGCTGAGAGCCGAGACATTGTACATCCTTACACGCGGGGCCACTGCTAGCGAGTCTTCGACAAAGTTATGAAAGACGTCGGCCTAACAGCGTACACATGCAAAAAATACTGCTTAGTAGGAGCGAGGTTGTATTACGAACTCGCGGAACTTGTAAGTTTTGGAGACGTCCTCCCCAGATGTGACCACCCGCTCTGGTAGGCAGCTATCCCCTTTCATTGGCGCACTATAAAAAAGTCAAACACATTCATAATCTATTAATAAAATATTACTAAAAATAAAGTTCGAAAAAAACGAGTTAAAGAGCACTACCTCTCCCTTATGCCACTTTAGTGTATATGTGTATATGTATGAGTATGTATGTATGTGTGTATGTATGTATGTATGTAAGTATATATGTATATAAATGTGATTATGTTAGTGTGTGTGTATATGTATCTATATTTTTTTTTATTTTGTGATTTTATAATATTCTTTTTTTTTTCTGTTTTTTTTTTGTCCAAAGTGCACATCGAGTCTGCTTCTCTTTAAGGATATCCAGTAACAGGCCTGCTGGAAGAAATTTCATCATGAAATAAGCAGTGCCTTTGTACTAATTTACTATCTTTGTAATTTCTATTGTAATTTTTATGTGTACATAAACAGTAAATAAATAAATAAAAGTTCATAACCACATAAAAAAATTATCAATTTTTTGGTTTTTGTTTTTAAATTGGTTAAAAATATGCCTGTAGTGTTCAGAATATTTATTTTGTAAGCGGCTTAATAAAAAACCTAAAATGAAACGTTGCAAATTTATAATCTGTGAACCAACTTAAGTCAAATCGTCAATGGCGGACGTTCACTGTCGCCTATACAAAACATTTTAGCACGCGAATTATTTACATAACAAAATCTAACCTGCATGCTGCAGTAAAAATTCGATTACAACTAGAACATTCGCAATTCACAATGTCGACAGTCGTGTCGGACTGTTTTACTATCGGCAGCATAGTTGCCACCAAAACTTGCTATAATGAGGACATAGAAGGAGAGGTTTTAGCTTTTGACCCTCAAACGAAAATGTTAATACTCAAATGCCCGTCTTCTAGCGGCAATCCCAAGCGTCATGATGTTAACATTGTTAACTTATCGCTGGTGAGCGATGTGCAAATTAAAAAAGAAGTGACCACGGTACCCGAACCTCCGCAGTCGCTGAATCTACATAGACTGAATACAAGAGTCCGGAACTCCATAGAGAATAAGAGAAGATTAGTGAGTATTATATTTTAATATTGGCCTCAGATTGGATGAAAGATGATCACACAGATGTCTGATGAAATATCTGTGAATGTTGCAATTAAAAACTTTTGAGAGTAGTGTAATATTTTAATGAATTCATTTAAGGGTTTGATCGATAATTTTATTTTGATACGTTAATGTTTCTTTGACTTTATTATTCATTATAATTTTGCATTTTACTATATTTTTGTAGATTTTATAGTTGTAAATAGGTTTCAAGTAATTTTGAGAGTACTGACTTTAGTGTGAACTAAACATATATTAAATAAAAAAAAGATATATTTAAAATAGTTAATTAGCGGTTTACATTGTATGGATTTAAGTACTTATATAAATCTGTGGGTGGCGGTGATAATTTACAATCAGGGGAGCTACCTGCTGGTTTGCCACTCTTCTATAAGATTGTATTTTGAGAATTACATTCATACATAGTCATGCCTCTTTCCTACTTGTTACATTCCTGACATAACTCTTTTGCTTCTACTGTCATCAGTGTTTTCATACAAGCTAATCAGTTGCAGTACTTTTAATGTGGCCTTTCCATAAAATAACTTAATTCTGATTGAGATATGTGTGTCTACATCTACCCTTACCAGCTTGAGATATAATATTATATGTGTAATATTAAGTGTGTTACGAGTGCAGCATTGTCGCTGTTACAATGATAATTTCCTTATTAATAACCTTTTCATGGCTCAGCTGCTGAACCGATCTTGACGAAATTTGACACAAAGATAGATTGCATCCTGGAGATGGACATAGGATGCTTTTTATCTTAGAAAATCAAATCTTTTCCACGGGATATTTAAAACACTTATATACACACGGACAATGACGCGGGCATCTGCTAGTAGCAATTATATTTTTGATAAAAGTATCATCAATTAACAGGACACTTTTAAAATCCCTGAACACTACTTAAAAACTATCCAGGACTCCCCAAAAAGCAGGTCATGTCTTGGGAAAATAGGACAATTAGCAACTCTAGTCTAGATTAGCAGGGTAACCCAACCATGGAAATACTGGAACACTACATGGAATACAACATCTTAATACTTTATTTAAGATCTGTAGTGGTCTCAAGCTCTTATTCTCGTAATATCATACCACCCAATGTCATTGCATTGGTGTTGTAAAAGTCCACAGAGGGAAATTTAAATCAGATGCACTGCAGCATCATCCTGGAACATCTGAGTAAATAAATTGCAGTTGCCAACCAGCATGCTAATTGCTACAGGCTTTTGTGGGGCAATCTATGGGGAGGCCTATGTTCAGCAGTGGGCTGGTGACAGGCTGAAATGAAGTGGATAGTGGATAGCCATCCATGCTAGTGGTCTATGCCAGCAGTGTCATGGGTGGTTAAATTACCATCTCTAAAAATGCTAGGCGCCTATATATATTTTCGGTGATGTAATTGCTGTTAGCCTTCTCGGCTTTTACAGCTTCATCGGATACTACTAGGTGCCTAAGATGCAGTCCGTGCGTATTTGGGTATGTTTAGTAGTGACTGTAGGCTGTAATTAGGGTTCCCAATCTCAGTTTGTTTTAATCGAAGTTCTATTTTTATATGCCCGATTTTTGATTCATTTGAAGTCATTTTTTGACAGATCATACTTTTTATCAAAGGTCGGAAACCCTAGCTGAAATATACAAAATACTTTTAAGAACTAGTGATGACTAGGCAGATCTAGATATGGAATGGTGGTTTATAATTACTGCAAATTATTATCTAAAATCCTAATTTTCTTTATGTGCAGGTGTCAGCGCTGTCAGCCTGTCTCGACCCTGAGGGTCAGAGGCTGTTCCTGGCTATCGCGAGAGTAATCGACGATGTTTCATGGGCTGGACAGAACATCAGGGTGTATAATGAAGTAACCATCACACCTCCATATAAGGTAATCAACAATATCTTCCTGTCTTCTATACTCTATTCACAGAAAGAGCAAGAAAGTTTTCACTACTTGTCCTATATGTGCAGTGCGACAAAGAAATTGCCTTTTTAAGAAATTACCTGACTTCCACACTGCAGGAGAGCCAGGGGAACCTTCTTTTTAAATTTGAAAAAATTACGAGACTAGCAAATGTTCACCTGATGGTAAATGCATCATTTGCTCATAACAAATACTGTATCACCCAGAACATTTCTGTATGACACCACACTGCACCCATCACCCTGAGAAATCAGTACTTAAATGATTACACTGCCTCTCAGTGCTCTGGTGCAAACATAACTGATACACAGTAATGTTTGCACCCTACTAGTTCTCGGCCCAATAACCTACCTAGACAGATTTCTGCATAGGAATACTACCACCATCTAGGTGCCTTCCATTTGTAGTGTAATATTTGTGCATAAACAAATTATTGGTTTTCGGATCTAGTTTTATTGTGATTTCCTGTGTTTTTAATACTATACCCTGACCTTCCAACAATATTAAGGATTCTGTTTGTGCGAACACTTGTGGTACTGCAATATCTCCATGCAGTGGTCAAAAAACATACAAAAACTCAGTACGGCTTTGTTTCTTATGCTTGGTTGGAATCACTCTTAATCTTCCATTTTCCAGCAATCTTGTATTACCCATCTTGTATTTCCAAAGTTCTTTGATGAGTTACCTTCAGTCGATTTTTTCACACCCACATGAGAAGATGATGTTCATAACTTCAGCACCACAGTGAGAAGTATGCTTAAATAAATATTCTTCGTCTCTATTTCAGGTAGAGAATGTAATAGGTGAGCAGGACTCCAAACCCTACAACTATATACGGAAATTTGTAGAAAGACATTGGAAGGATCACCGCGACCATGCTGCCGCGTCCAACTCAAACCAGCAACAGTAACAACAAATTCATACATATACAGTATATATCTATATGTTTCTATATGTTCTATATATCGCATACTACTTCTTGAGCTTTTGGGGGAGTGAAAGGATTTTATTTGATTTTGTTTGGCGCAGAAAATGCTTTAATGAAATATCAAGTAACTTTGTCTATGGTCTGAAATTGTTCTGAAATAATAAAATCAAAAACTGCTTTACCATCTCTTTTTCTATACTTCTTTAACTTCCCCAAAAGTTAAATCGGTAAATTAGATTTTTTTTCTACCGTATCATATACCAAATATTAAATATCACAACAATTTTTATCTTTGTTTCTTTAAAACGAATAAAGGCTTTATTTGTTCATTTAAAAATAAAACACAACGTGTCTAAGAATTGAAATTGTTTATATTTGTATAGATTTCGCGAGGTTAGTTAAAAAATAAGTCATTTTAGATTCGCATATAACCTCATAATCTAAATATTTTGAACTGGTCGCGAAATCTGTACGGAGATTTGTTTTTACTTTTTTTGTTTTGGGTACTCCGAATTTTTATATGGTATCATCGTTCCTTTTTGTGTGTTGCCATTTAGTTCATTTTTCCAATAAATATTATATAAACTATTGCATCTTTTTCCACGCGTCTCTAATCAAAATTCTTCCGACATTCTTGATTATTTTTATACCACGGCAATGCAGTATATTCTTGGTAAAATTTGGAGTAATTATTTTCTATTTGTAGTGTATAGTATACTATTTATATAATGTTGGATTAAGTAATGGTAAAAAAAAATATAAAACGGAAAAACTTGTTGTTTTGACTTTTATTTTAAACCTCTCACGGACCAAGCAGACTACAACCTGGAAAATGTAAATTTAAATATGGACAATTACTGTAGTTTGTCTTACAGTGTGTTTTCGGCGGCTAATTCTAGTTAAAAGTGCTTCCTAACTTTGCTGGCCGCAGCATCCTTCAATTAAGATGCAGAAATCCATCTAGGTAGGTACCACCCCAGAGCAAGCAGTAGTGTGCAAACAATTCTGTGTTTCGGTTTGAAGGGCACTGTGAGCTAGCGTAATCACTGGGCATATGAGACTTAAGAACCGATGTCTAAGGGTGACGGGCGCAGTGTGGAGACACACTGTTCTGGATGACACAGCATTTGTTATGGGCAGACGTTGCACTTACCATCAGGTGAACGTTTTGCTCGTTTCATCACTTTATACAATAAAAAAAACATTACGTTATATATCATACACACTCCAAGTTTTCAGTTTCAACAAATGACACAAGTGGCTTATGGTAACTAAAGTATGATAAGAAATAAATGCTTTACTTTAGATTACCATTACTTACCATCAGGTGAACGTTTAGCTCGTTCCGTCACTTTTATTAAATTTAAAAAAAAAAATGTAGTGCATGTGTCTAATCACCGTGTCACACCACACCCTACAGTATACCTACCCTACCCCTGATTTGATCATATAAGCGCTACATCGGACGCGAGTGCGTACGGACTAGAGAGCATCTCGGTATTTGCGCGTACATTTATGAAAATTAAAATAAACTTGTAGCACTAAGATATACTGCGCAGTTGATAGCTTAATAGAAAATAATAGAACAAATGATTAATTGAACAACAAACTTTGGAGGCAGGCATAACGAACAAATGAAAGATATGGCGAGCGACCGGACGCAGGTTAATTTAATATCGCTACCAATTTAGA
Source organism: Luehdorfia chinensis (assembly GCA_019845155.1). NCBI lineage: Eukaryota > Metazoa > Arthropoda > Insecta > Lepidoptera > Papilionidae > Luehdorfia > Luehdorfia chinensis. The sequence goes on along the minus strand of JAHVAK010000013.1, from coordinate 376,402 downwards.
TTACGTTAAACAAATGTGTAACTTTTCAAATTTCTTTGGCTCTTCCATTAGCAGTATAAAATGAAGATGCAGATAAAAATTTAAACTAAAAACATTTTTTTTATAAATAACAACCTATCTCTCTCCGTGTGTTCGTGTGTGAGAGAGAGAGAGTGTGTGTGTGTTTGTGTGTTTTATTTTAAGTGTAACTTCGGCTGCCGTAGAATAACATCGGTGATTTTCTAATCACCTAAAATGAGCCGCAAGAGTGTGTCTCAGTGTAATTATGTTGCTTACTTTTGTTACTTAAGTTAAAAATAAAACAAAATTTGATAAAAATGCGTAATCGTTTATTCAATAAAGCCTTACATCTAGAAATGGTTACAATGAAGGACAACACAACATATATATACATGTAAATTATATCGAGGTAATTAGTTCAAAACGCATTTCAGTTAAAATAATTCTTAGATAAAAAGAGCAAGCAGTATGAAACACACAAATCCCCAGCTCGTTTAAACAAAAAAAGTCACTATGTTTTCCTCTACCGCCGAGCAAGCGATAAATCAATAAAATTTAACCTTTCGTACATTGGAACGCAAATCGACACGTAATAATTATTTTCAAAGAAACAAACAGTTTCATCTTTTTTTCATGGATTCCATCACCAGATCTCGACCATATATGAGAACCCCCTTACGACATCCCCTTTGTAACAAATAAGAAATTAAAATCTGTTCATAAACAAAGAAGTTATTCTCCAACTCATACATAAAAAATAAGGTACTGTTGACTATCAGAGCGCTGTTCAGCCAAATTCGCGCACCTTTGAAAGTTACGTTATTTCGATGGCGTTTGAAATCGGTTTAAAATACTGCCACCAAATTGTGCAGTATTTACGCGGCGCATATCAACATATAAAAGGTTGTCTTTCTCTTTGTATAATATTAATTAAGGTTATGCCTGAGTAAATATTAAACGCTAACAAGTTTAAATGTCGAAAAGGAAAAACGAGAAACAAAGTTACTATCCATACACCTGAACTGAAAAGAACAAACGTGTCTTGTTCATTGTATTACAAAAATAAGAAATAAAAACACAGTAACTTTTATAACACATTAATGAGCCAAGTATAGTTTTTTATATCGCTTGAATTCTAAAATTTCACTCACTAAATAAAATAATTGAAACATTTAGTTCTTCTCCTTCCAATTTCAAATCAAAACTCCAATCAAATTTTATTATCGCATGTATGAACATTTTGAACTAATTCCCGCCGATACAAAAACATTAACAGATTAAGAATAAAAATGACATCTAGCGAATTTAACTTAAAAAAATAAACAGAAATTCCGTTATCACTCACGGATACATATATTTTAAATTTATTTTAACAAAACTTTCTAATTAATACTTACGCCTGCGGAGACACAGGTTCTCTAATTAAATACAATTTTTAAAACCCACTAATTAAGTGGCTAAAATAAATATTTTGGATTTTTTATGTAATCAATATTCATTATAGTAGGAATAATACAACAGATAGTTCAAACATTACAGATGTTACTTGATGATAATGCACCCTAGATTCTGTTTGTAATTAAGAGCAACAAGAAACCCAGAAATCTAAGCATCCGCGATAATGCTATATTATCTGTGTTTGTGTGTAACTCTAATAATAACATATTGACAGTGAATGGAAAAATGTAGTATGAGTATATCTAAGAAACTACAACAGTCTACTTGCTAGAATTCGTTTGAAGTATTTGGAAAAGTAAAAAAATATCTTAAGACTATTTTTCTATAAAAGATTAAATTGTTTTCTTTTTACATTGTTCGTCGATGCAAGAATCTATAATTACTCATTTATATTTAATTGATTATCATAAATTTATGCCACATTAAATCATAAAACAATCGGAAACCCCTACTACCTTTATTTTAATTTTTAAGTTTGAGAGTTTGAAAGAAACTTCCAGAAGTAACACCTGCCAAACCTGCATTGACGAACAAAGTTTGAGTGACGAGAGATAGATACTAAGAAGATACAAAATATTTCTGACTCTAAATAACTTTTTTTTAGTTTTATAATGTTTAATCTATCCGCTTTACGCAGTACATACGTTACGTAAACGTAAAGCAATATTGTTTTACCAAAATATTGTTAAGAATGGCGGGAAAAATTGATTATTCTCACAAGTTCAAAGAATGTGTTGACTGACATATGAATTGTCTTTAATGAATGACATTTGTCCTTTGGGTATAGTTTATACTAAACCGAGTTATCGACATATCGGACACATATTTGTTTAAACATATCGATATATTCTGATAAATTTGGCGACAAAAAAAAGACTAAAATATAATGGATATGATTTCGACGAAAACCATACCACAACTGCGTTAAAGCGCCTACTCACGTCCCGACCGTAAATCAGAGTTAAAATTGTAGGTTGGCGTTTGATTTTGGAACAAACCTCTCGGCGTGGTTTACTATTCAGTCTTTGTCTGGTATTGAAATCAATGCTGTAGTGAAATTATAAAGTAGTATAAAAATTTACAAAATCGAAGAAATTCAAAACTAAAAGCAAGTTCTAACAAGGTCAGTACCAGCCACTTGCAATAAAGTTAAACATTAATAAATTGCAAGGCGCGCTCCCAACCTTTCAGGCCACAGATTTTAATTTGAGCATTTTTTTTTAATTTACCCAAACAAAGAATAAACAAGCGAAGCCCAAATAGTATTTAGTATTATGTCAGATATAATGGCCTGCGAATACAAAATCTCTCGCATTTATTTGACTTAGATTTAAATAATTACGAAATGTAAAAAAATGTTTTATGATATTTTTCAAATCCAAGTGTCAAAAACTGATTAAAAAAATTACATTATGTTTGACAGTTTGACTGTTTGACCAGATTTTACTTTAAAGAGCCCCTAAAATCTGTACAGATTATGTATATATAGGATAAGTTGAGTCTTGTCTTTAAGCAAAGCCTCCTTTATGTAATTGCAATGACGTTGTATATATTTATTTATTTACATCTAAACTTAAAATATACACAGAAATTAAAGAATTCAATAAAAACGCTACCGCCACTTTTCGAGTTAAATGCTGTGTCACCCAGAACATTTCTATGTGACACACTGCGCTTGTCACCCTGAGACATCAGTTCTAAGTATCATATTCCCAGTAATTATATACTATTCTATTGTATTTAATTACTGATTAATTGATTCGATCGACGAAGTGAAAAACAGCGTGATAAGGTAACGTTGCGGTGAGGTTGAAGATTTAGCGAAAAAGATAAAGAAAGGGATGCTTAGATGGTTTGGACACGTAAAGACGATGATGAATGAAAGAAGATTGACGAAACAGATTTCTGAGGCGAGTGTGAATGGGAAAGCCGGTAGGGGTCGACCTAGGTGTATGTATCACAATAAGATCGGAGAACTTTTGAGGAAAGGTCACGTTAAATGTACCCGCAACCGACGAGCGTGTGTGAAAACGTTAATGAAAGTAGAAGAAGCGTAAGATGTGTGTCAGGATCGTAGCATGTGGAAAGATGTGGTCTCTGCCTACCCCTATGGGAAAGAGGCGTGACCTTATGTATGTAAATATAAAGATTTCAAATATTCAGCCAAAAATCATGCAATCTTTTTCGAGGTCTGGTTGGACAGTGTTGAACAATTGAATTTGTTTCATATCTATTTTCATTGGATACGAAAAGCAAAGGACATGAGTGCTAGAAGATTCTGTAACTGTCGTGTGGTATCGCTTTTGATTATGGTATATTTATATCAAAGTCAAATAAATCGAGCAGTCTCTATCATCTAAAAATAAATCATACTAAATCATAGATACAAGTAATATTGTTTACTAAATCCTACTCCAGGCGATCTTAGACCTGTACGGCTAGAAAAAAAATCAGTGCTTTGACATATCGAACCGCCAATTACGAAGTGTTTTCTTATGAAATGACAAAGAACCTGTTCATCCAGCCTAAAAACTATAAGTGGCATAGATAAGTAGAAACATTTTTATATAATTTCACAAATATATATATTGATGATTTAGTTATTGCGATATACATATATAGATTAAAAATATTGTACTTTGTGTTTGTGCAGTTAGGTATTATATATTGATTGTAAAATTTTATTACATGGTATAAAAATTTAAAACAGTTTTTCAATTGTTTTTATTTTTAAATATCCAATTATCAATAAATTTCGAATTAATATTACTGTTAATTTCAATTATCACATATTTCAATCATATATATATATATATATATATATACATATATTTATATAAGTATATATATTTAAAAATTTCTTATATAAAAATGTATTGCTTATTTCTCTATAAATGGCTATTAACTACAGTCCTCAACCTGTAAACTAATGCCATCTGTCCTCTCGCTCGCACACATTGGTCTTATGGAACGGTAATAGTGTTGTGCGTGTTAAAGGTATATATAGATAGTATGGGACTATATTTACTTAATTTGGCATTAGTAGCGAAATGACTCAGTTGCTGGAAAGTGTAAAAAAAAATATTTTTATGCATTTCCAGTAATGGTATCCCACAACTATCTCAACGTAAATTAAAAAAGTGTACGAATTTTAAATTAGAAACTTATAACTATATAATTATGCCACATTCGACTTTAGAATTATAAACTAAAATACAATCGAAATAAAATTGTTATACAGATATATATCCGCGATTACAGATTCTGTGTCGATAGCCGTAAGGTGCAGGATCGCAACGCACACGTAATATCTATCTTACGAATGTTCCCAACCAACTCAGTCTTTTAGAGGCGCTCTAATTCAAGACGATAAGTCTGGGGGGCAGCATCCCTTTCTTGCTCAACCATACCCTGTAAAAAGAACAACATTAATACATTTTTTTATAAGAGAAAGTGACGAAGCCGCGTAAAATGTTCACCTGACGGTAAGTGCAACGACTGCCCATAACAAATGCTGTGTCACCCAGAACGTTTCTGTGTTTCAACACACTGCGCCCGTCATATGCTCATAACTACTAGCTCACAGTGCCCTTCAGACCGAAACACAGTATTGTTGAATACTAGTGCTTCACGGCAGAATAACTGGCAACGGGGTGGCACCTACCTAGACGTATTTCTGAATGCATTTCCGGGATGGTTATCTAAAATATACCATGTGGTGGGGATGAAAGGAAATCTGCCACTTACCGATGAAAGAGGACGTTCTTAGGAATACAAATAACTAAGAAATATATTATATTTCTTGTTTAATTCTTTGCGAGATGTAATCTATGAATTAATTACATGACATATCATGTATTTATGTCACCTGCATGTTGAACAATATCCTCACATGTCGAACATGCAACTACTTACCTGTATCAGGAGCCTAGTAACCCCGACTTAATCATATATCATGTCATATCACATCTACGTGTCACCCGCATGTAGAAGTAGAACAATATCCAATATCCTCACATGTTACACTGACGTACCTAAATTTGTAAACATGCAACTAACCACCTGTAGCCGGAGCCTAGTAACACCGACTTCACGTGACATACCAGGTCCTCGTCCGACCCGCATGTTGAACAATATTGTCACATGTCACACTGACGTGCCCATGTTAGCTAGATTTGTAAATGTGCAAACACTCACCCAATTCCGGCGCCGAGTAAAAGCGACACTATGTTGGTGACCAACACAGCAGCGATGGCGCCACGACTGAACAGGCAAGTGCGACGGACGGATAGGCAATGGCTCTGTAATGTATGTGCAGACTTAATTACAACGAACAGTATCAACACATAAATTATGCGTAACTTTTTCTGCAAACAGTCCCACCTTTTCCCCATATATAAGGGATAGGCAGAGGCCTCTCAAGTAGCCCACTTTTCGCCCCCGCAGGAAACCGACGGTAGCGAACCACGTCGCGCCATTTCGGGTACGAATCATAAAAATTTTTTTTTTACTCCCCATTGCGTTCCTACTAGCAGTATATTGGCAGCATTGCTTTTGCAAGCCTAGATTACACTAGCTCTTAGTGCTATTCAGATCGAAACAATGTTTGCACAATACGCTTCACGGCAGAATTACCTGCGGTGGTACCTAGCTAGAAGTATTCCTGTATAGGGCATCCTACCACCGGTATCAAATGTAGCAACGAGCTCACCTGCTGCATCGCTGGAGCCACGAGCTGCTGCTCCAACACCTCAATGGATGAGGTGGCTGAAGGCGGCCCCCTGGCGCTTTGTGGATGCTTAAACCGCCAGTCCCTGGAAACAAGGGAAATATATATATTCACGTCAGACTGTTATCCCCTTGATTATTTGAGGTCGTCCTGGCCGATTCTCACCCACGACTACTACTGACGAATACTGTCGGATCCAATAATACTTATAGCACTACTGACAGAACGCAGTGGTCACATGAGACTCAAGAGCCGATTTCCCGTGTTGACGAACGCACTGCGGTATTACACATAACCTTCCAACTCTGAGGGACATCGCTTCAAAAAAAAAACATTTTTATGGAAGCAAATGACGCGAAGAGCTCATCCTTCACGTTATGTAAGTGCCACCACTGCCCATAGTTACTTCGAGTCACCCAGAGCATTTTCGTGTGGCACAACACTGCGCCCATAACCCCGAGACAGTTGTAGCAGTGCCCTTCAGACCGAAACAGTAATGTTTGCACGCTACTGCTTCACGACAGAACAACTGGCACCTATTTAGACTATCTACTTAGATTCTTGCATAGGAACCATACCAATGGTAAATGTGAAAACCACTTTTACTCACTTGGGAGGTAACTGGTCCGGTCTACTGCTCCACTCCCACACCCAGTCGTTGGAGTCATCCTATAGAGAAGAGAAATCCTTGATGTTAAAGTCAGATAACACATCATATTATTGGCATGATTTTCTCCTAGCCGATTTCGACCACGGCGACAACTTCCGAATCCGAATGTCGAGAGCCATCAATTGCTCAGGAGATATTATAGTGCCACAAGTGTACGCGCAAACACAGAGGCACTCACTCGTCCCAACCTACCCTCGCCCGATGTAACGCTGATGCGATAAGATCGGAGGTAGGCTAGGATGCAGTGTCATAAACACGGGGACAAACACAACACAACCAGACCCGAAAACCAACAATTTGTGTGTTAACACAAATGTTGGCTCCGGCTGGAATTCATAGCCCTGGACCCGCGGCGTAGAAGTCAGGTACTCTGACCACTAGGCCACGCGGTCGTCATTATTGGCATATATGAATTCTAAGGAGGAATTATATGAAGATCTATCTATATATGTTACTAGCTGATACCCGCAACTTTCGTCCGAGTGGATATAGGTTTTTCAATGTCCCTTTGGAACTACTTGATTTTCCTTTATAAGCGAAAACTATTCTATGCCCGTCTCCAGGACCTTGCATCTTTTTGCCAAATTTCGTTAAGATCGGTTCAGCAGGTCGAGCCGTGAAAAGGAACAGACAGAGGGACAGTGAGAGCTGCTCTTGCATTTATAACATTAGTATGGATTTATCGAAGGTGTTTTTCTGTACGGTATGAAATATCTCACACTGTACCAAACAACATCGTACACTGTATCAAAATTAGTATTTATTATTTTTATTATTTATTACTTAAGGGCTACTTACAATGTTACACAGTCTAATCAATAATATAAAGTCTAGAATTACTACATTGCTTGTGCTACATTAATTACAAGTAGCCACGGCATGCGATTACATTAATACGCCATTTTGAAGATTATGACACCTTCTAATGACAAAAATACGTAAATGTCTTAAATTAATATTTTCGTTAAAAATTGGATTAAAAAGACTGAGTAATTAATTTAATTAAACTTAATAGGAAAGACGTAGGCTCTGTTGTACTCTGCCTGACACCTATCGGGGACACAGATGTCGTATGAGAAATTCAGAAAAAAAGTAAAGTTGGTAGAATGTAGAACACACTTTCAATGATACTCTTAATTGGTTTGAGTGCGATATGTCGTGTGGTTTTTGAGTCTCTTCCCAGCAGCCCAACCCTAGCACAGCAGTGGTACATTTATAGGTTGTAACATTAAGTTTTTTCACTAACCTTCCAGCAGTTAATGTAGACACCTTTGAGCTCGTCTTCCGTAGACGGCTCCAGGTTCGGACTGTTCGGCGGAGACTTTGGGCTGTGAACAATAAATTTAACATTCTTTACTTAAATGTCTTCTGCTGTCTGAAGTGAAAATGGATCGGCCGTATAGCTCGTAGAATCAATCTAGTACCGGCAAACGCAGTGTAGGGCTTTGCTAGGTCGATGGATGCTGCTGGCTTGGGGCCGTGTTCAGTGGCAATGGATTGGAAACATAAGTTTAGCAGTGTTCGTGTGGTGTGTGTGATAATAGATGAAATATCATGGGTCAAAGTCAAATTTTCTATTAGGCTATTCTCTTATTCAGCTTAGGCTTGTATCAAGCTCTTATCAATGTCAAAATCTGCATCAGGTGCGTTTTACAGGCATACGTTTCAAATGCGCAACACAACCAGACCTAAAAACCAACAATTTGGGTTTTTGCACGACGTTGGCTCCGGCTATGATTCGAATCCAGGACCCGCGGCGCAGAAGCCACGTACTCTGACCACTAGGCCACGCGATCGTCAATTTAATTACAACATATTCCAAAGCTGAAGACATTTTTCGGGATTTTAGTTGCCTTGCGCCTTAGTGTAAAAACTAGTTGAAAGACATGGTTCCGGGAACCAGACCTTCATCCGAGATTATTACGCAGGCAGTCGGATCGATAAGAAAAATAAAAATCATAATTTTGTTACAAGCTTTCATTTGTGAGGCCTTTATGCAACAGTGGGCTTGAAATGTTCGTTTGGCTATGATATTTGTCAAAACAAATCCAACAAGCCCAAACATGACGGAGCTACTTTGCCTAGTTCAAGAGTTCCTACGACCAACTACCGGATCCATCATCATACCAGCCCCATGGTACCATATCATTGCATCGTCACCGAAGCTACATAGGTATGCCAAAATTTAGCTCAATCAGACATCGGAAAATAGGTCAAATTTGGCCTCCAATATTTGATCTTCACATACAATTGCAAATTAAACAAAAGCTTGTATAATAAAAAGGTGGGCGAATGAGTATTGTGCTCGCAAATCGAGAGGCAAGCTCCTTCACTTCGCTACCAAAGCTTGTTAGTGCATGCTCGCCTCAATCATTGCACAATTGAGCTCGACTGGCAATAGACAGATACGTGACCACCGCCACGATTGCATTTATCGCGCATTGAACTCCATATGACGCACTTTGCAATTGCGCTTCCTTTTACAGTACTGTGTTGCTTCTGAGGGCTATTTACGACTATTTAATGTCTTGTTTCTAAAATTAGAACGTGGTGTGCCTCAAGGATACGCGTTCAAGACCTTCCCTATTTTTATTATACATATTTGATATATTTAGACTTAGAATACATACATACAATCACGACCACTTTTCGCCCCCGCGGGAAACGAGACGTGACGGGTGGCGAACCACGTAGCCGTTATTTTGGTAAGAGTCAAAAAAAATCTTACTCCCAACTGCGTTCCCACGAGCAGTATAGACTGTCAACCGCCGAGCAATATCACTTGATAATTCCTCGTTTTGAGGTGAAACACGTGTCGTGTTCTCGACTTCAGTGGTGTGTATTGCCTAGTGATAGTGTTGTAGTGGTGGAGGGTGTCTGGTGGCGGCTCCCGGTGGCGGTATTGGTATTCTTGTGCACGATTTTGTGGGAGGGCGGGCGGTGCTCTTCAAAACTAGGTAATAGACACCATTTTACATTTTGCATGCGGATCTTAGCAAATTAACTTTCTTTCCTTTACTATAATGGATATCCGCAAAGTAACACCTGATTCTATTAGAAATGTTTTGTCAAAAGTAGTTTCTGATGACGCCCAGTAATAACATTAGCTATCAATGTCTTTCAAGGCACTCAGTGCTAGCACACTTTTTTATTTTTTTATTCGAAAATGTGACGAGACGAGCAAAACGTTCACCTGACGGTAAGTACAATGTTTGCCCATAACAAACACCTCTGTGTGACACCACACTGCGCCCGACACCCTGAGACATCAGTACTTAAGTCTCATATGCCCCGTGATTACGCTAGCTCTCAGTGCCCTTCAAACCGAAACAAAGTAATGTTTGCACACTACTGCTTCACGGTAGAATAACTAGCCCTGGGGTGGTACATACCTAAACGGGTACCTGAATAGGAGTCCTAACACCAGTTAGCACCATTAGCGGCCAAAAAAATACGCTTTTGCTCAAAGGGCACGACGATTTTCACGTATATTTGCGATGCGTAGTCCGGCTGAGCAACGATTGCAAGCAACGTGCCCATAATGACGCCAGTCATCCTTAACATGATATGATCGAAACTAAACTACTTGCTTAACTAGATAACGAAACTATTCACTCGACACATCTTTACGAAACAGTAAGGGTTAGCTCACACCGACGGAGTGGCGGTGAAGAGCAATTTGGTGGTATCAATTTGGTCCTATGCAGGAATCCGTCTAGGTAGGTACCGCCCCAGGGCCAGTTATTCTGCCGTGAAGCAGTAGTGTGCATACATTACTGTGTTTCGGTTTGAAGGGCGACGGTTTGGTAGGGTTTGAGACTGTGAGCTACTGTAATCACTGGGCTTATGAGACTTAAGAACTTATGTCTCAGGGTGACGGACACAGTGTAGTGTTACACAGAAATGTTCTGGGTGACACAGCATTTGTTATGGGTAGACGTTGCACTTACCATCAGGTGAGTGTTCTGCTTGTTTCGTCATTTAAAAAAAAAATCACCGGTCGCAGAGCACAGGTCCATCCAACTTGAAAGTCTTCGCTCTCTGATACGGACGTGTTTCTCATCGTAAGGTGCTTATCTTAATATCATTGTGGTGGACAAATACAGGTTTGAACGTGCGGGAAGGCACATGGTGGCTATTGGCACTCTCAACCACATCATCACCATCATCATATCAGCCTATGACTAGTCCACTGCTGAACATAGGCCTACCAAATAGATTGCCACAAACGTTTGTAGGTCTTATTTTAGAGTTTTGCCATAGTTGCCACGCCTAACAGGCGGGTTGGCAACCGCAGTTAATTTATTGAGATGTTCCGGGGAAGATGTTGCTGCCAATCTACGGTATTCATTTACTCTCTATATACTTTTACGACACACACGGGAAGAGATGGGTTGGTAGATTCTCTTAAGCCGCCACCACACGGTCTCAACCATGCGCTACTATTATTACTTATATTTCGTTTTACCAATTTCAACCCTGTCAAACAGAAAGTCGAGTTCAAACTGTATTCGAATTAGTCGCTTCACCGCCACTCTGTCGGTGTACGTTAACCCTTATTATATATTTGTAACATATACGCGTCCGCGCAAGCGGCGCGCTTGCTGAAGCTTGACCCACATCTGCGTATTAATTACTACGAGTGGGATAGAATTACGAAGGTCAAGTGCCTCTGAACACTTTTGGATTTAGACAGATAAAATATAACAATGTTACGGTCCAGGTTCTTGAGCTAAGGTCAAACACAGTATTAATTTCCAAAAAGTTTTTTGAATTACAAATTGGGGGCTACATTTCACAGTTACGGTCCAGGTTCTTGAGCTAAGGTCAAACCCAGTATTAATTTCCAACAAGTTTTTTGAATTACAAATTGGGGGCTACATTTCGCAGCGATCACGGAGCGTGTCCTACCTAGTTACAATCTTGGCGAAACGACAACCGCGTGACTTTTACGTCGTCGGTCTTGTGTTCGATACCCAGCCAGGCGACATTTGTGCAAAAACACATTTTTTTTTTGTTTTCGGTTCCGGTTGTGCTGGGCATGTTATGTCTGTAAAACGCGCAAGCGGTAGAGAAGAAATCCCTGTAACCGTTTTTTTTAAAAGAATGTTGACCTTCAAAGTCAAAAGTAATGTTATTCAATTTAGACTTCCCAGTGTTGTTGCCACGCTTATTTGAGATCTACCGGAAGTCAACAGATGAGATGAGGAAGGATGATCCTCAGATCTAACCCGTATTTAAGCATTCAAAAAACCCACCTAATTATTTTTTATTATTTTTCTCGTCATCATCATCATTTCAGCCTACCATAGTCCACTGTTGAACATACTCGTACCTGCCTCCCCCATAGATTGCCACAAAACACGGTCCTGAGCCACCTACAACCATCGACTTCCTGCAAAACCGTGTAGGTCGTCGTTCCATCTGGTTGGGGGGACGCCCAACACTGCGTTTGCCGGTACGAGGTTGCCACTCGAGAACATTTCTTTACCATTCAGGTTATCGATTCTCCGAGCTATATGGCCGGCCCATTGCCACTTCAGCTTGCTAATTGCAAGCAAGCTTGCAAGCTATTTCTATGCCAAATTGAAAGATCGGTTCAGCGGTTGAACCGTGAAAAGGTAGCAAACAAACAGAGGGACAGAAAGAGTTACTTCCACATTCATAATATGAGTATGGATTCACGTACGTAGAAAGATGCCTATATTTTTATCGGATTGTATTATCTACTAGCTTATGCCCGCGACTTCATCCGCGTGGAAATAGGTTTTTTAAATATCGCGTGAAAACTATTTGATTTCGAGTTTTGAAGTTTAGTTACATTATACTAAAGGAGAGAAAGTAGCGCCTGATTCTATTAACTATATACAGTCACTCTTTTTTTACATATAAGGGATAGACAGAGACCACAACCGATTGGTGGTACGAGTCTAAAATGTTAAAGTTTATATTAAAAAAATGTCTAAACAGCCAGCGCCCGTGGATGTGTAGACTTCTTTTTGACTCCATAGACTGACAGAAATGTGAGGCTTCCCTATTCGGAATTAATCTCAAAACTTTATTTCTCTCCAAGCCGAGTGATGTCCTTCTAAGTCGATTTTCTCCGGCGACAACTACCCAATACTGTTGTTATTAACTGCGTAGGAGATATTATAGTGTCACAAATGCACGCGCCAACGTAGATGCACTCACTCGTCCTAACCTGTCTACGCTCGATGTAAAGCTCATGCAATAAGATCAGGAGTAGGCTAGGGTGCAGTGTCAGTTCGACACAAGGACAATCACAACACAAGTTGACCCGTGCAAATCAACAATTTGTGTTGAAATGTGCGAATCACGTGTATTTTTTGTGAGACAAAAAAAAATAATATATTATATGAGCCGTGTGGTGGCGGCTCGATAAAATAATACTATCACTCCATCCATATCCAATGGATCTCGTAAAAGGCGAGTAAGGAATTAAACTGCACTGTGCACCCAACAGCGCATGGTGGCGATGGGCTCACCACCTATCACACCAAGTGCATTCTATTGTTTTGGTGAAACGTGGATGGCAGTCATCTGTTTTTGCAGTGTGTGCCCAGTCTCTGACTACCCCATATACAGTCGTGATCTTATGTATGTATGTATGTTATCTGACGTGTAAAATATTACCTATAATGAATTGAACATTAACATATTTTATGACATTTTTTATGATTGTGTCAGACAGACACAATCATAAAAAATAAACGTGATGCTGGGAGGAGAGGAGGATAGCTAGCCTAACGACGTATCACCAAGACCGGTGAAAAGTGGCCTAAAAAAACCTGAAGCTATTAAAGAATGGCCCCTAAATCCATCAGACTATTGGTCTGTTACAGACAACATTCGTAAAGATGTAGTGTATGTCCGTAGACCTGTCGTAATGCTCTGTGCGCCTGGTACCGGTCTAGCCAGTTTTCCTGGATTCCGTTACGATGGCGAAAAACAAGATTAAATACCTACGTCTTACTATGTTCGCCTAGTACAGGGCCGAACGGCTGAGTGGTCAGTGCACTTAAAACTGGACTGAAGAGGTGGTGGGGGGGGGGGAGGGGGGGTAATAATAATAAACATACCATGGACGATTTCTGAATGTTGCTATAAATTTAAATATTAATAATAATATAATTTACGTCCCGTTTTGATATAGCATCTTCGTAGAGCTACTCATTAGTATTCCGCCTTCACTACAAGTACCTTACACAATGGCAATATTGGTATTTTGATCGTGTAATCCTAACGGTTGGTAACAACCTGTTATGGAATTGGCATTTCTGTCGACAATAATAGGATAATTTATAAATGTCAATTCCTACTCAATTTAAATCAAAACAATTTCAATAAACTACCAAACAGAAGGTTATAATGAGTGAATGCCTATATTTAACACTATCTGTGGACGGCTCATTTTAAAAATGAGCCGTCCACATGATTGCGCCGTACGGCATTTCGCGGTTATGTCGATCCCTGGGCATATGAGACTTAAGATCTGATGTCTCTGGCCGACGCTGCCACACAGTGCCACACAGAGATGTTCTGGGTGACACTGCATTTTATGCGGGCAAACGTTACACTTACCATCAGGTGAACGTTCTGCTCGTCTCGTCACTTTATCAAATATAAAAAAATGTTCGGTTCTGAACGCGGCTATATAATGCAATAATACTTTTTCAATCTGGATTAGTATTTCCTGGGATTAGCGTGTTCAAACATAAACACACTCCAGCTATATAAACGTAGTAAGATTACCGTGACTATGATATGTATTCGGGGAGTAGCGGAAATATATCTTGGTTGTGATTGGGTTTCGAACTAAAACACATACTATTTGAAACACTACCAGCTATGCCTCGCGGTTTCACGTAAACAAGCCGTCCCTGATCGATGATATGTATATTAGTTATTCTGCCGTGAAGCAGTAGTGTGCAAACATTACTGTGTTTCGGTTTGAAGGCACTGAGAGGGGCTAGTGTGACTAAAGAACTGATGTCACAGAGTGACGAACGCATTGAGACGTCACATAATTGTTTTGGGTGGCAAAGCATTTGTTTTGTTTTTCTCGTCACTTTCATCCGTAAAAATCAACGCGTGCAAGGTATTTCAATCGAATTTTGTTGTTTTCATTTATTTTATTGTGAGACCCTAATTATTTTTCTAAAATTAAAGTAGCCTTAGTTATCCGGTACAATATCAGCTATCTGTCAGTGAAAGTCCCGTCGGAATCGGTCCAGCCGTTTCGGAGATTAGCCGGAACAAACAGACAGACAAAAATTAAAAAAAACTGTTATTTTGCTAAAGTACCGTATATACTTTCATGAGCATTGAGTAAAAAGCTGTTATATTGTTATTTCAGACAGACACTTCAATTTTATTTTTTTGTATAGATTACACGTTTTATTCCTATTAATTAATCGATAAACATCAATAAAGATTAACAGAAACTTGACACAAAAACGCTGCACTGAAATGCAGCCATTAAGTTTTACTCTCATAGCGCCGAAAGTGTCGCTAAGAATGAATAAATTTTCTTTTATTATTTATAAATCTGTTGATAAAAGTGACGGAACGAGCAGAACGTTCACCTGATGGCAATTGCAACATCTGCCCATAACAAATGCTGTGTCACCCAGAACATTTCTGTGTGACACCTAACTGCTCCCGTTACCCTGAGACATCAGTTCTTAAGTCTCACATGCCCAGTGATTACTCTCAGTGCCCTTCAAACCGAAACACAGTAATGTTCGCAGACTACTGCTTCACGGCAGAATAACTGGCCCTGGGGTGGTACCTACCTAGACGGATTCCTGCTTAGGAATCCTACCACCAGTAGTGTATTCCAATTTAGTAATTTAACTATTTTATATAAGCATTTTGTTGTTGATGTTGTTGTGCCTTAAAGAGGTTTTACTTTTAAATTTTTGTTCATGAATGTAATTGTACAATATACTGTAATAACCACTGGCTGTCCTTAAATAAATAAATAAATAAATACATTTCTAATATACACAATATATATTTTATTTCACTTCACGTGTATAGACTTGTAAGCGCTCTTTTTTACGGAAATGTAACGAGAAAACCAAAACAAATGCTGTGTCACCCAGAACAATTATGTGGCATCGTAATGTGCTCGCACTCTTAGACGTTAGTTCCTAAGTCTAATATGCCCAGTGATTACGCTAACTCACAGTGCCCTTCAAACAGAAACACAGTAATGTTTGCACACTACTGCATCACGACAATAATTAATGCTGCGGTGGGACCTACCTCAAACTTCTCCTACTCCGTGCAAAGGAATCGTACCACCTTTCAAATGTAGCGTGTGCAAAATATACAATTATATTGTATATACAGAACGAGAAATCCTCAAGATTATAAATATAACGGATATGACGTCACGCGGCGTTCCTGTTTCAACGGAAGCGCCGGTTGTTTAGCTCTCGATAAGATGTTTATTGAATTAAGTTAACCATAAAGATTTATTTTAAAATTTTCGTGTCATATAAATAGGATGATAGAAAAATAATAATATTATTACTAATATTACGGATTTTATCGCGTTTAATTTTGTACTATTCATAACCCGACCTTTCGTGCGCTTTACAGCAGCCATGGTCACGGGAGGACTGAGGTGACAGCTGCCCCGATGTCATAGTTAATCCGGGGTACCTTCAGCTTTTAATTATTATTTTTGGTCCGGTCTACGCAAAATGAGCTTACAGTGTCTTGAAGTCTTGCATGGGTATGCTTGGTTTTCGATTTAATTTTATTAATTATAGAATCCCAAGCCGGTGTTAATAACATTGAACTCGAAACGTCGGTTTATGAATAGTTTAAAAACTAGAAAGAAAGAAAGAAAATAACTTTATTCGTTGCTACGCTCAATACAAACACATAAAAACAAACAATTAACAATAAAAAGTATTAAAATTTATATTGGATTGCAGCAACGAAAAGGATCCGACTCAGCATTATGCTACAGCAAAATTGCCGCAGCGCTGTTATTCTGTCGGCACCATTAATATAAAACCTACGAGCAGCTGTCAGGCAGTTTAAATTAATGCATGTCATAAAATAACAGAAAAACAAAAAAAAAACTAAAAATATTTTTAATGTATCAGACATATAACACAAAAGTGTAGTTGTAATAAAGATAAAATTCTAAAAAAACAACAAATAATGAAAAGTAAATAAATAAATATATTACTTTTTACTTTGTTGGCAGTAGTATAATAGAATAATGAAAGAAATAATAATAATAAAAAATATTTATATGATAATAGTGCAAATTCTTGGACAATGGTGTACATCATTGATCCAATATTCATTTTTTATCTGTGCAAACCACGTCAAATCTTGTGCACGTCATCTATTTCAATTTCAACTTAAAGTAAAATAATGGAAACTGAACTTTATTACGTACTTTATTCTGTTAAACTTATAGAAGTAAACGCGGCAAAGTCCGTAAAATTCGCTTTATTATATATATTGAATTATTTTGGAGTAGTTAAAGTGAACCAAAAGACGTTATGTATAGAGATCCATATAGAAAAAAACCAAAAGACGTTATGTATAGAGATCCATATAGAAATATAAAGTACACAACTGGTTAAAATAAGCCCAATAAGCGTAAAACATAGACATACAATTAAGTATTTGAAAAATCACGCAAAACCAACTTTTTTTTCATTGGATAAAGTGATGAAACGAGCTAAACCTTCACCTGATGGTAAGTGCAACGTCTGCCCACAGCAAATGCTGTGTCACCCAAACAAATTCTGTTTAAATTTAGGACAATCATACGACCAGGAGGTCTATTTTGTAACAATAGTAGGTTTCGTGATTGGTTTTATTTTGGCGTATGAAGATACTTCATCGGCTAATGGGGATCAAATGAAACCGACCCCGAATTCAACCAGAGTTACACAGTAGACCCACCGAAGTGGACCCCCCGAAGTGGACCCCCCGAAGTGGACTGGTTACTACAGGCCGAGTTACACAGTAGACCTCCAGAAGTGGATTGGTTACTACAGGCTGCTGATGTCTCGGTATGGTGCCTTGTAACGTAATATTACTTTAAGTGATGAAACGAGCAAAACGCTCACCTGATGGTAAGTGCAACGTCTGCCCATAACAAATGCTGTGTCACCCAGAAATTTTCTGGGTGGGCTTCTATCACCCTGAGATATAAGTTCTTAAGTCTCATATGCCCAGTGATTACGCTAGCTCACAGTGCCCTTCAAACCGAAACGCAGTAATGTTTGCACACTACTGCTTCACGACAGAATAACTGACCAGGGGGTGGTACCTACCTAGACGGGTTCCTGCATAGGAGACCTACCACCAGTAAACCCAGTACTCTCTTTATCGCGTTAAATATAAAACCTCCTTTATTCCTTCGATATCGACATTCCAATAACCGCAAGCCAATCGCAAGCAATTTTATATAATTCAGTCTGACTAGCAAATAATGGATATCTATGACAAACAATGGATATCCATGACGCATACGTAATCGAGTACGAGACGCGTTGGCTTAAGGACCTTGGTATTCAGGTCTAGGGAATTGATGTGACCCATTTATGATAACAGACATTAACATACATAATTGGTTGTGGACAAAGATTGTATGTAATTATTTTTACTTTGTTCAACTCTAAGTAGACTCATGTTATGTTACAATGTCACCATTCTATTTACAAAATTTCATGTCAAAACTTTACTAGTTTTTAATTTACAACTGTTTGGACAGACACAAAGAAAGCAACGTCTGACTAATGATTCAGACGTTGCTTTCTTTGTGCACCGGTCACCAGTCAGAAAGAGATGACAAGTTACGAGCTTGTCGCGACATCTTTGTCACCACATGTTAATTACGAGGATAATACATCCCGGGATCGCACTATCAATGTTAATAGATGATTAAATAAAATTGAAGTATTTGTTTGTATTAACCAGAAGATGGGCAGCAGCGTATTTCTGGAACATCAGAACAAATAAACTGCGGTCGCCAACCCGCCTGCCAAGCGTGGCAACTATGGCAAACTCCCACTCAAAATGTGAGCTGCAAGCTTTTGTAGTAATCTATGGGGGAGGCCTATGTTCAGCAGTGGACTAGTGATAGGCTGAAATGATGATGATGATGATGAACAAAATTACAGATTTTTACTCAATACAAGAAAAAAGATTATTTAAGTTTTTTGCCTGTCTGTCTGTTGTTCAGGCTAATCTCCGCAACGGCTGTACCGATTCTGACGGTACTTTCACTGACAGATAGCTGATATAGCGGGTAATTTATTTTAATTTAAAAAAAAATAGGGATCAGCGTTAAAAAAAATTAAAACCCCAAAATCCGATTCAAATAGGATAGAATAAAATAGAATAAAAGTATATATGTACATCATCGATCGGAATCGGCTTTTTTACGCGCGTGAAACCGCGGCGCACAGCTACTTCCTAAATATTACGGGTAGGATGAGACGCCCTCCCCAGATAATACAGCATCAGGGTCCCCAGATCCGGCAGCTAATCCTTTTTTTATTGGATAAAGTGACGAGACGAGCGAAACGTTCACCTGATGGTAAGTGCAACGTCTGCCCAAATATAACAATAAAATAACAAATGCTGTGTCACCCAGAACAATGAGTGACACCACACTGCGCCCGTCACCTTGAGACATCAGTTCTTAAGTCTCATATGCCCAGTGGTTACGCTAGCTCACAGTGCCCTTCAGACCGAAACACAGTAATGTTTGCACACAACTGCTTCACTGCGGAATAACTGGCCCTGGGGTGGTACCTATTTAGACAGATTCCTACATAGGAATCCTACCACCAGTAATCTTGCATCTACCATAACCTCTAAAAGGTGGTGGTTAATAAAAGCTTTAGAAAGACCCACCCACTATGTCACTTAAATTAGTTTTATCACCGTCATCATTGCAGCTTTTCACAAGTCAACTGCTAAACAAACGCACAAAATCGTGCAGGTCGTCTAGTAGAGAGGGGGTGAGGGGTCCACCCCAACACTGCGTTTTCCGGTACGAGGTTGCCACTAAAGAACCTTTCTTCCTCAACGGTTATTAATTCCACGAGCTATATGGCCGGCCCATTGCCATTTCAGCTTGCTGATCCTTAAGGCTTTTTTTTAATTGCATAAAGTGATGAAACGAGCAAAACGCTCACCTGATGGTGCAACGTCTGCCCATAACAAATGCTGTGTCACCCAGAAAATTTCTGTGTGCCCATCACCCTGAGACATAGGTTCTTAAGTCTCATATGCCCAGTGATTACGCTAGCTCACAGTGCCCTTCAAACCGAAACACAGTAATGTTTGCACACTACTGCTTCACGGCAGAATAACTGGCGTCTGGGCTTGTACCTACCCAGACGGATTCCTGCATAGGATCCTACCACCAGTAAATGGCTATGTCAGTTACTCTAGTTCTACAGCAGATAACATAGTAACGGATTCTATCTCGCAGAGAAACATCGATCATGGCCCTTTCCATAGCTCGCTGAGAGACTGAGCTACCACATGCTGCCTGCAGAGAAGGACTATTCCGAAAGTCGTCATTGGCAACACGCACTGATTAAAGACTTGTTTTAACATACATACTCGTACATACAGTCACGCCCTTTTCCCGTATAAGGGGTAGGCAGAGCCTGCTCGCTTAAACCACTTTTCCCCCTCGCGGGAGACGAGACATGATGGGTGGCGAACCACATCGCCGCCATTTTGGTACGAGTCCAAAAATTCTTTCTCCCCCATTGACTTTACTACTTACTATCCTTTGTTTAGGCGTTGAGAGATATACTTAAAAATCAGAGTTACTTTGTACGATTCTTCTTAACAAATACCAGGCGCACATAAACGACGATGAGTTCTCACCTGCCCTTTACACTGGAGGCCCTAGAGTGCCGCACCGAGGAGTCTCGACTTTCTCTCTGCGCTTCCCTCAGCAAACGGATGTACTCATTCTCCACCGCGGCCAGGCCACCGCCCGAGTTCAGCTCGACCCATGATTCTATAAAAAGAAATAATTTTAGTAACTAATAAGTAAAATTGACTAGATTTACACCAAACAGACACAAATGTTACTATGATGTGTCACATTACGCACAGTCATCATCATCATTTAAGCCCATCACTAGTCCACTGATGAACGTCATCCTCCATAGATTGCCACAAACGTCTGTAGCTCTTATTTTGGGGGGATTTTGCCATCGTTGCCACCGCAGCCGGGTTGAGTTTTTAGTCACCCTAAAATTTAACAATTGTCAATAGTTCGTGCGACCCAAAGAAATGTTTCCGTAATCCGTAAACAATAATAATGCGTCATAAATGCGCACGTCTTCACTTTACCTTGTTGACTTAAAAATAATATTTTTCCGCGCACAAAGTGAAGCGCGACGTTGCCCTCGCCCCTCTTCCTGATCCGTGGGGGGCGAGCGGGACGTAACGCAACGCCACAACAAACAACATCAGAAATCATTCGGCTAATGAGTTTGTCAATTGCGAAGAATATTTGGTTTAATGTGATAAATTTGGGTATAACGATGCCTACAAACAGAAGTTTAGATTTTCAGGGTCCTCCACTTTTTAAAAAATGGCGTCTATTTTTTTTATTGCATAATGTGATGAAACGAGCAAAACGTTCACCTGATGGAAAGTGCAACGTCTGCCCCACAAATGCTGTGCCACTAAGAAAATTTCTGTGTGACACTACACTGTGCCCACCACCCTGAGACATAGGTTCTTAAGTCTCATATGCCCAGTGATTACGCTAGCTCACAGTGCCCTTCAAACCGAAACACAGTAAAGTTTGCACACTACTGCTTCACGGTAGAATAACTGGCCCCTAGGGTGGTACCTACCTAGACGGACTCCTGCATAGGAATCCTACCACCAGTAAAATCCGTAACAGGGCGACCGGGGCGAGGTGCATCTTCGACGTCAAAGTTCCCGGATGGAAATGCTTAAACCAACTTTGTGCCACTCTTACTGACACTGCATTATTAGGTCCATAAACGCCACAAGTTTCTTTTGCGGCTCTCGTTGCGTTTCTTCCTTTTTTGTAAATAATATGTAATATGTATCTAATTTCTTCATTAGATTCTCTAATTTTGACTGACGGGTCTGTGGACAGGTCGCGTAAGGATAAATTTCTTAATCGGGACGCTCAATGTCTCGATTTTTCACCAGAAGGTCCATTTTATGACTCTGGTGGGTTTCGTGATCGGTTTTATCTTGGCGTTTGAAGCTCATTAATTGGTTAATTGGATCAAATGGAACCGATCACGAAACCTTCCAGAGTTACACAATAGAACTCCAGTTGTTAAAAAGCCATCTTTGCTCAGCAACATCATCATCATCTCAGCCTATCTCTAGTCCACTGCTGAACATAGGCCTCCCCCATAGATTACCACAAAAGTTTGTAGCGCTCATTTGGGGGGGGGGGGGGGGTTGGATTTCCCATAGCCAAGCGTGGCAACTATGGCAAATTCCAGGCGGGTCGGCAACCGCAGTTTATTTATTCAGATGTTCCAGGAAGCTGCGGCTGCCCATCTCCTGGTTTTAATATTCCCTCTGTCGACTTTTACGACACCCGCGGGATGAGATGGAGTCATAGATTCTCTTAAGCCGCTTTGCCATCTTGAAGGTATGGTCCCGTTGCTGTATAAATTTTGGAACTTCTGAGCAAAAAACGGCCGTGTGGTAGCGGCTTAAGAGAATCTACCAACCCATTTCATCCCGTGGGTCTCGTAAAAGTCGACAGAGGGAAAATTAAAACCAGAAGATGGGCAGCAGCGTCTTCCTGGAACAATCTGAATAAATAAACTGCGGTTGCCAACCCGCCGGCCAAGCGTGGCAACTATGGCAAAATCCCCCCAAAATGAGAGCTACAAACTTTTGTGGCAATTTATGGGGGAGGCCTATGTTCAGCAGTGGACTAGTGATAGGCTGAAATGATGATGATGATGATGATGAGAAAAAAACGCGTTAAGTAGCTTTGGCCGGTTAAAGTCTGCTAAAGTGCTGGACAGACTCGTAGGGAAACAGAGCGGCTTTTATCTCAAGCCGACTATATCCATTAACTTGCTCTTCAAGCAAAATGTACTTAAGACGCAAACTTCGCCTCTATAAGACTTACATAAGACCCGTAATGGCCTATGCTTGCGTCGCTTTCGCTCACGCAACGGGCACTGCCACCGGGGCCGGTTGGTATCAACGCAACGTAGACCTTCACAGTGACTGTGAAATGCCCTTAATCTCTGAACACTTCAGTGCATTATCACGGCGGTTTTTCGAAAAAGCCGCGGTTCAGCCAAAGCCACTAGTGGTTAGAGCAGCAAATTACCGACCAGATAGAAACGCGAGCGTACGCAAACGTCGCCCGCGAAACGTGCTAGACGACACGGACGTCTCAGCACTCCCTGACCACGATACGGTCAGTCACGATCCAGGCTACACTGTACACAGTGGCTACAGTTAATAGCTTTAATATAACACGCACCACGACTCGCGACAGCCGTAGAGAGCGGCGCGCAGCAGTCAACAATCACACCGCGTACACACGATACGCCCTGGAAGTGTTCCAGGTTCCAGGGCGGTTCTCACCGCCCTGAGTTAACAACACACAAGTCAGTCCGAATGGCGGTCCGCAGCCTCCCTCGGACGGTCATTAGACGACTTAAAATCATTTGAGATATTCGAAATCGCGCAAGCACGCAGCAAACGCGACACAGTCCGAATTTCGAGATTTTTGTAGGGGTTTATTTAAGTATTTAAGTTTGGGTCAAACCAAACCTGGCACGCGGGCCCCTGGCCCGTGAGCACAGTATCCGATGAAGCTGTTAAAGCCAAAAAGGCTAACAGCAATTACATCACCGAAATTATATATCACTGGAAATTAAAAAAAAGTTTTCATTTCCAGTGAATGACACCCATTCAACCCCAAAACAATGTCCAATCAAGATATTATTAAATACTATACTTTATTTGTGAATAAATAATGTACCACATAATTTCCTCGCAAACCTGTGAGCATGAACAATGCGCTCCTGCTTTTGTAGCGTGTTAGTAATTTTTTAAAAGTACTCGACCGGAAGTCGGCCATGTTGGTAATCGTTACTGTAACTGCGTTAAAGTGCGATTTTAATCTACAGGTCAGCTGTATCGTCACGTATGTATACGGAGTAGGCAGAGACCAACGACCGAGCCCATACTTAGATTTTTTTTTTATTAATAGTGACGAGACTAGCGGTGCCAGATGTCCCGATTAACGCTTGATAGGAAAGCCAAATGTCCCGATTTTAAACTACCCTCTAAATTTATAAAGTTTGTTTAAGTTTTATTTAGTTTTTTTTCTTGTACTAACCAACCGTGGTAGCTCAGGGGCTATACGCTTTCAAATTTCATAGTACGCAAGTGACCCGGATTGGATTCCCGGTGCCGGCACCACTAAAATTGTTAATTGCATTTTTAAGTGCCGATTTACCACATGCTCGGCGGTGAAGGAAAACCTGCGTGTGTGAGGAAAAAAAAATTCGAAGACATGTGAAGTCCGCCGACCCGCATTGGAGCAGCGTGGCGGACTCTTCCCGGCTCCAAAACCCTCTCAGGAATTAGAGGAGGCCTGTGCTCAGCAGTGGGATATTTATAGGCTTTTCTTTTACTAACCTATATGTGATATACCATAAATAAAACTGACCATCCGATAAAAATAAATTATACTCAAAAACCATTGAAGCTATCCCGATTCGAAGACCAAATTACCGATTATTTTTACCACCTTACAAAATACCAGCTTACAAAATGCTGTGTCACCCAGAACAATTCCGTGTGACACCCACAATACGCTCATTACCCTGAGGCATTCGTTCTTAAGTCTCAAATGCGCAATAATTGCAAACCGAAACGCAGTAATATTTGCTTACTGCTGCTTGACGTAGAGCAAATAGCACTGCGGTGGTAACCACCTCGTTGGGTTCCTGCATAGTAATCCTACCACCACTCGACTTACTCGCGTAATATGAATTAAATTAAGCGCCTAGCCCCTGACCTACCGACTCGATCTGCATATACAACATCTAAATATTACTAGAATGAGTACTTGCTGGTGGTAGGATTCCTATGCAGGAATCCGTCTAGGTAGCTACCACCGCAGGGCCAGTTATTCTGCCGTGAAGCAGTAGTGTGCAAGCATTACTGTGTTTCGGTTTGAAGGGCACTGAGAGCTAGCGTAATCACTGGGCTCATATGAGACTTAAGAACTGATGTCTTAAGGTGACGGGCGCATTGCGGTGTCAGACTGTTCTGGGTGACACAGCATTCGTTATGGGCAGACGTTGCACTTACCATGAGGTGAACGTTTTGCTCGTTTCGTCACTTTTATCAAATAAAAAAAAATAGTAGGAGACGTCCTTCACAGATCAGCGGGGCTTTTGCGTATCCAAAGTGAGAATCACTTGATAAAAGTATTGAACGAATATCTGTAGATATTTTTTTATTTATTTAAACTTCTATGCACTTAAGTTGTACATATGGCGGACTTAATGCTTAAAGGCATTCTATCTCAGTCAACCATAAGGCTAAGCAGAAATAAACATATGATAGGCGGTGCAGCAAACATTAAAAAGAAAAGAAACAAATATATACATAGATAGCAATTAAATATAAATACATATGTATTTACACATACATACATATCCACATATACATAAGTACTTATAACTACTATATAAATATAGAAATAAATATACAACTAGATAAATATTATCAAAGAGGAACAAAAAGAAACATTTTAGTACGTCTTTAAAACATCGATTTATATGCAATGGAATTAACTCATACTTGCAGCGAATTTTTGAAGTATTCCCCTGACTTTAATTTTGAAGGCAAACCTATAATTGTTATCATACTGGTTATGGTTAACGAAAATGACGATTATTTTTCATATGACGTCTTTCTTGTTGATCATTACCAGTATGCAGACACTTATTTGGCAGATTCGTTCAACGCCTTTTTAAGTGATCATCACTTTGGATACGCAATAGTCCTGCAGACCACCCGATCTGGCCGGGTAGCTACCCTTTTGCCAATGCCATCCGCCATACACGAATACGATCTTTTACGCATCCACTCTCGCTTCTGCAAACATGCCAGAAGAGCCACAAAAACTACATTTACCTAGCATTCGTGCGTCTTATTTCGCATTGTAATCAGTAGACGTGAGCCACCTGCTCGTTTGCCTCCTATTCTATAAAAAAAAAAAAACCGAATCAGTAAGTCGCATCTATAAGAACTAAAACTGCAAGAATTTTAATGATTATGTATATATACTTATTAAACAATCTCGCACAATAGTCGAAACTCGGTCGTAATCCATTCACTTTTTTATTGAATAGATTTTATTTATCATTTGTAACAAATATTACGACCGGAAGAGTAGAATAGAACGTACCTCTTTCCTACCGAGGTGTCGTAAGAGGCGACTAAGGTGTTGCACGGACAGCCTCTATTCGTTAATAAACTGCTGGTGGTAATGCAATGGGAAATAAGAATTTTTTGACTCGCCCTCCACCCGTCTCTTCTCCGGTCGTCCGGTGAAAAGTGGGCTACGTGTGTGGCCTCTGCCTACCCCTTATATGGGAAAGAAGCGTGAATGTATGTATTTTTTTTACTGAAGAGGGGGTAAACGAGCATGCGGCTTTTCCTGATGTTAAGTGATCTCCGCGGTCCATGAACATCCGAAACACCACGGGAATCGCGGGTGTGTTGCCGGCATTCAAGGAATAGGCTCTTTTCTTGAAGGTCCTTAAGTCGTAAAGGTCAGGAAAAACCGCTGGCGCAACAAGTTCCACGTAGTGGTTGCATGTGGCAGAAAATTCCGCAAAAAGCGCACAGTGGTGGAATGCCACCCATTAAGATGATGTGGATGGAATTTGGCGCTGTGCCGCGACGTACGATGGTGAAACTCAGCGGCTGGTATGATTCCTTGGACTACTCCCCAAAGTATATAACGATATACAGCTATTATATAACAGATTGGAAAATTGGAATTGTCTGGTACAAAGGTTATATTCTTTTTAAATTCATTAATTTTCGAGCTATTTGTTTAGATTGGCTAAGCCATATTTAAAAAGCAATCGCGAGTTTTATTGACATTTGACGTTAGTTATGTGTTCGAGTTATATTTTTTATCCCGGAAAATCAAATCAAATAGTTCACAGGGGATTTTAAAATCGTATATCCACGCGAACGACGTCGCAAGCATCATCAGATAGTATCATATAAATTTTAGCTTCCTCACTTCCTCTTCACACAAACTCACACTCCATCGTGCGCGCAACATACTTAAAACGGGCTACAGTTGTTATTTTCACCTATAAGTATATATGAAGATGTCATGTGCTTGGTTTACTTTAACCAATATAGTAATTTGACTGCAAAAAAAAATCGAAGACGACGTCCGAAATTAAATACCTAGACAGAATCATTACTTTACTTGCATACAATTACAACACACAGCACTAACGAACGAATTAAATATCGTTAAAAATGTTTACTAATAGTATAGTAATAGTCTTATCTCGATTCGAATTCGATTAGGGAAATCGAAATCGAAAAAAAGAATATTTATACGCTAACTGATCAACATATATTAAACTATAAATTTCGATGACATAGAGAATACAAGTGTGAAGAGTTCCGTGCGGTAGCGGCTTAAGAGAATCTACCACCCCATCACATCCCATGGGTGTCGCAAAAATCGACAGACTGGAAAAAAAAAACCAGGCGATGGGTCGTCGCAGCATTTCCCTGAAACATCTGAATAAATAAACTGCGGTTGCCAACCCGCCTGCCAAGCGAGGTAACTATGGCAAAATCCCTCCAAAATGAGAGCTTACAAACTTTTGTGGCTATAGGGAGGGCTATGTTTAGCAGTGGATATGTTATTATAACCATTTCTTTTTAAATTATATATTTAAAATTCATACATATCATACATACAATCACGCTTTATTTCACATATAGGGGGGTAGGCAGAGACCGCACACGAAGCCCACTTTTCGCCAGTTTTAGTACAATTCAAAAATTTTTTAACGTCCATTGCGTTCCCAAAAGCAGTATAGTGTCAGCATTGGATATTACGGTGTTATTCGGCGACACCTCTGTAGGAAAGAGGTAGGTGCTATTCTACTCTGGCGGACACACCTACCGTGGTATGTAATTGGCAATAATATTCTTAATCCGTGGTAGCTCAGGGGCCTGGTGCTCGCCTTTAATTTCATAGTAAACGAGTAACCTGGCTTCGATCCCCGGTGCCAGCACCTCTAATATTGTTCTACAATTTTAAGTGCTGATTTACCACGTGCTTAGCGGTGAAGGAAAACATCGTGAGGAAACCTGCATGTCCGAGGAATAGAAATATTTCGAGGACATGTGCAGTCCGCCAACCCGCATTGGAGCAGCGTGGCGGATTCTTCCTAGCTCCAAAAACCCTCTCAGAAATGAGAGGAGGCCTGTGCTCAGCAGTGGGACATTTATAGGCTGAAACTTTACTTTACTTTTTTAAACATATTCCGATCATAAATAAACTTATAACACACGACATAATAACTCGATAAACGAGATTTAAATTCGCATTATTCTTCCCTTAGTGGTTATATACTAATGGCCATTAAACATGCTATTAATATTTATCTACAAAATTAAAGTCGTTACATACTTAGTATATAATAGTTGGCTACTAGGATAACAAGAAATAAAGAAAATAACCTTATTCGTTGCTACGCTCAATACAACAACGTCGTCGTCGTTTCAGCCTGGTGGTAGGATTCCTATGCAGGAGTCCGTCTAGGTAGGTACCACCCCAGGGCCAGTTATTCTGCCTGTGAAGCAGTAGTGTGCAAGCATTACTGTGTTTCGATTTGAAGGGCACTGAGAGCTAGCGTAATCACTAGGCATTTGAGACCTAAGAACTGATGTCTCAGGGTGACGGGCGCAGTGTGGTGTCACACAGAAGTATTCTGGGCGGACGTTGCACTTACCATCAGGTGAACGTTTTGCTCGTTACGTCACTTTCTACAATAAATAAAAAAAAACCTAGTCACACAAGTCCACTGTAGTGTCCCCCATAGAAAAGTTTGTAGCTCTCATATTGGAGACATTTTGCTATAGTTTGCCACGCTTGGCAGGTGGGTTGGAAACCGCAGTTTATTTATTCAGATGTTCCAGGAAGGTGCTGCTGCCCATCTTCTGGTTTTTATTTTCCCTCTATCGACTTTTACGACACCCGCGGGACGAGATGGGGCATTATTGTACTGTATATTTTTATTACCTTTTTTTATTTGCATTCTCTGTGTGATTTCTGTAGTGTGCACGACGAATAAAGTGTATGTCTGTCTATTATTTACAAAATAATAGACAGACATACACTTTCTCTCTCTCTTCTTTCTCGCCCAGCTCGCGCCCTTCACTGGTTACTTAGTTACCGATTACAAGAAATTTTAAAAATGTTTATTATCTTCTATACAAATAAATATAATTGAAGTGTCTGTTGGTAATAACAAAATAACAGCTTTTTACTCAATGCTTATGAAAGTACATACGGTAAAACAATTGTTAATTTTTGTCTGTCGGGTCTGTTTGTTCTTCCGGCTAAACTCCGAAACGGGTGGACCTATTTCGACGGGACGTTCACTGAGAGATAGCTGATATTATAGCGGGTAACTTAGGCTTACTTTAATTTTAGAAAAATAAATTATGGAACGCGCTAAAAAATTAAAACCCAAAATACGATACTTACTTACTACCATATAATATGTACATCATCGACAAGGGTCGGCATTTTTACGCGGGTGATATGACATTTTCGGTGATGTAATCGCTGTTAGCCTTCCCGGCTTTTGCAGCTTCATCGGACGCTGTGCTCGCGGACCAGGGGGCCCGCGTGCCAGGTTCGGTTTGACCCATACTCATATAAATAAATAAACTCCTACAAAAACCTCGAAATTCGGACTGTGTCGCGTTCGCTGCGTGCTTTCGCGATTTCGAATATCTTAAATAATTTAAGTCGTCTAATGACCGTCCGAGGGAGGCTGCGGGCCTCCATTCGGAGCTGTCGACTTGTGTGTCGGTAACTCTGGGCGGTGAGAACCGCCCTGGAACCGCGAGGCAAAGCTAGTCAACAATGAAAAGCAAAACTTAACGAGATTACTACAGAATAACTGGCACGGAATAACTGCAAACAACAATGCAATAAAACTTATTTCATTAGTGTATATATAGCGTT
Organism: Luehdorfia chinensis; assembly: GCA_019845155.1. Taxonomy (NCBI): domain Eukaryota; kingdom Metazoa; phylum Arthropoda; class Insecta; order Lepidoptera; family Papilionidae; genus Luehdorfia; species Luehdorfia chinensis. Next base: position 346,222 of record JAHVAK010000013.1, on the reverse strand, counting down.
ACAGACTATTAATCATGCAGTCGTTACAAAAACGTTATAACCTGTGTTGAAAAACGGCAATTGCCTTGGTTGCGAAATATCTTGGATCTGAAAAACGAGTGCAGACGTGTTGCATCTTTTCGCGTTTGTTTCATATAATAAAATTCGTAGTCGTCATTTCAGCCTATCCACTGCTGAACATAGCCCCCCCCCCCCCCCCGGATTTCCACAAAAGTTTGTAGCTCTCGTTTTGGGGAGATTTTGCCATAGTTCGGGTTGACAGCTGCAGTTTATTTATTCAGATGTCCCCGGAAGATGCTGCTGCCCGTCTCCTGGATTTCATTTTCCCTCTGTCGACTTTCACGACACCCACGGGATGAGATGGGTTGGTAGATTCTCTTAAGCCGCTACCACACGGCAAATATTTATAATATTACCGTAAAGTATTTATACTATTTTATCTTTTTCCTCTTGTTTGTTTATTATATTTTATGAATTCTTTCGAAACGAAATCTAATTTCTTTATTAAGGGGGACTATGTGTGTATATTTCTAACCGGGTATAACTGTATTTTATATATTTATTTATTTTTATTTGCATTCACATGAAATATGGTACATTAACGTGGTGGAAAATTATTAAAATGGTATCACATATAATGTAATGTGGCGGCTCGTTAAAAGAATACTACCACTCCATCTCATCCAATGGATCTCGTAAAAGGCGAGTAAGGAATTAAACTGCACTGTGCACCCAACAGCGCATGGTGGCGATGGGCTCACTACCTATCACACCTATCACACCAAGTCACACCATTATATTGTTTTGGTGAAACGTGGATTGTGGCAGTCATCTGTTTTTGCAGTGAGTGCCCAGTCTCTGACTACCCCTTATGGGATACAGTCGTGATCTTATGTATGTCTGTATAATGTAATGGTATTCTTTTGTCTAATACTAACATCATTTCAACGTTAATGCCAATGTCACTTAACTTACAGTATGTCAGAGGAAATAGTGGCAACAGGTCAACAATAATCTTGAAAATGTCAAATAAAATATTTTATGTCATACAAACATTAAATATAGTTGAAATGATTTACGAAAAACAATCAAAATCATAACTTATTTTAAAAAATATCGACCGTTGATTTCTAGATTTCAATATCGAACTATCGTTACATCGCTCCAGAAAATATCTAAAATATCGATATTTCTTAAAAATAATATCGATATTTTATGAACAGTCCTAATAGACTTTTTGGATGCGTGTCCGAACAAATTAAATGGTGTTCGGACCTGTCTCGCTTTTTACATATCACCAGTCACGCGGTCGGCGTTTGTTTTTTGTTTACATTTTTTTTTATTGGATAGAGTGACGAAACGAACAAACGTTCACCTGATGTAAAGTGCAACGATACATCAGTTTTTTAAGTCTCATATGCCCAGTGATTACGCTAGCTCTCAGTGCCATTCCGACAGAATAACTGGCCCTGGGGCGGTACCTACCTAGACGGATTCCTGCATAGGAATCCTACACAGCTATACTCAGACTTTATTATAATAAAGACTGCTTTATGCTTTGTACTTATTTCATAAGTTCATTTAATGACAAAGGATTGAAAAAGCCCGGACTTACATTCGATAATGTTTATCGTTTTAGAACTAAATCACAGAATCCTCAGTGAGTTGAGGTTGTCCGGCTTTTACTCAATTTTATCCAAAAGTACGACGTAACTGCGATGTTGTTATAGGACCTGACAACCCTAGTTGGGGCCGTTGTAGCCGCCAAGGCCATCGTAGTCGTAAAATTTAATAACTTGATATTAAATAGGAATAATTTTTTTTTTGTAGATTAAATACCAAAATGACCGTAACAACCGATAGACAGTAAAGATGTTATCCGCAGCAGAACTAGAGTAACTGACATAGCCCTAAAGATTCGCAAGCTTGTAGAACCGATAACCGTTGGGGAAGAAAGGTTCTCGAGTGGCAACATCGTACCGGCAAACGCAGTGTAGGGCGACCCCCCACTAGATGGAACGACGACCTGCATGGTTTTGCGGGAAGACGATGGTTGCAGATGGCACAGGACCGTGTTTTGTGGCAATCTGTGGGGGACGCCTATGTTCAACAGTGGACTATGATAGGCTGAAATGATGATGATGATGATGATGAAGACCAGAGTAAACAAAGAAAAAAATTATGAAAATCTATGTATTGGTTTTTGGAATAAGCGCGCACATCGATGAGCCTAGGTATCATTGTGTTTATATAGATTTTAAAAAATATAACTTATTTTTCTTATAAACAAGATTTGCCGGTAGATTTTAAAACGTTAACGAGACATCGATCGATGACATTTCATATTTCTCTCCGGAACGCAATCATATACTAAACAGATCACAGTATGACTAATTCGAATAGCACACACAGCTCGGACAAAAGAAAAAAACAAACCATCGGCACAACTGTCTTCCACCAAGCTTTTAACCTCCATTATTCCTCGCACACGCAAAAGTTAATAATCACAACCGCGCAGAAACAAATCCGTGTTTAATAAATTCGATAAAGATTTATAAATTAGCTGAGCGCCCGCGCGACTCGTCCGTACGCGACGAGCGTCAAAACAAGACTGACTTAAAATTTTAAAATTAGAACGCGCGCGTAAACAAAGCGCGTCGAAGAGATTGCGTGGGCGCAAATAGTCGGACCACGTTTGTTTATATGTACAAAGGAATACCGTATCTATTCCAATACGATACGATGCGTTATGGTATTGGATGTTTGGATTGTACTAACCAACACACTATATTGTTATCTTGATTTGATACGCACAGTGCGTGTGTTTGAAATAAGTCGATTCCTATATTATCCCACAAGTTATTTACGCTTTGGATTGTCACAAGTTTTCATTGTTTAAAGTAAAAGTAAAGTAACAGCCTATAAATGTACCACTGCTGACTACAGGCCTCCTCTCATTTCTGAGAGGGTTTTTGGAGCCGGGAATAGTCCGTCACGATGCTCCAATGCGGGTTGGCGGACTTCACATGTCCTCGAAATATTTCTATTCCTCGGATATGCAGGTTTCCTCACGATGTTTTCCTTCACCGATGAGCACGTGTTAAATAAGCACTTAAATTGTATAACAATTTTTAACAATAATTGCAATGCTACCACCGTACGAAAAGCATAAAATCAATAATGGGATCTGTACCTTTGTTTAATCTGGACTAGTGTTGCCAGGTCCACTTTGTCAAATTTTGGGATGGAAGGTAAAAATAATCGGGAATCTGGTTTTCAAATCGGGACAGCTATAATGGATACAGAAAAAACTGGTTTTAGTGAATCGTCATTCACTTTTACCGGACGGTCAGATTTTTTTAAAATGGTTCGTAAAAGATATATTAAAACAAAAAAACTTAAACAAACTACATAAATTAGTAATAAGTAGTTAGGCAACGCGGTCTGGACCCTACCTCCAATTGTATCGCTTAGTCGTACCATCGGAAATGGGTAGGCGACGACCTCTTTGTGCGGCCGGGTTTTTGCGACGTTACAGACAAGACCGTTGTTGTTCAAAAAATGCCTTGTTGAAATCTTTTCAAAATGTATTTACTGAATTGCAAACATAACAATATTTTTATACACACAACGCAGCTTATGTACATAATACAAATGCGTAAACAAGAAGAGCCGAGGTAGCTCAGGGGCCGGGTGCCTTTAATTTCATAGCACACGAGTAACCTGGGTTCGATCCCCGGTGCCGGCATCACTAAAATTGTCCTACAATTTTAAGTGCCGATTCACGACGTGCTCAGCGATGGAGTAAAACATCGTGAGGAAATGCATGTCCGAGGAATAGAAATATTTCGAGGACATGTGAAGTGAGCCCGCCAACCCGCATTGGAGCAGCGTGGCGGACTGTTCCCGGCTCCAAAATCTTCTAAGGAATGGGAGGCGGCCTGTTTTATATATTTGTTTAGCGTTAAGACATTACGTTTTATTGATATCTTTTTTTTTTAAATTTCCTCAAATGACGGACCGTTATATTGAGTTTGAATTACCGAAACCTAAAATTTTGGTTGGTACCAATTTCAGTCATCAAAATCCCGATTATTTCAATCTGACGTCTCGGAATTTGTGGCACCGAACAACACAGCAGTTCTAACTCAAATCGACACTGAGTGTGGAAGGAAAGGGACAGCAGAGTATGTCTAGTGTCCCTTTTCTCCGTCCAACCTTTACAATAGGCATGAAAAGGAAAGTGTCTGATAGGCGTCCGGCAGAGTAGAACAGCACCTACCTGCTTCCTACGGAGGTGTCGTAAGAGGCGACTAAGCTATTGTCCGGACAGCATTTATTCGTTCTGAATAATATAATATGCAATGCTGTCTCTATACTGTTGGAGTCAAAAAAAATCTTACTCCCCATTGGGAGACGCAATTTTTTTGAACGCCTAATAAAACGGCGGCGACGTGTTTCGCAAACCGTCATGTCTCGTTTACCGCGGGGGCGAAAAGAAGGCTACGGGTGTGGTCTCTGCATTTTTTTGTGTGCAACGTCTGCCCATTACAAATGCTGTGTCACCCAGAACATTGATGTGTGTATGTATTAATGAGTCTCATATACGAACGCGGTGATTACACTCGCTCTCAGTGCCCTTCAGACCGAAACACGGTAATGTTTGCACACTACTGCTTCACGGCAGAATAACTAGCCAGGGAGCTCCTTATATAGGGATGAATATTCCTTTGTATTTGCTAGGACACTTACAGCACTTTTCGACGCCGAAAGATGTCCTAAAGGTCATAATCGATCAATAGGACAATTATCACATTGAAGCGCAATACTTTTTGCGTTGAAAATCGATATGACGAACCGACCAAAACCAACGAAGGTGAACGATATGTTAATGGAAGGTACATTAACACACCAAGTCTTGTTTACATTGCACATGATAAAGAGCAGTTCGACTTTGTTAAAATGTTGTCAGTAACAAATGATAAAACACTGAAAACATGCAGAGCAACAGGAAAACATAAACAAGCGTCTTTGCTCGACGTGTCAGAACTAGGGTTGCCACCTTTTTGAAGAGAAAATAATATTATGAATTAGGAAATTAGGAAAAAAGTATTAGTTACTTTTAGGAAATTCAGGAAAAAAAAACAAATTTATTTTTAATGATTAAACGTTTTTCCAAGTGTATTTGTTATAACTGGTGGGTTCCAGACATAGTTTATATAAAAAAGCGTCACAGTTAAATTAGCGATGAAAATATAGTACTTTTCGAACAATTTTTTTTCTCTATAACATAGTACGATACTATATATTATGGTACGGGTGGCAACCTTAGTCATGACTTGCACCAACGTGAAGACCTTTGTTAACAATTGCGACTAGGGTTGCCCGTACTTCATAAAAGAGTATTGTTAGTTATTTCGGGCAATTGTAATCTATACTTTTTGAGAACAATATAGTAAAAAAAAAACGACTAAAGAAACAAACGGACTCTAAACATGATAAAAAAAGAATTATTCATTTATTTTAACTTAAATGTTGATAGCAAAGATTCTGTGAAGTTATACAATTATTTATAAAAGATTTATGCTAAAGGCAATGAAAATATATTTTTAAACAAAATAAGTAACTAAAATAAATAGTACTTAAATAATACTTTATTTTTACTGGTGGTAGGCAATCCGTCTAGGCAGGTACCATCCCAGGGCCAGTTGTTCTGCCGTGAAGCAGTAGTGTGCTAGCATTACTGTTTCGGTTTGATGGGCACTGTGAGCTAGCGTAATCACTGGGCATTTGAGACTTAAGAACTGATGTCGCAGGGTGACGGGCGCAGTGTGGTGTCACACAGAAATATTCTGGGTGACACAGCATTTGTTGTGGGCGGACGTTGCACTCACCATCAGGTGAACGTTTAGCTCGTTTCGTCACTTTATACAATAAAAAAAATATGGCGAAGAAAAAGGTGGTAACCCTAATTGTGGCGTTAATAAAATGACCTACAAGAAACGGTAGAAATGAAGGTCGCCCCTTATTAAGGAAAACAAAGAAAATTTTGAAAGAAAACAAATAAGAATGTCTGTTATGTTGGTACACAGGGTCAACGACCGCGTGTCTCACAATGAAGACTATACCAGTGTGGTTAGTAGTCTTCGGTTCGAATACCACACCGAATGACTTATTAACTCCTCTCGTGACTGACAATTCATCCGATCATCAGATACTTCATGTGGGCGACTTCGAATACGGGAAAGCAAAAGTAAGTGAAAGACAATGCATGCAATGATTCATATGCAGGAATCCGTCTAGGTACCACCCCAGGGCCAGTTATTCTGCCGTGAAGCAGTAGTGTGCAAGCATTCCTGTGTTTCGGTTTGAAGGGCACTGTGAGCTAGCGTAATCACTGGGCATTTGAGACTTAGGAACTGATGTCGCAGGGTGACGGGCGCAGTGTGGTGTCACACAGAAATGTTCTGGGTGACACAGAATTTGTTATGGGCAGACGTTGCACTTACCGTCAAGTGAACGTTCTTCTCGTTCCGACAGTTTTAATAAATTAAAAAAAACATTAAAACATTTATGACAGGTCCTGTTGGCTCAAAGGCTTTCACAGCTTAAAAGATGGCTCGAAGATCTCGGCTTGGACCGTTGTTCTGAACGCGAGAGTAACTGACACGACGGTGCCCAAGGGTGCCGGCCTCCGCTCGGTCAGTTACTTCATTCGGGAGGGCTATTATACTGTTATCGGAATTATAAAAACATAAGTCTGGGAACTGAACCTTGAGTGCTAACACGCACCTAGCATCGGGTGAACGACCTGCTCGCCTCGTTGCTTAATACTCTACGACGTAGAGTATTAAATGTTAGGTGCAATCGACACTGCACCTTGACCTGGGGTCATCCAGGACATTGTATTGTGAGGCCTTGTGTAACAATGTAATGCACTGGTTACTTTGATATGTTGGATATTTAGTCTCGTATGCTTTGTAATATCAATAGACATAGTGACCTTCAAATCAGGAGACAGTAAAGCTTAAATAATACTGTTTTTCTGCAGAATAACTGGCACAGTGTTAAAGTCCTATCAATTATTAGAATCTACTTGTTTAATAAAGGAAAGTGAAATAAAGTAAGAGTAATATTTGTTTCCACAGTAAGAAACTTAATTGAAAAATAACCTAGGTCTTAGAATTGAACCTTGAGCAACTCCCGAACTACGTACATTTCATTTCATATGTTCTTTTACAGACAAGAGTAGAATTTTCCTTAACATAAGCAATTAATACTATCATCTGGACCAAATATTTGTTAAGAGTAAATAAATTTATCTTCACAAGAAAACTTGAGGAAACTTACAATGTAGTCGTTAACTCTAACACCTGACTCCTGCGTTCCTGACATATTTGGTACTTCAGTTATATCTACAATAATGTATTTCCACTTGCAGAACTTAGCCGAGTGCGATGATTGTCTTATATTTACGCGAATATTGTACATTTAACATTTTGTATCTTTTTTATGGAAGAAAGTGACAAGATGAGCGAATCGTTCACCTGATGGTAAGTGTAACGTCTGTCCATAACAAATTCTACGACACCCAGAACATTTCTGTGTGGCAACAAACAGCGCTCGTAGGCCCAGAGACATCAGTTCTTAGGACTCATATGCCCAGTGTTTACACTAGCTATCAGCGCCCTTCAAATCGAATCACAGTAACGTTTGCACATTACTGCTATGGGAGTATAAATGGCGCTGCGGCACACACCTAGACGGTCGCCTGCATAGGAATCCTACCACCAGTAACGTATTATTATATTACTACTATTTATTTCCCGACGTTTCGAGCGGTTTACATAACTCTTGGTTACGTAGGATCGGTCTACGTGTGTTAGGCGTTTTGATGTAGCAACTTCTTATAAACGTCTGTATATTATACAAATAAATATTCGAACCGGCACTTGGCTACGACGTTTCCTACCCACTAAACTAGTTTTCGAGACGGACCATCCCACACCTGGCACGCAGGTAGACCGCATAACAGAAAACCTTTTCTTTTTCTTTAACGCAGTTGCGTTCCTAGCATTCCGGGAATATAGACACACGATCAATTTAAGATAATTGCACTGACATCAGTACAAAATGACGCGTTATTGAAGGTGATAAAAGTTTGCATCTGAAAGACCCCATTTTGATTGTAAAGTAAGCTATATTTATCTATTTATTATAAATAAACTATTTATAAATAAAGTTTTATAATAAAGTCTGGTGTGCGTTACCAATTACAGACGAACACATCACTAACTACAAGTATTTGTTACCTTATATGAATATAACAGTTAATTATAGCGAAACCAATTACCTAAAAAGATTTAAATGAAACTAATTTTACGGATTTTATCCCGTTTAATTTTATTATTTATAAGCCGACGTTTCGAGTGCTTTACATCACCCATGGTCACGGGGGGACTGCGGTGACAAATGTCCCATTATTCTTGGTCCGATCTACGCAGAAGAGAGGTCACTGTATCTTGAAGTCTTGCTGTGGTATGCTTGGTTTTTGATTTAATTTGATTAATTATAGGATCCCAAGCTGGTGGTAATACCCAACCATCTTCTCTATTAAAATTAGGATGTTTTTTAATTTCAATAGCCTCGCGAATCATCCTTGGTAGGAATCGGCGTTCTTTTGCGCTATTCGAATTGAATTCTACTCTGTATAATATGTAAGGCAATATATTGAGAATTAAAATAATTTTTAAACTTGGTAAGAATATTATGATAAATAAACTACAATTATCTAACTACTCTTGGATTTTTGGCGCCAACTCGAAAAGTGGCGGTAGTGTTTTTATTTAATGTTGCAATCTCTGTGTATATTTGGAGTTTTGGTGTTTAATATTGATAGTTTAGTATGCAGCAAGTGCTCGCGAAAGTGTACAGTCTTTGGAAAATTTAATTCAAGACCAAAATTGTGCGTTTCGTTTTGTCTCCATCAGCCCAGCAAATCTTCAGTAAAAGTCAAATTTACTGTCGATCAAAATTTTGAAGTCTTGCTGCTTGAAGCTTGAAGACTGTATACTTGGAAATGTAACTTGACGCTAGAATAATTTATGACTGTTTCCATTAATAAATAATAATAATATCTTACTACTCATACTTTGCATTCGTCTCATTCTCTCGAAGTTTTATGAAGGTTTAACTTCTAGCGCGTGTGAACTGCACACCTTTTTTTTTCAACAAGCGCCTACGCATTGCACTGTTGGACATCCGTCCCTGCCAGTTTGGGAAAAATTTAACATTTATTTTAAACCCAACTGGTTAATCTTATTATAGGAAAATAATAAAAAACCTAAGATTTTACATGTAACATTTTGCGATGATCGTTGAAAACTATGTCTATCTATTGTTTTTCATTTTCGAAAAAACGACATGACTTTTTTTTTAACTAACTTCACGTTAGCCTTGACTATACAACAATATGTTTCTCAAACTATGAGGTACTTCAAAAACAAGTTTTCCGCATGCTACACAAGCGCGTAATCGAGCTAAATGTGCGGGATGGAAGAGTGACATTAGTCACGTATCAATTCGCGCACGTGTGCAGTGATTGAACCACTATAAAGATAACACTGCGCGTGCGACTTACGCCTGCGCGCCTCAGTCATCAACACCAGCCCAATGAGCCATGAGTCTAGGATTCGTATTATGCATTACGTAATATTTCCTTGTGTTGATTATTGCGTGACTGAGAACGTCCTGGCTTTTTTCGACCAGGGCGACATCTTACGAAAACAATCGAAAGCTTTCGACTGCGCAGGAGATATTATAGTACTAGAAATGGATGGATGCAAACACGGAAAGGCACTTTAAATCCTCCCAACCTGACTGCTAATACAAAAATATCGGAGGTGGGTTAGGATGTAGTGTCAGAGACATAGGGACAATCACAAAACCACCAGACCCGAAACCCACGATTTATCTTTTTGCAAATATTTTGATTCTGGCTGGGTTGCAAACACAGGACAAGAAAAAAATGTGTCTCTAGGGTTGCCCATCATTGGGCCTCTTAAAACTGTCTATCCATTCCCATTCTCTTTTTTTAATAATTACCGTAAAGTTTACGCTCGATTCTATTAACAACCAGGAAAACATCATCGTATAGGTTACTCTGAAATAGAAAACCAAGACTGCTAAGCCGGGTGGGTACACTGACCGCTGAACCACGCGATCAACCAGGAAAACATGATCGCGAAGTAACGATAGCGTGCAAATTCGCGCAGATGTATTTAGCTTTTTAATGCTATAAACAAAATAACCTCACTAACCCGAATAACGGAGGTGAAGGACACGTACGTGACTCGATCGGCGTGCGTATGATTGCTTGCTAGAGCGAGACAGACAGTAAAATTCAACTTTTATACAAAACAAACACTAGCTCGACGTCCGCATGTTCCTGTGGCCCGCGTAACTGTCTTCTAAATCCAAAGAATTTATTTCCTGAATCATTCAATCAAGCATATAAAAGCCATGAGGGAATTGTTATTAATAAACTAAAAGGGAGCGCACGTATAACCTATTTTCAAAAATGACGTCAAAAGGTGCATTTTCATCGGACACGTGTACAAACAAACAAATCCCTGGCGAAGTTCCCAAAGACAATTAATAACATATTGCTATTGAAAAAACAGCTTAAGACACCCGGCAATAAGTATTGTTATGGTAGCAACTAAATCTATGTACGCCGTGTGAGATGTAACATTGTATTAAAGACGGTTATTGGAAAATCGTCTTTAAAATACACGTGCTATCGAAAACAAGCAGTGGGCGCGACGTTGCATCGACTTTATGTAGATGTAACCTTTACGAGATATCTAATATTGCCGAAGATGGTCAAGACATTAAAGTAAAGTAGTAAAGTATGTGCTAGCTAGACAGATAAATCTTTTATTCGATTTTTGTCCAGATTACTTAAAAAAGCCAGATACGTATGCAAGAATTACAAATACCACCACAATACAAACTTCGATTTAATTTGTCTAATCTAAATTGATGTCTTGATTATGTAATGACTAAGCTAATTTTTAAGTCGATGGATGCAGGTGGCTTACCACCGTGTTTTATGGCAATCTATGGGGGAGGCTAATGTTCAGCAGTTAATCTGTGATGGGCCGAAATGGATGATGATGAATTTAATTTATGCATTATGTTTCTTACATGACATGTGGTCCTGGTTTATTTCGGCATTATTAGTAAACGCATAAAGCCCTGGTACGCCATGTCCGATATAAAACAGATTAATTAGATTACATAAGAAATAGACAGACAATACATTAAGATGGAATAATAAATACTAAAAAATGCAAATGACTCTAAAGAGTTATTACTTAATAATAATATAAAAAACTTCTATACGTGTATGTGCTCCTGATAATGTCTGTATCGTATCTTCGCAACCGATTTCAATGGACAAATTGATTTCTTTTTTGTTTAAACCAGGGATTTCCAAAGTGGTCGATATCGACCCCCTGAGGTCGAAAACTGATTTTAGGGGTCGACGAGGTCTAAAAATCGACCCCTTTTAATTAAACACAAGTTCTTATTTTCAAGATACTGTTTATACAGTATCTTGAATTTTTTTTAACGTAATTTGGCTATGGGGGTCTGAAGTATCAGTTCATTTTGGAAAAGGGGTCTCTTGCCTAGAATAGTTTCGAAATCCTTAGTTTAAACGATAACAAATTATTTAGATGAACAAAAAAATATCTTTTACTGAATATAATCAAGCAACAGACGCCGATTTGTCTCTAGATCGAAGAACATTAAGATTTCAGACTGCCTTAGCACCCGAATCGAACGATGACAGAGTAATTTGACAAAGATAAACAAACAACCGGGCTCTAAATTCCTAGGTCAATAATCTTGATGATGATATCTCCTAGGAATGAGGTGATCGCTGCTAAGCTATTTCTACATCTTTATAATACTGCTGTAAAATTGTACATTATTTTTAAACTACTGAAAAAAAAATCCCGCTGGGTTTCTTGCTGGTTCTTCCCAGGACAGAGAGGAACCAGTGTAGCATAAAAGAAATGACGTTCAATGAATAGTATGTAAGTGACCTGTATTGAAAAAAAAAGGGAAAAATCGTGACTGTATGTATATAACTCTCGGAAGTATTCGGGATCTTACACTGAAACAATTATCCCCGCAAGAAATTCATAAATTTTAACATTTACCTAAGTCCTAAGCATAGATTTAACATATAAAATCTAAGAAGTTGCTGTTAAGAATTACTGGTTTTTGTCTCTGAGTGCGGCAATGTATTATTACTTCCTTAATCCTCAATTAATGCAAATTTAATATATTCTCGCGAAAATTCGCAAAACATTGACCGACTCACTATTAATAACTTCGTAAACAGCTTTAAAACTACTATTTCAAGTTAGTTTTGCTGCTCTTGGTACAATTTAGACAATCCTGTAGTCTATGATATCCTAGTACTTTTACAAAGATGCTACCATCACCTTGCACTAGCTGTGCACTGTTTCCCAAACCATAGTCGGCGGCGGCGATTGTCAAGTTAGTTGGCACTATGTCTGAGCGATGGCTTTAGTGCTAATGGTAGCGGGTTCGATTCCCGCACGGAACAAATATCTTGTATAGCCTTCAGATATTCACAACGGGTCTGGTTGTTTTTTTCTGCAAAACTCACGATACAGGACAAATCCTGGTGCCAGTTATTCTGCCGTGCAGCAGTAGTGTGTTTCGGTTTGAAGGGCACTGAGAGCTAGCGTAATCACTGGGCATATGAGACTTATGAACTAATGTCTCTAGGTGACGGGCGCAGTGTGGTGCTACACAAACATTTTAACTATTAAAGTAACACAGCATCTGTTATGGGCAGAAGTTGTACTTTCCATCAGGTAAACGTTTTGCTCGTCTCGTTACTTTATAAAAAAAAAAAACATTTTATTTAATATCTTCTATCGTTGTATTTTCTACATCCTCTATTTCACGGGCCTCAGGGAAGATAAAAAATGCCAAGTGGTCTGTGTAGTAGAAAAGTTTAACAGCCTCTGTCCTATATGCATGCGAGAGTATGCTCTTGTCGTTTCCTAAGTCCGAGCCGATTTAATTAAATAATAATATGTTTTATCAGCGTCTGTGTGAGGACGTCATGTTAATCTATATTATTATAAAATCTATTAACTTGCCATTAAAAAGGTTTTACAATTGACCTCAAATCCACTTGATAATTGGGGGGGGGGGGGGGGGGGGGGGGGTACGACCAAAAAAAATATAAATGTCCCACTGCTGAGAAGAGGTCTCCTCTCAATTGTGACTGGGTTTTGCAGTCGGGAAGAGACTTTCAAGCATGCGAGTAACCTGGGTTCGATCTCCGGTGCCAGCACCTCTAAAATTGTTCTTCAATTTTAAGTGCTAATTTACCACGTGTTTGGTGGTGAAGGAAAACATCGTGAGGAAACCTGCATGTCTGAGAAATAACAAAAAATATTTCGAAGACGTGTGCAGTCCGCCAACCCGCATTGGAGCAGCGTGGCGGATTCTTCCTAGCTCTAAAACCGTCTCAGAAATGAGAGGAGGCCTGTGCTCAGCAGTGGGACATTTATAGGCTGTAACTTTACTTACTTTACTTTTCAAGCATTCGTTAAATGTCTCTTTATAGTATTCTATTTTTAAGAAATTGGAAAATACATTAGCCATATCCAACAAATCTCTAATTAGGTACTACAAAAACAAGTGGTTAGTGAAGGAAGGTAAGTTACTTTGCTAAGATCCGCAGCAAAATATAAAAAATGGTGTATATTACCTAGTTTTTTGAAGAGCAAGTAGTAGTTTTTCAAAAAACTAGGTAATATACACCATTTTTATATTTTGCACGCGGATCTTAGCAAAGTAACTTACGTTCCTTCATTATAATAGATTTCCGCAAAGTAACGCCTGATTCTATTAACTACAAGTGGTTAGTGTTTAGGACAGTAATCTACGCTTGTTCAAGTTTTGCTGGTGGTGGGATTCTACGTCGTTGAGTATTAAGCAACTATTAAGTATTCACCCGATGTCAGGTGCGTGTAAGAGTTGCTCAAGGTTCAGTTCTTAGATCTATGTTACTGGTACGAGTAGTAGAATTCCTATGCAGGAATCCGTCTAGGTAGGTACCACCTTAGGGCCAGTTATTCTACCGTGAAGCATTAATGTGCAAACATTACTGTGTTTCGGTTTGAACGGCACTGTGAGCTAGCGTTATCATTGGGCATATGAGACTTGAAAACCTATGTCTCAGAGTGATGAGCAAAGTGTGGTGTCACACTGAAATTTTCGAGGTGACACAGCATTTGTTATGAGCAGACGTTGCACTTGCCATCAGGTGAACGTTTTGCTTGTTTCATCACTTTATGCAATAAAAAAAAATGTTTTTATAATTCCGATAATAATATAATTGACCTCCCCAATGAAGTAACTGACCGAGTCGAGGCCGGCCCCCTTGGGCACACTCAGTTACTCTCGCGCTCAGAACGACGGTACAAGCCGAGATCCCCTCTTGGGGGCCCTTGCGCTGGTCATCCACAAATAAAGGTTTCGTCTAAGCACCCTCAGCGCTCGGGCATCTTTTAATGGCGCTGAGACCTAGTGTTATCAATGGAAACGTGAGACTTAAGAACTGATGTTTCAGGGTGATGGGCGCAGTGTGGTGCAATACAATAACGTTCTGCGTGGCACAGCATTTGTTATTGGCAGATGTTGCAGTTACCAACAGGTGAACGTTTTGCTCGTTTCGTTCCTTCATCCAATAATATTCATCAAATAAAATACTAAATATAAACGATGTAAGAGTGATATTAGTCACGTATCACTTATTTGTGGTGTAAGTAACTATTTAATGAAAGTTTTAGAGAGAAAGTTTTAAGAGTACAAATTTACATAATGAGAAGGAGACGGGCGTTGGTTGTCACCTCTGCGGGTTAGCGAACCTTAATTTTCAAGTCTTATAACTCTCGAATTTCTTCTAACTGTTATTAAACTTTTATAGCCAAGGATCCTCCTCAATGTACCTAACAATAAACATTGAACGTAAAATGCTAGTGAACTTTCACTTTCGATATAATACACGCCAATATTAAGCACCAAAACGAATACGAAATATATCTACACAGAAACCACTATTCATTCGCAAATATAAAACAAAACACAACCGTCACTTTTCGAGTTGGCGCCAAAAGTGACATTGTATTTTATGAGCGGTAACTCACAAATAAACAAGAGAAATCTTTTTTTCTTACAATCTGAGGGTAGTGTTCGCAAATAGATAAAGATTTTTTATTTTTTAATTAAATCTGGAAAGGCAAAGAAACTACAATAAATTGTTGTCAAAAAATAATTTAAAAATAATCTTCGGGTTTGGCTTTTAACCGACTTCATCACACATTTATTAATCGTTATCGGTCCCGAATACATACATACATACATAGATACATACAGTCACGCTTCATTCCCATTGGGGTAAGCAGAGACTTCATCTATCCACTTGCTACGATCCTGACACACATCTTTAGCTTCTTCTACTTTCATTAGCGTTTTAACACACGCTCGTCGGTTACGGGTACTTTTAATACATTACAGCGCAATTGCACACGGCTCAACACGAGAACTTCGTACCCGAGTGCTTGTGTGACGCACAATTATTGATTTTGAACCCAGAGTTCATGATTCAGCAGGCTGGGTACGCTGACCGCTCAGCTACAGGTTGATGAAATAAACAAATAATATACGAGTGAATACATGACAAGTACCAGGAAAGCATGACAACAGGAAACAATTCTCAAGGCTTCAGGCCACTTGAAAGTCTAGATTAACCTTGATTGTTTTATTTTAGGTTAAAACGCAAAGTTATCTAAGAGTAAACAAAAGGATTGTATAAACTACATAATAGGAGTTTGATAAATTTGGCGCCATTTTGAGCCAATATTTATTCGTAATGTCAATATGTACCACGGATAAGTCGGGTGGTCTACAAATAAAGTAAACAAATATTCACCGGCCTCTCTCCTTCTCTCTCTCTCTCTCTCTACTTTACCGAAATTTATGTGGAGCTTGCATGGATATTTTTACCTCAACGTCATAATAACCACTATGAACATTACCCAGTTATAAGCTACTTAAAACATAATTTAGCTCTAGACCAATTTACAGGCGAACGATAATCGACTGGACCATTAAAGAATGCCATTAGACGGTGATTAACTCGGCGTTTTACCGTCGTGTATTGGTCGTTACGTATGCGTAGGGTATAATTAGAATTTTGTATACAATTCATTCGACAAGGTGGTAAGTTACTCTCTTAATTATTAGTCGAAACTTTCCCCTCCCCTTCATTCCCGTTTTGCAAATGCGTCGATAGGGATTCGAACACAGACACCCACTATACTGAGTAAAGATCCAATGCAAAGTATCTCTTTTCTTTTCTCATTTTTTTCTCTTCGAAATGAAAGTAGTTAACATACTCTAGACTCAAATACTAGGAGAACAACAATATAAAGACACTATCACGTGCTACCCGCGTACTTATTAAATAGTAAGCCAATTGTTTACATGACTACCAGGCGTTCGTGACGCACTGCTTATCATTATATCAACAATGCTCATACGATGCGCAGATTGCGCTGTTTATATATTAACATTCACGACAACACAGTGCAGGGGTAAGTAGAGAGCTATAGACTGTCTACTTACCCCTGGCTATGGCTCAAAAAAGCTAGAAGGCCGGCCGACAAGTTTTACATTATAGTCTGTATAAAAATGAAAATTTTATAATTGCCAGTACGCTTTAATTATTTAAACATACATACAATCACGCCTTTTTCTCCGACATGGGTAGGCAGAGGTCACTAACGTAGCCCAATTTTCGACATCGCGCGAAACGACATTTTGATACGAGCCATAAAATCCTTACTCTCCATTGCGTTCCCACGAGGAATATAGCAGCATTGCATATTATGGTGTTATTCTGCACGAATAAAGGCCGTCCGTGCGATAGCTTAGTCGCCTCTTACGACACCTCGGTAGGAAAGAGGTAGGTGATATTCTACTATACCGGATACGTATTCTTTAAACGCGCGAAAAATTTTCACGTCGAGTATCTTCAAAAGATCTTCAGCGAGCTACCGATCAGCAAGCTGAATGGAATTGCTCCATGTGGTCAGCCATATAGTTCATAGGACGGATAACAGTTGGGGAAGAAAGGTTCTCCAGTGGCAACCTCGTACCGGTAAACGCAGGGTAGATGGAGCGATAACCCGCAAGGTTTTGCGGGAAGTCGATGGTGCAGTGGACTACGTTAAGGAGTCATCTTGTGATATGTTGAAGTGAAGATGATGGCGGAACGCATCATTTCTTCGCCTCTTTCAGCGGATTCACACCAGAGTCATAGAGATCGAGAGCTCAGATATATAACAGTTAATTGTTATAGCAAACAGAGGCATCAGACCAGTCCCAGATAAATGAGACCGAATGATGCGTTGGCCACAGCTGACGTTAAGTGCAACGTCTGCCAATAACAAATTCTGTGTCAGTACGTTTCAGAGTGGCAGCAAACTGCGCCGGTCATCCAGAAACGGACATCAATTCTCAAGTCTCATATGCCCTGTGTGTGTTAGACTAGCTTTGGTGCCCTTTATAGGAATCAAGTACTAGTGTAAAACCCGATACTTTTTTTTATTGTATAAAGTGATGAAACGAGCAAAACGTTCACCTGATGGTAAGTGCAACGTCTGCCCATAACAAATGCTGTGTCACCCAGAACATTTCTGTGTGACAACTCACTGTGCCCATCACCCTGAGACATCAGTTCTTAAGTCTCATATGCCCTGTGGATACGCTAACTCACAGTGCCCTTCAAATTCAAACCGAAACACAGTAATGTTTGCACACTACTGCCTCACGGCAGAATAACTGGCCCTGAGGTGGTACCTAACTAGACGTATTCCTGCATAGGAATCTTACCACCAGTAAACTCAAAATCACAAATTCGTAGTTCCTGTCTGTGACATTGCATCTTGGCGTACTATTTCTGTAATATTTTGGTGTTCGAAAGTTGTCTTAGTGTTCTAAAATGGGATAGGAGGTATTATTATTAATGATAATGATAGAAAAAAGAGGAAAGTAACCGGTTACTAATGTCATACTGTTGAGCGCAGGCCCGTCCCATTTGTGAGAGGGCTTCGGAGCTGGGAAAAATCTGTCACGCTGCTCCGATGCGGGGACTTCACATGGTCCTCGGAATGCATCCATACTAATATTATAAATGCGAGAGTAACTCTCTCTGTTTGTTACCTTTTCACGGTTCCACCGCTGAGCCGATCTTTACGAAATTGGGCACAGAGGTAGCTTGCATCCCCGAGAAGGACATAGCATACTTATTTCGGAAAATCAAATAGTTCCCACAGGATATTTAAAAAAAAACTATTCATCAACTAGTAATGTAATATAACTGATAAAATTTTGATAGAATCGAATCAAGTATATTGTTAATCTTTGAAAGTGCAACGACCAGCGCTAAATACTTATCAACTAGGTCCGGTTCGCACTTGACCGGTGTTTTATTTTTAAACCTACGCGATAAGGACAGAGTACATGGAGCCGTCGATATTCCGTTAATGGATAGACAGAGCTAGTCAATACCCAAAAAGTAAAGAGATAAAAGTAACACCAATCTGATCGTAAGTAGTAACTGTTATCCGTCGTCTGCCCATAACAAATGCTGTGTCACCCAGAAAATTTCTGTGTGACAGCACACTGTACCCATCCCCCTGAGACATGAGTTCTAAGTCTCATATGCCCAGTGATTACGCTAGCTCACAGTGCCCTTCAAACCGAAACACAGTAATGTTTGCACACTACTGCTTCACGGCAGAATAACTGGGGGGTACCTACCTAGACGGATTTCTGCATAGGAATCCTACCACCAAGTGACTTAAGTAACAAAGTGTCATAGAGACGAGCGCCGTGTGATTTCGAGGTGACACCACAAGATCTTGGTGAGTAAGAGATTAAGGCGTAGATAAAGTTGTAGTCGAGAGAGCGAAAAAATTCTCAAATTGTGCGTACCCTACCCAGCTACTGACGAACGTTAGTTACAGTCGGCTTAGACTATTTTAACGGATCGTAAGAAAAACGTATCCCGGTTTTGTGAATTTAACCGGGCGTTAGTGAACAAGTACGCTGATATACCAGGTTATCATGAAACGGAGGTAGTTGAGGATAAGAATTACCAACGTTTTTATAACCACCGGAAAGTTGAGAACACTGATCGCATCGCAGATTATAAATGTCTTCATTAAACGATTTATTAACAAGATGGAAAACAATTGATCAAAATATTTTTAAACAAATAATTTACGAAAACTTTGGACCATGTTTCAGTCTAAGGTGGAGACCTCATTAATGCCATCCGTATGCGCCCATGTCCCCTTCCGGTATCGCGGCCGTGATTGTAATACCAGGAGCATATGAATACGAAGCGTCATTGTTAAGAACAATCAACAAAAAACAACAACATGTTACTCCGTAACAACAAAGGGCTTACAAACATTGTTTCGCTTTGTTACAAATAAAGAAAAGGTAAACATTTTGAGTAATTCGAAGCTGTTTAAAATTAGACCTGTCCATAAAATTCGTTCATCGCGTCTACTTACTAAACGCTATAGTAATCAACTGTATGCTAAACGTGTTACAAACATTATTAGCGTGGGTTCTAATCCAAGATCACTGACTCGGTTAACTTGATTGTACAGCCGAGCGGACTCTTCGACCGCTTTCAGAGCTCGTGTGGAGTATTGATGTAACGAATGTACATTTTTAAGCAAATTTTATTCCAAATAATTAACAACGACATTCGCGAATGCGAATTTTCTAGTCTTGGGCATAATAGTTCGCCATTTTGTTCGCAGTGACCACTAAATTTGAAATTATTTTCGAAAATAAAAGAACTACATATAAAATTCTCTTAGTTTAAATGAAACTAATAAAAATGTTAAACAGTTCAATAAAATTAAGCAAATGAAAGAATTATTACTAATTAATAAAAAAATAATAATAATTCCGATAGCGGTGGTCACACAGTTAAGAACCATTATTATACAAGTTTTTTTGTGTTTTAAGAATTCATTTCACAAATACTTTCTGCCTTAGCCTGGTTAGCTCACAGCCCAGATCTAAATCCAATGGAACATCTTTGATGCAAAGTCAAGAAAAGCGTATAAAGTCAAAAAGGTGGCTATTTAAGAGAGCTGTACGTCGTACGAGCTGTAAGTCGTGTGGTGGCGGCTCGTTAAAAGAATACTACCACTCCATCTCATCCAATGGATCTTGTAAAAGGCGAGTAAGGAATTAAACTGCACTGTGCACCCAACAGCGCATGGTGGCGATGGGCTCACCACCTATCACACCAAGTGCATTATATTGTTTTGGTGAAACGTGGATTGTGGCAGTCATCTGTTTTTGCAGTGAGTGCCCAGTCTCTGACTACCCCTTATAGGATACAGTCGTGTATTTATGTATGTATGTATGTATGTATGTACGTCGTTTTCTTAGCCGCCAGTGTAAGGCAGTAATGAAAAACCGTGAACTAATTATTAATTTAATTATAAAATGTATTCATTTCTCTGTTTTAGTTTGCATTCTCCCGTATCATTTATTTACTCTAAGTTACATTTGAAACATTATGGACATATCTGCTGAAATTATTCTGAAAACCGACGAAACAAAACACTAGATCGATTTGAAATAAAAATACTAGGTAAACATACATGTACCGTGTTTAACAAAAACGTTTAAGGGTTGTCGCAAACGGGTTCACTTACATTGTCCAAGGTCAAAATCCTAGACGTCTCGACGACAGGGTTCAACAAACTTAAACGTTAGAACGAAAACACACCCGACGTTTATGCACGCCTAGTACTTTCGTATTCGCACTAAAAGGAGTTTTGAGGTGCACCCAACCCAATGCTCAAAACGTATAAAGACAATAAATAATATATGTACATATGTAGTATGGATGTACATAATTTATAAACTTTAAGTTTAATATGAAACACAATATTAAAGTAGCCTCATAATTTAACACACATTCAATAGTAGTAAAATAATGTTTGTAATTCTGGCGGCTCGTTAAAAGAATACTACCCCTCCATCTCATCCAAGGGATCTCGTAAAAGGCGAGTAAGGAATTAAACTGCACTATGCACCCATCAGCGCATGGTGGCGATGGGCTCACCACCTATCACACCAAGTGCATTATATTGTTTTTGTGAAACGTGGATTGTGGCAGTCATCTGTTTTTGCAGTGAGGGCCCAGTCTCTGACTACCCCTTATGGGATACAGTCGTGATCTTATGTATGTATGTATGTAATATTACATTATAAGGTCATGGAACCGCGTCTCTTTAATGTTCTTTTGCTCTCTTTTTGTCCACAGCTGGACAAAGACTTTGTAAGTTGCATCAATATGTCGATATACGAGTATAATTTCGGTGATGTAATCGCTGTTAGCCTTTTTTGGCTTTTACAGCTTCATCGGATACTATGACAGTATATATCCCACACTTGACAGACCGATAAGAAATTACTGAAGGTACCAGACTACCCGCATCTTATAATAAACATTTTTTTTTAAGTTGCCCCTCACTAGCCGGCTCTCGCAAACGTCCACAACGCCCTTAGGAACAGTTTCTGAGTGCATTAACAGCCTTACTTGTTCCAGGTATCTGTAGAATATACAAATAAATGTTCTCTACTACTAAACGGAAATCGAACCCGCGACCTGTAGCAGGAAACAATCACTTAACCCCACTAAAACCGTATCTAACTAAAGAATTACAATTTTTTTTTAAAACGATGGTATCGTTTCACATTAGGGATTTCTTCTGGATCGTGAGTTCGTTTTACAGATATAAATTTCATAAGTAACCAGACCCGAAAACCTTTTCGCACAAATCACCACCGGCTCGGATTCGATACCTAGGACCTGCGAAGTAAAAGCCACTTGCTCCAAACCACTACGCCACGAGGTAGTCGAATACGCGCGGATTATATACGTAAAGTGAGCCTGGAAGTATCTCGATATTTTCGCGTAAAATCTCTCATTAGATTTAAATAATATCTAGATGGCTGTAATCCCTCTTGATTGTAAAATACATTTTAAATTGTAAAATTGAGTGCACAACGAATTGAACCTCAGTGCCAAGGTATTAAATACAATTTTAAAATGACACGCAAATCGTCGGTATGTTTATTGTGGCGCAATCATGTTAGTACTTTATTAAGAACTAGCTGTGCCCCGCGGATTCACACGTAGTTTAATTTAAAAAAAGAAAAAAGTGTGTTATATAGCCTATAGCCTTCCTCAATTAATGGGCTATCCAACACTAAAATATTTTTTCAATTCGAACCAGTAGTTCCTGAAATTAGCGCGTTCAACGAAACAGTCTTCAGCTTTATATTCGTTTTTTTTTTATTGTATAAAGTGACGAAACGAGCAAAACGTTCACCTGATGGTAACTGCAATGTTTGCCCACTAACAAATGCTGTGTCACCCACAATATTTCTGTGTGACACCACACTGCGCCCGTCACCCTGAGACATCAGTTCTTAAGTCTCAAATGCCCAGGTGATTACGCTAGCTCACAGTGCCCTTCAAACCGAAACACAGCAATGCTTGCACACTACTGCTTCACGGCAGAATAACTGTCCCTGGGGTGGTACCTACCTAGGCGGATTCCTGCATAGGAATCCTACCACCAGTATTCCATAAATTATGGCACAAACTCGTCCCAACTTACCCGCGCCCGATATTACTCTCGTGAGATAAAGAAAGAAAGGTAAATAAATATCTTGCCTATGTAAGTACAGATAAAAATCGTTAAATAATAAAACTCTAAAAAAAAATTAATTAACATAAAAATAACCCTTAACTAGTAACATAAAACTAAAAATTATTGTACTGAAAAAAAAATCGATTTACTTAAAATAACAAATGGAAAGAATAAAAAGAAAAACAGAAAAAGGAAATCTTGTCTATGAGTTAATTGGCAAAGGGAATGGTAAGGTAGGTAAGAGGTAAGTAGGTATCATAAATAAAGATCTTGCGTCGGATATACTTTTACATAGCAATTTTTTTTTATAGGAGAGGGGGCAAACGAGCAATTGGCTCACCTGATGGTAAGTGATCACCACCGCCCATGAACAACCGCAATACCAGAGGAATCGCGGGTACGTTGACCGCTTTTGAGGAAGGAATAGGCTCCTTTCTTGAATTGCACGAAAATACTTTATTGCAGAACTTCTATGCAGGAGTCCTTCTAGGTAGGATAGGTAGGAAGCAGTAGTGTGCAAACATTCCCTACTGTGTTTCGGTCTCATAGGCACTGAGACCTAGAGTAAACACTGGGCATATGACACTTAGGAATAGTCTCAGGGGGACGGGCGCAGTGTGGTGCGACGCAGAAATGTTCTAGGTGACACAGCATTTGATGTAGGCAGACGTCTTCAATAAATAACAACTAAAATAATAAATAACAAATAAAACAGTATGATGGTTTTACGTATATAATATACTATTATACTATTTATACTATAAATTTGACATTAAATTTCACATTGAATAAACATTAAATCACGTGTCTGTGACGTTTAGAATTATAGATTATAACACACCATGGTATTAAGAACTGAGTAGAGTACAGACAGCGAATGTCAATTTGACGTCATATTTTATAATACATACATAAGATCACGACTGTATCCCGTTAGGGGTAGTCAGAGACTGGGCACTCACTGCAAAAACAGATGACTGCCACAATCCACGTTTCACCAAAACAATATAATGCACTTGGTATGATAGGTGGTGAGACCATCGACACCATGCGCTGTTGGGTGCACAGTGCAGTTTAATTCCTTACTCGCCGTTCACGACATCCATTGGATGAGATGGAGTGGTAGTATTCTTTTAACGAGCCGCCACCACACGGCACACATTCTATAATAATAATTTTATTATATCTTATTTTATTTTTTATTTGCTGTCTTCTCTTTGTAAGTATTTAAAAATAGTTCTTATTTTAAGTAATTAAAAAGTAATTATAAAAAAATATATAATAAGACAGAATATCAGCGATGCAGTAACATTGTTGCTGTAGCAATATTCTGAGTCGGCTGCTTTTTCGTTGCTGCGAATCCAGTGGCCTTCTATACTTTTTGATACTTTTAGTTAAATCTCATATATGTGCGTGTGTGTATGTATGTGGATGCGTGTTCGTGTGTGTCTATACTTTTTTTTTGTCTTCTATTATGAAGTTTTTAGGTTAAGATGCTTCTGTTTGTACTTTTTATTGTTAATTAATTTATGTAGCTACGAATAAAAATATGTAAATACACTTTTTTTTCTCTCTGTGTTCTATTGGTTACAAAGTATAGAATGATCTTGAAGGTTAATTCGTGGTGATGCCGCAATGTTGCCAATTCAGTGAATTATTCACTGAATACTGAAGGACTTCAGACTGCGGTGGGTGTCGTATTAATGAAGTAGTGACAGAAAAACATATCGTGTAATGAACTGTATGGTAAGTTCGATTGCATTTTTAGTCCTTTCCGGTTCAGGTGTAGGCGGGCGTAAAAAGCCGAGTCGATCGACCAATTTGAATGGGATTTTGGGGTTTTATTTTTGAACTAAAGTAGCCAGAGTTACTCGCTATAATATCAGCTATCGGCGAGTAAAAGTTCCGTCAAAATCAGTCCAGCCGTTTCGAAGATTAGCCGAAACAAACAGACGGACAGACAGACAAAAAAATTCGAAAATAGTTTTTCACTTATAAGGACCGTTTTACTTTCATAAACATTGAGCGACAAGCTGTTATTTTGTTATTACAAACAGACACTTCAATTTTATTTATTTGTATAGATAATCTTATCTATTATAATAAAGTTGGAGAGTTTCTGTGTTTGAACGATGTTTGCGCAATACTATACAATACTAAACCGATTTGAAGAATAAGATTAGCCGTTAGGTACTCCGTTTATTGTGGAAGGTTATAGGCCAGGTATGTTGCGGATGTTCGCTTTCGCATCCGCAATTGCGGGGACTTCCGCATGGATTTCGACATGAATATTCGCATCTGCATCCGCAATAATCAACGCGGATGCAGATGTGCCGCAGGTCGCGACAAGAAAGAAATTGGGTGGCGCAAGCGAGTGGCGCGTGCCATGAGCACACGCTGATTGACCAATAGAAGCGAATTTGACGACTTTTTTTTTTTAGAACTGATGGTCACTGTTAGCCCGAAGGCTTTTACAGCTTCGCCGGATTGAAAGGTGGCATAGCGCTGAGGGCGCTTAGCCGAAACCTTTATTTATGGATGACTGGCGCAAGAGCCCCCGAGAGGGGACCTCGGCTTGGACCGTCATCCTGTTCGCGAGAGTAACAGACTCGAGGGTGCCCAAGGGCGGCCCCCTTCTCGGCTCGGTCAGTTACTGCAATCGGGAGGGCAATATTACTACTACTATAATTATTAATACCATGATTATTATTAGATAAGTTTACCACCAATTCGGAATGCGTTTCCGCTGGAGAAGAAATGGCGCAAGAAACTCCAGCGACGCTTCTGTTTATGACACTACTGCTAGGGGAGAACCGGCCTGAGATGCGGCGGTATCGCGAATAACTTTGTCTGATACGCCCACGCCGACGGCGGGGGCGGTATGATGGTGATCATGGGTGTTCGTGTAGTGTTGAGTAGAGCGCTTGAGCAATAGTGGTCGCGTCGTCAGGGTCCTCGAGGACGTGCCTCGGTCTCCTTTTTCCGCGGGTCGAAGTTTTGGTGTATCGCGAGGGGGTTGTAAGTGGCGGCACTGACAACCAGTGGGTTGGGGTGCGTGGCGGCAGAGTCGAAGTATCGGCGAGAGGCCAACTTTAGATATTGGGCTATGGTAGGAAGCCCTAAATCGATATGAAGGTTAGCATTACGCACGAACCACGGTGCTCCCGTGGCTTTACGCATGAATCGATTTTGTATTACCTGACGTCGGTGAATTTGACGCGGGGAGGCATGCGCAAATACGGGGCTTGCGTATGTCATAATTGGCCGAATACAGGCTTTGTAAAGTGTAATTTTATTACGTAGGGACATTTTGATATTTTTATTTAGTAACGGATGTAATCGGCCGAGGACGAACGCCGCTCGGTTCCTTACTCGGTTAATATGTGGACCGAAGCTGAGTCTCGAGTCTAATAGGACGCCTAAGTATTTGACTGTCTTTTCCCAGGGGATTGGACGATCGAATAACTCTATGGTGGGGAGATGCTGCGTTATGCGCCGCGAGAAGTACATGGCTGCACTTTTGATTGGGTTGACCTCGATCCTCCATTTCCGAAACCAGTTCCCGAGGGTTCGGGCTGCGGATTGGAGGCGTTTAGAGATAGTGTCTGGATTACGTCCAGACACATATAGGCAGGTATCATCTGCGAAGAGGGCGAGTTCGACGCCGCTGGTGTGCGGTATGTCGTTCGTGAAAAGGGTGTAGAGCACGGGACCTAGGACTGAGCCTTGTGGTACGCCGGCTAGGATGGGATGTGATTCGGATCGCACCCCCTCGACGCGGTAGCGGAAGGTTCGACTGCGTAAGAAATCTCGTATGATGAGTACGAGGCGATCTGGCACACCGAGTCCATATAACTTGTATATGAGCCCGTTGTGCCAGACCTTGTCGAACGCTTTCGCCACGTCGAAGAAGAGCGCTCCGGTATGAAGCCCGCGTATGAAGCGGGATTGAATGTGCTCCGTTATGCGGTGCACCTGCTGGGTACATGAGTGTTTGGCACGGAATCCAAACTGCTCGTGGATGGGGATCCCTCGAGACTGCATGAAGTCTCTTAAGCGGGCGAGAAGTAGGCGTTCGTATATCTTGCCTAAAGCCTTGAGGAGGCTTATAGGCCGATATGCGGTGGGATCGGACAGGCGATATGCAGTGGGATCGGACGGGCATTTGATGACACAGATACGACGTGTTTGTTACTCTGGTGGTAGGATTCCTATGCAGGAATCCGTCTAGGTAGGTACCACCCCAGGGCCAGTTATTCTGCCGTGAAGCAGTAGTGTGCAAGCATTACTGTTTTTCGGTTTGAAGGGCACTGCTAGCTAGCGTAATCACTGGGCATTTGAGGCTTAAGAACTGATGTCTCAGAGTGACGGGCGCAGTGTGGTGTCACACAGAAATATTCTGGGTGACATAGCATTTGTTGTGTGCGGACGTTGCACTTACCATCGGGTGAACGTTTTGCTCGTCTCGTCGCTTTATACAATAAAAAAATATTTATTTAAACTTCTATTGAGTGCATAGTACAATATATAATTATAAATTGTACAAAATATAATAATATAAAATTGTACATCCGCGATTCCTCTGGTATTTCGGGTGTTAATGGGTGAGCCACTTGCTCGTTTGCCCCCTTTCCTATAAAAAAAAAACATATGGCGGACTTAATGCCTGAAGGCGTTCTCTCCCAATCCACCATAAGGCTAAGCAGAGATAAATATATGATAGGCAGTGCAGCAAACATTATAAAACAAAAAAAAAAACAACATTAGAATAATATACATAGATAGTAACATAATATACATAACTATACCAATACATACACTTTTAAATATACAGAAGTACTTATAACTACTATATAAATGTACTATTATCATTATAGATAATTATTATCATATAGGAACAGAAAGAAAACATTTTATTACGTCCTTTGAACGTCGATATAAATGCAACAGAATTAAGTCTTCATAATTTGTTCCAATGTGGCCAGTAAGTTGTTCTTGTGGCGTTGTTTACATTTAATTTGGGTACACTCTTAAGATCCGCATCCGCATCCGTGTATTTGAGCCTTCAAAAATTCGCATCAGCATCCGCATCCGCGGATGTTAAAAAGGCTGCATCCGCAACCACCCTATTATAGGCACTGACCTTCTAAGCTTTTACCCTGCTAGAGCCGTGGTTCTTTCTTACACATGCAGGAAATCATACTAGTGGTAGGATTCCTATCCAGGAATCCGTCTAGGTAGGTACCACCCCAAGGCCAGTTATTCTGCCGTAAAGCAGTAGTGTGCAAGCATGACTGTGTTTCGGTTTGAAGGGCAAGCTAGCGTAATTTCCGGGCGACTAAAGAACTGAATGTCTCAGGATGATGTGTTGCCGCACGGAAAATTTCTGGTCGACAGCGCATTTGTTATGTGCAGACGTTGCACTTACCATCAAGTGGACGTTTTCCTCGTTTCAGTTTATTGAATAAAAAAAGGAACTAATGTTGTGTAGCATTTGAATGTGTTTTACCAACGCTTTTTCTAACAGTTACTCGTTTCGCTCGTGCCACTCGGCTGATAAGCGAACAAGGCCGCGCAATCTGACTTTATCATTAAATTCGATACTCGAATGTAATATATTGCTTAATACAAAAAAAATTATCGGCAGGATTCCGCATACAAGTACCGAGACCCGCCACAGCTATCATATTTTTACAGCAGCATATTTTTTTTTTTTTTGTATAAAGTGACGAACCGAGCAAAACGTTCACCTGATGGTAAGTGCAACCTCCGCCCACAACAAATGCCGTGTCACCCAGAATATTTCTGCGTGACACCACACTGCGCTCGTCACCCTGAGACATCATTTCTTAAGTCTCAAATGCCCAGTGATTACGCTAGCCCACCAGGTTTGGGTTGACCCAAACATAAATACTTAAATAAACTCGTATCTGCAGTGAAGCAGTAGTATGCAAACGTTACTGTTTCGGTCTAAAGTGCTTTTTTTGGACTGATGGTCACTGATAAGCCCGAAGGCTTTCACAGCTTCGCCGGATTGATCTGAAGGGCACTAAGAGTGTAAATACCTGCGCATATGAGACTTAAGAACTGATGCCTCAGCGCGAAAAGAGCTGTGTGGTGCCACACAGAAATGTTCTAGGTGATACAGTACCAGCTACGGGAAGACGTTGCACTTACCATCGGGTCAACGTTTAACTTGTCTCGTCACTTTCTCTGCAGCCGAGGTGGTATCACGGGAACTTTGATATTACGATGCACCACTCTTCCTATCCTTCGCTACTTTGGCGATGCCGCATCGTTTGCGGGAGCGGTGAGGCCGCGAAGGGAAAGGAGTGACGGTATTACGTTGCGCTGCTTCGCCTACCCTCTGCGGCCAAAGTGTGGTCGGTGGCGGACTAGTACGGCACAGACCAGCGCATCCGAATACTCGTCTCGGCGGACTCGCGGGAATCCGTTGAACGCAGAGAGTTGACCGTATTGTACCTGTATCGTATGAGACCTGAGACCATTACACGCTGCGGCAACCATTATTTTAAAGGATGTAGGGAAAAAATAGCAATTCACAGAAATAATTCCAAACACAAGGTTAAAGTAAAATATACAAGGAGACATTAGATAAAAAAACATTATAAATTATGTCGCACATGCGCAGTGCTACACATTCGCCGTGTGGTGGCGGCTTAAGAGAATCTACCACCCCATCTCATCCCGTGGGTGTCGTAAAAGTCGACAGAGGGAAAATGAAAACCAAAAGATGGGCAGCAGCATCATTCTGGAACATCTGAAAAAAATATACTGCGGTTGCCAACCCGCCTGCCAAGCGTGGCAACTATGGCAAATCCCCCCCAAAATGAGAGCTACAAACTTTTGTGGCAATCTATGGGGGAGGCCTATGTTCAGCAGTGGACTAGTGATAGGCTGAAAAGAAGAAGAAGAGAAGATGCGCAGTGCTACACAGCTACATAGCGGATGACAGCGCTGTCTTCAGCACTAACGAACTCCGTTTAGGGACTCGCACGGAACAAATTATAATATAATCCGGCTGAGTAGAATAGCACCCACCTCTTTCACAACCGAATTGTCTTAACAGGCGACTAACGTGCTGTACGGACAGTCGTAATTCGTGCAGAATAATACAATAATATACAATGCTGTCACTATACTGGTCGTGGGAACGCAATAGGGAGTAAGAATTTTTTGAATTGTACCAAAATGGCGGCTACGTGGTTCGCCACCCGTCACGCCTCGTCTCCCGCGGGGGCGAAGGTGCAATTAATGTCTGTAAAATTTACTCAAGAAACAGTTTTTGGGCAACGTTTTGTTTGTCAATTAACAAAAAAGATATGAAGTACTAAGACTCCATAAAAAACATTTTGTAACCGTCAAGCCGTCGTTTTTACAACATTGCCAATGAGACTGGTCATAAATTAATTAAAAAGTTTGCTCTGTAATTCCGATATAGAAACAAAAAACTAAATAGGGTTGCTATCAACAAAAAATCAATCATATCAATACATAAAGTCATGAATACAAATAAAGTTTCATCAATTTTACTATAGCTTACTTGAAAAATCTTATATTAAAAAAAATCGGTGTTTGTTTCGGACGGGATTTAATTTAAAAACTAATGAAAATATGACTTTTGGCACCAAATCGAACAGTGGCAGTAGTGTTTTTATTTAATTTTGTAATTTCTGTGTGTATTTGGAGTTTTGATGTTTAATATTGATAGTTTATTATGCACCAAGTGCTCCTGAAAGTGTACAATGATTGGAAAATTCAATTCAAGACCAAAATTGAACTTTTCGTTTTGTCTCCATCAGTCCAGCAAATCGTTAGTAAAAGTCAACTATCATTTTACTGTCGATCAAAATTTTGAAGTCTTGTTGCTTGAAGATTGTATACTTGGATATGTTACTTGACACTGGCAAATAGTTTATGACTGTTACCATTAATAAATAAATTACTAATGTAACTAGGAAACAAATAATACAGTAATTTGCAAATTTGGATTTAGGATCTCTTTTTGTTTTGGTTATATATATAACTTAATTCTTATGAAAGCGTTTTTAGATATAAGAACGAAACAAAATAAAAAAAAGAAGACATATACATGCAAAGTCTAACCACAGAGGAGAGATATGTCTTACTACTGTGGTCTAGAAGGTAGGCATACTTTTTCACATTATTGTTCGTCCGCAGTAAATAATTTTTTCTAAAATATCCTGTGGGAACTCTTTGATTTTCCTAAATAAGAAGCATAGGTGCGTCTCCAGGATGCAAGCTATCTCCGAATTTCGTTAAGATCGGTTCAACGGCTGAAAAGGTTACAAACAGGACAGAGAGAGTTACTTTCGCATTTATAACATAAGCTATTCATGTTTCCCTTAAAAACGTAAAATCAAGCGCTTAAAGAAAACAATATTACAGCAGGTAACATTTATCGCTAAATCATCAGCCAACGTGTCAACCCTACTAAGTACGGCGGCCTAAAAGACCCCACATGAACCTAAATTGACCATATCAATTTGACTCAATTGATAAATTGTAGTACGAAGACCTGGGTTATATTTAGGACCTATCATCCAATTTAGGTCTGAATTGAGGACCTATTTTCAGTCATGTGGCTGGTTTTTAGCATGTAATACCAGGCTTCCATAAATCACGAAGAGTAATAAAGTTTGCAGAAACGTAGCTTTTTGTCTTTAAATGTATGAAGTCCTGTTACAGGACACGCAAGACGGTGCTGCATCACTGCATAATTTAATCAAACTTAGTAAAGTCCACTGCTGGGCATAGAACTTTCCTAGAAAGCTGTTTCCCTGCTGTTTGCTGAGCGCAGTGCCGGCAACTTGGCAGTAACGTTGCGTGACCTTGGGTTATTGGCACAGAATTTTAATCACCCGTGCCTCGTTTATTTCCCAGTTCCATTTCCTAGAATTTAATTATCCTAGATTCAATTCTAGAAAATGGCAAATGATGTGCCGTGACAGCTCAAATTATTACATTAAATTCATAAATAATTATAACCATTTTAACAATTATAACGTATTTTGTAATTTACATTACATTTTTAAATTACATTTCAGCACCAAAAAAGTAACTAGTTCATTACGAGATCATTAAATATCACTGTTTTCATTATTTTTAATAAAGTCGAAAACAAAGAGGGCGCCTTTAATCTCTTCGGTTTAAATAGTGATTTCGTGTTATAATTTGGCAACACGATTAGTGATTTTTTTTGAACGACACGAGACGCGAAATATTTTTATTTTACTCCACATTTATCTATTGGTTTTCTTTTTTTAATGTAAATTTCGATGTCACATTTTCCGTTGGTGCCGTGGCGGCCATTTTTTTCTATTTTTTTAATGGCTACTTTATTATCTTTTGCTTACTTGTGTGGCTCTGACACTGGCAGAAAGATTACGAATGTTGTCAAAAAAAAAAGAAATACGAGTTTTTTTTTAATGAAATAACTTAATACTATTACTAGTTAACTTTAAGCAAGCAATTGGTCACAACAACTTTGACCTAAAAATTTGTTTAGAAGAGGCTTTAGAGATCATAAGAAAAGAAACCTGGTTGGTATAAACTTATGGTTCATATTTTTAAGCAAAGACGTACGATGCATATTTTATATTACGGTTACTTTAAATAAAGATTACACATTTAGAATAATTGAATAACTGTTTTTAAAATTTAGAAATAAACAATTAAAATGAAGAGGAAGATTAATGAAGGCAATTACGTCACAATGGTTACAATTAAAAATACCCGGCGTTGCCCGGCTTATAATTTGTTTCAGTAGTCGTTAAAAGTTTCTTCATAAAGATAAATATCTAATCAAATAAAATAAATGGTTTGCTGCAAATATTTACTTTTAAATGCAGACAAAAGAAAATGTTAACACTTTTAAATGTCTTTCGTTTGATAATTCAACTGTATTTCTTGGAATCACTATTGACTCCAAGTTACAGTGGGGACACACATTGGAAGAATAGCTCTGAAATTAAGTTCTGCCATTTTTGGTATAAGAAAGATTCGACAGCTGACTAATGAAGCTACCGCTAAAATAGTATATTTTCCATATTTCCACAGTATAATGTCCTATGGCATGTTACTCGAGCTTCCCTTCCCCGCTGCATTACCCGTGCAGCGGCGAAGAGAAGAATCCACTGTCGAACGTAGGCCTCCCCACATAGACTGCCACAAAACACGGTCCCTAAACCCCCTCCATCCATCGATTTCCTGCAAAACCGTGCAGGTCGTCGCTCCATCTACTGGAGGGGCGCCTTACACTGCGAAGTCCCGTCAAAATCGGTCCAGCCGTTTCGGTGATTAGCCGTAACAAACAGAGAGACAGACCGACAAAAATTTATAACTTTTTTTTTTCCATAAGTACCGTATATACTTTCAGCATTGAGTAAAAATCTGTTATTGTGTTATATTACAAACAGACACATTAATTTTATTTATTTGTGTAGATTCCAGACTGTTTGAGCTAGAGTGCGCTTTGCACCACCTATCGTCATTATTTCCTTGAAGTGCTTCGCTTTGAAATTAATTAATAACAGTAACTAAAGCAACTCAGCAATTGCTGCAAAGTGAAGTCCGAGTGGTGTGTGGTAGCGGCTTAAGAGAATCTACCACCCCATCTCATTCCGTGGGTGTCGTAAAAGTCGACAGAGGGAAAATTGAAACCAGGAGATGGGCAGCAGCATCTTTCTGAAACATCTGAACTAAAAAAAAAAACTGCGGTTGCCAACCCGCCTGCCAAGCGTGGCAACTATGGCAAAATCCCCCCCCAAATTGAGAGCTACAAACTTGTGTAGCAATATATGGGGAGAGGCCTATGTTCAGCAGTGGACAAGTGATAGGCTGAAACGACGACGACGATAACGACGACGACGACGACGAAGACGACGAAGTCCGAGTTTAAATATAATTTTTGTTTAGAATATCATTAACTCTTTAGGAACTTGCCGGAACAAACTTGTGTCTGAAGTCGAGATTTTGTTAGACAAAATCTCAGAATTGGGGCCGACTAAATTTAGTCCTGTTTGACCCAAATAAGACACAGGTTTGCGCGATTACCGCTAAAAACAAACCCTTCGTCCGTAGCACCTCGTTTTGGAAGCACTCCCCACGTTGCCTCAGCCAGTATCGGAATCCTTGGCGTAGAAATGTCGAATGACGTTCAGTTTCGCGGTCACTTGGAAGGGAAGGCCAAATTGGCTTCTAAAAAGCTTGGCGTGCTCAGTAGAGCGGGACAGTACTTCATGCCGGTCCACCGCTTGCAACTTTACAAGGCGCAGGTTCGGCTTCACATGGAGTACTTTTCTCATCTTTGGGCGGGGGCACCCCAGTGCCAGCTCCATCCTTTTGACCGTATTCAACGAAGAGCGGCTCGAATAGTCGACGACTAGGTTCTTTCCGATCGGCTTGATACACTGGCCTTGCGAAGAGATGTTGCATCTCTTTGCATTTTTTACAGGATTTACAACGGGGAGTGTTCCGAGGAATTGTTCGGAATAATTCCAGCCGCTGGTTTTCACCATCGCACTTTGCGGCAGAACACAAAATTCCATCGTCACCACCTGGATGGTTGGAATTCCACCACAGTTCGTTTTTCGCGGAATTTTCTGCCACGCACTACCTGGTGCTCGCCTTTAATTTCATAGTAAGCGAGTAACCTGGGTTCGATCCCCGGTGCCAGCACCTCTAATATTGTTCTACAATTTTAAGTGCTGATTTACCACGTGCTTAGCGGTGAAGGAAAACATCGTGAGGAAACCTGCATGTCCGAAGAATAGAAATATTTCGAGGACATGTGAAGTCCGCCAACCCGCATTGGAGCAGCGTGGCGGATTCTTCCTAGCTCCAAAACCCTCTCAGAAATGAGAGGAGGCCTGTGCTCAGCAGTGGGACATTTATAGGCTGAAACTTTACTTACTTTACTTTACTACCACTTTATGGAATCGGCCGCCGCCGGCGGTTTTTCCGGACCGATACGACTTAGGGACCTTCAAGAAAAGAGCCTATTCCTTCCTCAAAGGCCGGCAACGCACCCGCGATTCCTCTGGTATTGCGGTTGTTCATGGGCGGTGGTGATCACTTACCATCAGGTGAGCCACTTGCTCGTCATGGCAGACGCTGCATCGCCTAGGACGATTTTCAGTGATGAAGGAATGCCCAGAACCTACAAAACTCTCTCCGGATTTTTCCAAGTTTTCCTTCTCTGAGTATAGTGACAGAATAAAGGCCGTCAGTACCATACCTTAGTCGCCTCTTACGACACCTCGGTCGGAAAGAGGTACGTTCCATTCTACTCTGCCGGACACCTATCGTTACAAATATGCATTCATTTTAAGTTCATCAAACGTCGAACCGAAAAATTTGGACCGTTAGCCAGAAGGCTTTCACAGCTTCGCTGGATTGAAAGGTGGCAAAGCGCGGAGGGCGCGTACCCGAAACCTTTATTAATGGATGACTGGCGCAAGGGCCCCCGAGGGGAGATCTCGGCTTGGACCGTCATACCGTTCGCGAGAGTAACTGACTCGAGGGTGCCCAAGGGAGCCGGCCTCGGCTCGGTCAGTTACTTCAATCGGGGGGAACCGAATAACGCCATTGTTGTTCCCTAGGCACGACAGTTTTTTTTTGTCGGATTAGTTACATATCTACAGTAAACAATAAGAATTAACTATTTTTATATATTTTTTTTAAGTTTTTATTTAAGGATCCCCTTTACATTGCAATTAAAATATTTTGCATTCATTGAAGTCTGACTTTTTATCATAAAACCAGTGAATAGAAAAAGGAAAAATTAAACATGCTACGTAAAAGTAACAACGCAAATATTTTTTACACAAACTACGTACGTCGTCGTCGGCTTGTTTACAAAAACAAAAACCTCCGCCAATCGATATGTAAAGTACTAGGAGCGCAAAACCGACGCGAAAGTAGCCTATTTACATCGACGCAACCCGACCGAGTTGAAAAGCACCAACGATTCTAATTATTTCATTAAAATAAAGTTTCTACGTAATTATACCCTGTTTAGAAAACACGTTTTTAATATTTATACAACCCAATCAAATGAAAAAGTTGAGGAACTTTACAGTTTATTTATGACAAAATCACATTTTGCATTTCCTAAAAACTATAAAACGAAATGATTATTAAGACTTCTAATACAAATATAATGTTTACGTCGTGATTAAAATATATTTTCGCGACGTAATAACATGGCTCGTAGTACAAACGTCCCAAGGACGTAAACAAAGACAGCTGTTGCGAAACTTTAATTCCACTGCGTAATATGTGTGTATAAAAAACATACAGTGAACAGTGGTTAATTGCGAAAAAATATAGTACAACAACGATATACCAGATTAGAAACTTGTAAATCTAGTTTCGTCATGCCTAGTTCATTGTTTATGTACGAATTAAACTTACCACTAAGGTCTTCAATGGTGTTTAGCTTCCGAGCAGCCATTTTCTCGAAAATAACTAGCACAACACTTGAAAACGTAATTTTTGATTAAATTCTCACTGTAGAAGATATTTTCGATAATATTGAATTAAGTTGAAATTCTAACAAACGACTAATACGAGTAGTCTTTGTTTTCTGTTTTGGTTTCATTGCGCTTGACATTAGCGCAACATTTCACTTTTTGATACCATTCGATTATTTTCGACCAATAAGGACCGAGTATGCAATCGTTTGATTGGCTCCAAAATTGTAAACAAAAATAATGTTGCAATATGCAATAATTAATGTTATGATACAATGCAGACTGTAAATCATTTTACATTAGGAAAATAGACGGAACGCTCTTCACTAAATTAAATTATTTTCTACGTCGTATTAAGTTATATGAAGTGCAAGTTGTTATTCATAATTCATGACAAACAATGTAAACATTTGTGTCCTTACGTATTTTAAGACTCAAATGTATAAATCTTCACATTTATTATCCATATATAACATAGAATAAAATGATAGATAGATATGGGAAAGCTGTCTCAACACTTCTAATAATTTAATGAGGTGTAATAAAATTGGAGCAACGTTACGGACTCTTCCCAGCTCTAAAACCATCTTAAAAATGAAAGGAGGCATTTGCTCGGCAGTGGAACATTTAAAGACTGGTACTATACTTTTTCTTAAATATTTTTTTAAACTATATAAAATATGATATACTAATGAAATCCCTTTCATTTTATGGATTTTTGAATGGTATAGTAGTACACTAATCTTCCAAGAAGATTTTTTTTACTTCCTTTTTTATCTACCGAAAATAAAAATTTGAGTCTGTGATTGGGTCATGAGTTTCAAACTAATTACTTTTATAGCATATGTGTGGAATAGTCTGACTTAAGTTTCACTTTTTAATTACTGTAAATAATTGAAGAGAAAATATAAAATTTACAGATGAATTGACAGAATTAAATCAACGGTTCGTTAGTGACTATTTTCTCTTTTTACGAAAACATAGACTTTGATAATTTTTAGATTAGAAATAATGTCACACAAGATAATCGTTATAATATGCAATTAGGTACGTGAACACGCGCTTGTTAATTTTATCTAATTATTGAGATGATTATTTGAGAAATGAAATAATATAGATAAATAATATTTTTGCTTTAAATAATTAAATTGAGTAAATCAATGAGTAATTTCACATAATAATGAACATTAATTATAAAGTAAAATGTATTGAAGAATGGGCAACACGATCAGACTCTTGTCACATTGTCTATACTTTTATTCTATTTTCTTTGCGAAATTAGTGATTACGTTCGTTCATTGACCGCTAAATTAGTAGAATATTATTTCGTAATGAACATTAATTGTGTAGATGATGAATATCCATCACCTTCACTTCTTGATGAAATAGAAAGCCCTAGGTGAGCGAGCTTATCTTATTTTTATTTTTTTTGTGTATTTCTCCGTAGTCTGACAGCTGATTTTTGAGCGCCAAAGTCAAAAGGCGGCAAATGAACAGAACGTGTCATTTTATACTTTTTACTCTTCATTAACTTAACGGTAATATAAGCTCATTTTTTAAGGAAAAAGTTTCGTGCGGAGAACTCTGCGCGTAAAAGTTGGAGTTTAATGGATAGAAGAACAGATCAAGAGGTGAGATATTCCATATGATACCTGCTTTTTTATCATTCCCTTTTTGGCTGTGTATGCTCCAAAACGGTGTTGTATTACACCCATTTCATAACTGATCCGGAAGTTATTTACAAATTATTAATTAAACTTAAATATTGGCCGAAGTAAACTTGGAAGCTCTTTGATCAGGTTCATCGTAAATTCTACGTCGTTTGCAGAGTAAATTCACTGTGTAACAATTTTGTACTCAAGAAAGGTACCGCCTAGAAATATCGACTTATTCTTCCTTTCCATCAGGCTTGATGTGGCAAAAGTGTGTCTTTAGCTAGTTTGGAACAGTGCTAAATTCTGGATCAGAAATATGTTTTATTTTTAACACCGTGTCAGAGTAACTAATTATGATTAATGACTCAATCTTAGACCACAAACGACTCGCATTTGGTTCATAGAACACAAACATTAGAATTACTGACCATCTGAAGGGTGAAATGATTGAGGTTCAAATGAAACATAGTACAGGACACTGGTGTTCTGAAACATTCAGATCACAATGCTGTTTTGGAATATAGAACTGATTCACTGTAGAGCTACAGATGTCTATTTCAGGCTGTGCATGCCCAGACTAATAATTGTGAATTCATTTTTTTATATGAGCCAATTGTTCACCTGATGGAAAGTGCAATATCCTTGTATATGTGTATATTTATGTATAATTTTATATTTATCATAATTATATATTGCTTTCTTTAATATGTATTTTGAGTATTGTCTGTATTGTATTTTATATTTTTTTTTTTGTAATAATGGTAATTAGTTTCTTAGGATTTTACACCTGCCACAATGTTTCACTACGCCCTGCCAACTGGCATTCAGTCCGCCCATTGTATCCTTTTACAGTTAACAATAAAGTTTAAATAAATAAATAAATAAAATATATATATATATATATTTAGAATCAGAATGTTGTTTTTTAAAAAAAATAAGGTGTATCTGATCTTTGTAACCTCCCACAATTTTTTGAATACATTTCAATATTTATCAGAAATTTCTTTTCTTACTCTTGGTTTGATAACACCAATGACAATGCGAGATCACAAGATGTCCTGTAGAGAGGCTTCACAGCTATGATATTTGCTTATAATAATATCTTCACAGGTATTACAAGAAATGGGGGTCAGTCTCTTAGAACAAGATGAGAATGAAGGACACTATGACGTGTCAGCCTCTGTGACTTCAGTAAGTAAACTTTATTATAAGTCCCATGTTACATACAGACTTTTGAATTAACAATTGAAATTAACTAATTGGTTAAGCTATGTTCAAATTTCAAGTCTCTTCTCCTTAGGAAGTTTGTTTAAAATCAATTACTAAATTTGACCCCAACAGAAATACACAAAAGCGAGTTAATACAAATGTGTGTACATCATCATCATCTTTTCAGCTTATCACTAGTCCACTGCTGAACAAAGGCCTCCCCCATAGATAGCCACAAAAGTTTGTAGCTCTCAGTTTGGGGGGGGGGGGGGGGGGGGTTCCGTAGTTACCACACTTGTTGGGTTGGCAACTGCAGTTTATTTATTTAGATGTTCCAGGAAAATGCTGCTAACCATCTCCTGTTGTTCATTTTCCCTCTGTCTACTTTTACGACACCAACGGGATGAGATTGGGTGGTAGATTCTCTTAAGCCGCCACCACACGGCCATAATGTGGTAATAAAAAATTTGAAATGTGTGTTACCTACATGTATATAGTGGAGAACAGGGTGGCCCGTGACTACTCCAGAATTTTGGGGTATCACTCTCTGGGTTGACCTCCCACAATAATAGAATAGAATATTTTTTATTCAACCATAGATTATTTACATAATACTTATTGAAAGTAATTTTTTTTCTTTTTTTTTTAATACGCTTACAACACTGGGCATATGGGCGAGTTACAGGGTGACGGTTGCAGTGTTGTGTGTCACACAGAAATGTTCTGGGTGACACAGCATTCCATTTGATAGAAACCAACAAAGAGTGGCTGGAACCGTCAACAACCAGGTTCCTTACGATCAGCTCTATCCACTGGCTTGACGTTGCGTCGCTTTGCATTTTTATTGGCCTATACAAAGGCAATAGGAGTTCGGATTAGTTCCTGTTGCCAAGTTCCACATTTGCACATTGTAGCACAGCTCAAAATTTCATTGTTATTGCGGATGTTCATGGGCGGCGATGATCACTTGCCATCTATACAAAGAGTCATTATTTAAAAAGCTTAAAAAGGCATATGAGACTTGAGAACTGATGTCTCAAGAGGACGGGCGTAGTGTGGTGCCACACAGAAAGGTTCTGAGTGACACAGATATGGGCAGACCATGCACTTACCATCAGGTGAACGTTTTGCTCATCTCGTCACTTTATCCAAAAAGGTACAAAAAAGGGAAGAAAGTTAATTTGCCAAGATTCGCATGAAAAATGTAACGTGGTGTGAATGATCTATTTTTGAAGAGCACCGCCCGCCCTCCCTCAACAGCGTACCACCACTGGGAGCCGCCATCTACCACTAGGCAATACACACAACTGAACTCGAGAACTGAACACTGAACTTTTAACTTCTACTACACTAAAAACTGACTTCGAGAACACGACACGTCTTTCACCTCAAAACGAGGCATTATCAAGTGACATTGACTCTACGACAGTCAGCTGCAGAACTGGGTAATACACACCATTTTACATTTAGCATGCGGATCTTAGCAAATTAACTTTCTTTCCTTTATTATGATCGATTTCCGCAAAATAACGCCTGATTCTATTAACCAAAAAGGTATGCTGACCACAAGAGGCTTTGAGGTGGTAGGATTCCTATGCAGGAATCCGTCTAGGTAGGTACCACCCCAGGGCCAGTTATTCAGCCGTGAAACAGTGTCGTGCAAACATTACTGTGTTTCGGTTTGAAGGGCACTGTGAGCTAGCGTAATCACTGGGCATTTGTGACTTAAGAACTGATGTCTCAGGGTGATGGGCACAGTGAGGTGTTACACAGAAATGTTCTGGGTGACACTGCATTTGTTATGGGCAGATGTTGCACTTACCATCAGGTGAATGTTTTGCTCGTTTCATCAGTTTATACAATAAAAAAAAAGACCACGCGCTCATGTTGTGCATTGATACGCTTTACCATCCACAGCACAAGCCGAGCCTGAAGCGGAAGCACGACATAGAGAACGTGAACCCGAACATCAACAGTTCGGTAACCTCGCCCAGAAACAGATACAGCCCAAAGAGTCCGAAGGTGAAGATATACAGTGCAAGTCCCGGACCATCGAAGGCGAAGAGTCCAATGGAGTTCTGAAAAAGGTATGTCGTCATCATTTCAGCCTATCACTAGTCCACTGCTGAACGGAGGCCTACCCCAAAGATTGCCACAAAAGTTTGTAGCTCTCATTTAGGGATGCTTTTGCTTTGGCATCATCTTCTGGTTTTAATTTTGTCTGTGTCGACTTTTGCGGCACCCACGGTATGAGATGTGATGGTAGATTCTCTAAAGCCGCCAGCACACGGCAGTGTAAAGCATGTCATTTCTTATTAACTGTTTCGAGTCGGAAATTCATTTAGGTGGTGGACACCGCAGTGTCAGTTATTCTGCCATCAAGCAGTAGCTTAATACACTTTAGAAATATACCTATGATGTTAAAAATCCCGTGGGGCCGTCGTTTAATCCAATGAGGTTATTATTATTTATTTATAGTAAGCAAGACTTAAAAATTTAGATCGACAGTAAAATGATAGTTTACTTTTAGTTGAAGATTTGCTTGACTGGTGGAGACAAAACGAAAAGCACAATTCTGGTCTTGAATTGAATTTTCCAATCACAGTGCACTTTAACGAGCACTACTTGCATAATAAACTATCAATATTAAACATCAAAACTCCGAAAAAACACAGAAATTACAAATTTAAATAAAAACACTACCGCCACTTTTTGAGTTGGCGCCAAATGTCCCACATGAGGTTACATCGTGAGCTTTTAGACTACCCCTCCCACCATCACTTGTATTTTTAATTATCGTGTCATACAATTCAATTTCAATCTCACCGGTGGTAGGATTCCTATCCGTCTAGGTAGGTACCACCCCAGGCCCGTTATTCTACCGTGAAGCAGTAGTGCGCAAACATTACAACTTCATCTTCATAATCACATTATATTTCATCTACATTAATCTTTTTTACACGCTTTATATTAGCTTCACTTGTGTGTTTGTTTGCTTGTATGTTTGTAACCGACTCCTTAGGGCTCGATTTTGTCCTACTTTGAACGATCCGATTTAATTCAAATTTTGCACACCTGTCAAAGACCGATGACAATGCAATAATTCGACTAAAAAATTAAAAACAATAGTAAAAAAACTAAAAAAAACACGCTTTTATAGAAGATCCAATTAAATTACTCAATAGATGGCGCTAATATATTCCTGTTATAGAGGCCATCGTCTTAAATTAGTTTGTAACAAAATAAATAATATATTAAAAAAACACGCTTTTTTAAATAAACCAAAATGAAAAGTAGAAAATAAATAATAGTTTGAAAAAACTAAAAAATACGCTTTATATAGAAAACCAAACTAAAAAATAGAAAATAAATTTGAATTAAGAATAGTGTAAAAAATTCTAATAAATATAAATGAATAATAGTGTAAATAAGAATAAAAATGTTTTATTTAAAAAAAAACGTGGAGTGCTTTTTAAGATATCATCGAAATAATAATCCTTCTTCTCATATCTGTCAATGAAATATTTATAACTATTGACACCATGCACCCCACGCTTTTTTTTAAATAAAAACTTTTTTTCTTATTTACACTATTATTCATTTATATTTATTAGAATTTTTTACACTATTCTTAATTCAAATGTATTAAAATTTATTTTCAATTTTTTAGTTTGGTTTTCTATGTAAAGCGTATTTTTTAGTTTTATCAAACTAATATTTATTTAACGATACAAACAACAGAGTAAGAAATGAAGTACAGGAGTGAAAGATATGGGTAAAATCGTAATTCTAGTCACGTTCATTTTTAAAATAATAGAACAACACTATTCTTTATAATAATTGGTTCGACCAAACGTTTTTTTCCAGTAAAACCTCTGCAACCCGCCGACTTAGAAACGACCCTACTCGCCGACTACCTGATAGAGGAGGAGACCCCGTCGGCTCAAGTCAGCGCTCAGTACTTACCGGCGCACGGCTCCGGGTTCACGTCGGGCAGTACCAGTAGCTGTAGCGGCGGGAAGAAGCACAGTTTTACGCGTAAGACGAATTCGTTTTTATTGTGAATTTGAAACGCCGTTTCGTTTGCGGCTCAACGTAATTAATTTAATTTAATTTAATTTGACGACCTCGTGGCCTAGTGGTCAGAGTACCTGACTTCTAAGCCGCGGGTCCTGGGTTCGAATCCCAGCCGGAGCCAACATTTGTGCTAAAACATAAATTGTAGATTTTCGGGTCTGGTTGTGCTGTGATTGTCCCCGTGTTTCTGACACTGCATCCTAGTCTACCTCCGATCTTATCGCATCAGCGTTACATCGGGCGCGGGTAGGTTTGGGACGAGTGAGTGCCTTTGTGTTGGCGCGTACTCTTGTGGCACTATAATATCTCCTGCGCAGTTGATGGCTCTCGACAGTAGTCGGCAGTTGTCGCCGTGGTCGTATTCGGCTAGGAGACCATCCATCATAGATTTACTTATGGTAAGTTTTCCTATCCAGGAATCCAAATAGAAAATCGGTCTAGGTTATTCTGTCGTGAAGCAGTAGTGTTCAAACATTGCTGTTTCGTTCTAAAGGGCACTAGAAGGGGAGCTAGTGTAAACACTGGCTATATGAGACTAAAGAACTGATGTTTCGGGGTGACGGGCGCAGTGTGGGTGCCACACAGAAATTTTCTTGGTAACACAGCACTTGTTATGGGCAGATGTTGCACTTAACATCAGGTGAACAATTTACTTGCAATGCGCATACATTAATTGTAGTAAACCTGGAACTGCCTTTGTCATACTTTTAATGTTAAATCAATTAATGAAGGAAAGAAAGTTACTTTGCTAAGATCTGCATGACAATTGTAAAATGGTGTATATTACCTAGTTTTGAAGAGCACCGTCACAACACGGTATCTGGTGGCGGTGTTAGTTTGCTCGTGCACGTTATTGTCGGAGGGCGGGCGGTGCTCTTCAAAACTAGGTAATATACACCATGTTTTATTTTCTTTATTATATTCTCTGGTGGTAGGATTCCTATGCAGGAATCCGTCTAGGTAGGTACCACCCCAGGGCCAGGTATTCTGCCGTGAAGCAGTAGTGTGCAAACATTACTGTGTTTCGGTTTGAAGGGCACTGAGAGCTAGCGTAATCACTGGGCATATGAGACTTAAGAACTGATGTCTCAGGGTGACGGGCGCAGTGTAGTGTCACACAGAAATGTTCTGGGTGACACAGCATTTGTTACGGGCAGACATTGCACTTACCATCAGGTGAACGTTCTGCTCGTTCCGTCACTTTTCAAAAAAAAAGGCGGTTATTCGAAAATTAACTTACTTCCCTTAATTACAATGGATTTCCGCAAAGTAACGCCTGGTTCTATTAACTTTGTAAAATCATTCTTAAATCAATGCATCTGCTACTTTATTCTATTGTTTTTCTTCAACTTCAGCTCTGGGCCTGGAAGAGGAACTTATAATCAGCCGGAGAACGAAATCGGTGCCAGTTGGCAACTGACACATTCTCGGTGCTCTCCGATGAG
Organism: Luehdorfia chinensis; assembly: GCA_019845155.1. NCBI lineage: Eukaryota > Metazoa > Arthropoda > Insecta > Lepidoptera > Papilionidae > Luehdorfia > Luehdorfia chinensis. The sequence continues at coordinate 301,436 of JAHVAK010000013.1, read as the reverse complement.
ATGATACTCAGTGTGTTCAGATGGCTCCCGAAACGTACTCTCGCGCACTGCATGCTAGTTTGTAAAAGGTAAGTTAATATTGCCAACGTAATTAATTTAATTTAATTTAATTTAATTTGACGACCTCGTGGCCTAGTGGTCAGAGTACCTGACTTCTACGCCGCGGGTCCTGGGTTCGAATCCCAGCCGGAGCCAACATTTGTGCTAAAACACAAATTGTTGGTTTTCGGGTCTGGTTGTGTTGTGTTTGTCCCCGTGTTTCTGACACTGCATCCTAGCCTACCTCCGATCTTATCGCATAAGCGTTACATCGGGCGAGGGTAGTTTGGGAAGAGTGAGTGCCTCTGTGTTTGCGCGTACACTTGTGGCACTATAATATCTCCTGCGCAGTTGATGGCTCTCGACATTCGGATTCGGAAGTTGTCGCCTTGGTCGAAATCGGCTAGGAGAACATCAATATTGCCAAAGTGTCATGACCAAAGAAACACTGTATTTTGTTAATAAATTTTACTCAGTACCGTGATCATGAACAGATGGCGCCATTAACCTTCTTTAAACAAAGTAAACAACTCCAACTGACAGCAACCTTTTAAAGAGATAAATATTATCGTAGTCACTAAAAGCATTTAACAGATAATAGTATATATATGAAAAATAATAAACGAATGGCATCCTCCATAGATTGCCACAAAAGTTTGTATCTAATTTTGGGGTTGGGCGGACGTAGGATTTTGCCATAGTTGCTACTGCTTGTCAACCGCAGTTTATTTATTCAGATGCTCCAGAAAGGTTCTGCTGCCCATCTTCTGGTTTCAATTTTCCTTCTGTCGACTTTTACGACACCTACGGGATGAGATAGGGTGGTAGATTCACTTAAACCGCCAACTTAAGAGAATCATCTCTTTAAGCACACGGCAGTATTTTTTTATAAATGTTTATTACAGCTAAAGTGGTTAAAGAAAGTTCCCTCCGCCCTTACTCCCATCCTCCTCCTCCTCCTCATAACAATTCACAATTCAAAGTTCTAGGTGACAATTCAACTTTTATGGGCAGGCGTGGCACTGGCCGTCAAGAAGCCGTGTTCGCCCCGTCACTTCCATAAAGTAATTTTTTCTTTAATTGAACTTCCAGATGGTACAGGGTGGCCTGCGATGAAACACTATGGCAGCGGTTAGACTTGGGCAACAAGGTGCTGTCCAGAGACGCGCTGGGAAGAATTCTTGCCAGGAAACCGGTTATTGTTAGATTGGCCAGTACAGAGGTAATGATTTTTTTTTTCTAATAGTGTCGTAACTAATGTCCGACCGAACCTTCGGTTTCGGCCAAAATGGACTTAATTTTATTAGAATGACGGGGCAGGTGACCCACTGCATTGCACTTTTAAGTAAATAAATGTTTTCATTGCAAAATTTCGAAATGACATTATTTTTGGTAGATGCTCTTAAGTCTCTAGTAGAATCTTATTTAATCAACTCTCTTTCTAGCCAATCTTGAACTGAATTTCTTAGGCTGAAGGTTTAATAATACCTTCAGCTTCAGCTTGTGGGTTGCGGCTTGCGTCAAGGTTGGGTGTGTGATAGCCGATTAATCGGCTTCCGCCAGAAATCGACCTTCAGTCGAACACTACTATATATATTTCACACATTTCACTTCACGGTGAGTGGTCACTTTTGCTGGCGAAGATGCAGGTTCTACTGGTGGTAGGATTCACGTGCAGTATACTTATTGTGAGGAAACCTGCAATGTCTGAGGAAGAAAAATATTCCAAGGACGTGTGAAGTCCGACAACTCACATCTAGAGCAGCGTGGTAGTCCCTTCCCAGCTCCAACGCCCTGTGACAAAACACTGATGAGAATGGGCCACTGCTCAGCAGTAGGACATTAAAAGATTTTTGTTGCTTTACTCTTTTTTAACATTAAATATGTGTCTTTCTTCAGATAGCAGAATGGCATCCAACTTCACCACGGATACCATCAAGGATCCAGTATTTGGACCTCAGCATGTGTACTGTTGACCACGAAACCCTCGGCAATCTCCTGGAAAGGTGTACCGTTCTAAAGAAGTTGAGTTTAGAGAGTGTGCAGATGCAGGATAGCACCTGCAAGTTGATTGGTAAGTAGATAATGTAGCTAATATAGTCACATTGCAGGAATCTAACAACAATTTTTAGCTCTGGGTCGTAGTATCGATTCAAGTAGACGAATATTTGTATGGCCTATATATATCAATGTTTTTTTGTTTAAAACTACCACAGTGGTTATTCTGCCGTGAAGCAAGCAGCAGTGAGAGCTAGTGTAATCACTGGGCATATGAGACTTATAACTGATGTTCTGGGTGACACAGCATGTCTTATGGGCAGATGTTGCATTTATCACGTGGTGAACGTTTTTCAAGTTTCGTCACTTTCTCCAATAAAAAAAAGTTAGACATTATTGAGGAATATTATGGGTTAAAAAAAATTATGCTACAACTTTAAGGTGCCTCACGCTAATAACCGAAAAATACCTAACTGTTAATACTCAGGTCATAAGGTACCATGCCGTACGGCGTAATTATGTGGTCGGCTCATTTAACGCGGGTGAAACCGCGGGGCTCAACTAGTTAAGCATAAAAACGTTACACGAAATTTTACTTTTACAAAGAAGTTTCACTTCTAAAGAAGGACTATTTGAAGTGGAACTTCTTTAAATATGTTCATACATCTATGATAAATACACTGTTATCAGATAAAGACAATTGCTAAAGAGCTTTAAAAACACAATTTTGTGATATTGCTAAATAAATTTGATTTTTTTTCCCAGGCAAATGCAAAAACCTTGAAACATTAAACTTAACAATGGCAAGAGGTATAACTGCTGATGGATTGAAGGAGATACTGGAAGGATGTGTCAAGTAAGTGAACCACTTTGATAATGAAATTGCAGTGTGGTTGCGTCGTTAATCTACCTTCCTACAAAGACAAATCTAGCGGGTGTCATAAGAGTCGACTACGGAAACACACATACAAACAATCACACCTTTTTACCATATAAGGGGTATACAGAGACCACAGCTCACTTTTCGCCCGCGCGGGAAACGAGACGTGGCGGGAAGAGAACCACGTCGCAGCCATTTTGGTATGAGTCAAAAAATTCTTACTTCCACATTGCGTTGCCACGAGCAGTATAGTCACGGCATTGCATATTACGGTGTGATTCTGCACGAATAAAGGCTGTCCGTACAATACCTTACGTCGCTAAAAAAGAAGTAGGTGCTATTCTACTCTGCCGGACACTATCGAACTACCTCTAGAGAACTTTTTTTTGTGGTAGAAAGTGATGTGACGTTCAAAACGTTCTCAGATGGTACCGGCAACATCTCCCCATAACAAATAATGTGACACAGAACGTTTCCATGTGGCACCATATTGCACCCTACTCCCCGAAACATTAGTTCTTAAGTTTCAGATAAGTAATCCAGAAGTTAACAGTGTACTTAAAAATTTTAATTTTAGTGTTCCCACCAGAAGGCACAGCGCAGCAGTGATAGTATTTTTTTTTATTTGATTAAGTAAACGAGAAAAACGTTCACCTGATGGTAAGTGCATCGTCTGCCCATAACAAATGCTGTGTCACCCAGAACATTTCCGTGTGACACCACACTGCGCCCGTCACCCTGAGACATCAGTTCTTAAGTCTCATATGCCCAGTGGTTAGCTCTCAGTGCCCTTCAGACCGAAGCACAGTAATGCTTGCACACTTCTGCTTCACGGCAGAATAACTGGCCCTGGGGTGGTACCTACCTAGACGGATTCCTGCATTGGAATCCTGCCACCAGTAAAAGTATTTCACACTCATAATTAAAATTCGTGCAAAATCAACCTTGCAAATAATAACATGTTTTATTTTATGAACAATGACGTCACACGCCGTCACATGATCATAATTGGGGCATATTATTATTATTATATTCTGAACTTGTAAAGTGTTCAAACAAATTTTTCAGAAGTTGTCTACTGCCGAATGACACTAGTTGACAGTGCCCATCAGACGATTCGAAAGTTCAATAGCACGGACAATGGCATTAATTTTATTTTATTTATATGTTACAGCCTGCAATCACTAAACATATCATGGTGTAATCTAAATGAAGCAGCGTTACAACTTCTTGTGACAATGCTACCCCAGAAGCTGCAAAGGCTAAATGTTGGAGGAGCAAGGATTCTGACCGATGAAAGTAAGTATATACCGTCACTTTCAAGGGAGTATACCTAGTATTCAGCCTATAACTAGTCCACTACTAAACATACCCCCCCCCCCCCCCCAGATTGCCACAATAGTTTGTCTAATTATGGGTGTTTTTGCCACGCTTTTGGTTGGCAACTGCAGTTTATTTATTCAGATGTTCCCGGAAGATGCTGCTGCCCATGTCCTGGTTTTTATTTACCCTTTGTCGACTTTTACGACACCCACAGGATGAGATAGGGTGGCAGATTCTCTTGAATCGCCACCACACGGCTTACACCTAGACAATACTCTCACTTTAAAATATTTCCCGACGTTTCGAGCACTGCAGCACAATTTATTTTTGTTTTATTAATATGGATATGGGTTTTTTTTTAAACTGGCAACTATTTAATTTTCCGGGATAAAAAGTATCTTATGACCGTCTTAAGGATTTAAGTTACCTGTTCCGAATTTCGCCAAGATTGGTTCAGCGGTTTATAATATTAAGTATGGATTCTTTGTAGGTGTGAGTGAACGGATTTAACTGGAAATCTAGTCGAAGGATTTTCATGAAACTTTTTTCTTTTATAATATTAGTATGGATGTAATTATAACAAGAATACTTTTTGCCAGTGGTACAGAAACTCGTGGAACGGTGTCCCCGCCTGCTGGAACTCGACGTGTCGGACTGTTCGCGGCTTGGAGCCGCGTCCGTACTGGCGACACTCTGCCTGACGCGCCTCGAGCACCTCGCGCTGAGTCGCTGCTACCTGCTGCCGCCGCACGTGCTCACGTGAGTGTGCAGAGCAGTGCTGTGCAGTACAGTGCCGTGCAGTACAGTGCCGTGCCGCATCGAGCACCTCGCGCTGAGTCGCTGCTACCTGCTGCCGCCGCACGTGCTCACGTGAGTGTGCAGAGCAGTGCTGTGCAGTACAGTGCCGTGCAGTACAGTGCCGTGCCGCATCGAGCACCTCGCGCTGAGTCGCTGCTACCTGCTGCCGCCGCACGTGCTCACGTGAGTGTGCAGAGCAGTGCTGTGCAGTACAGTGCCGTGCAGTACAGTGCCGTGCCGCATCGAGCACCTCGCGCTGAGTCGCTGCTACCTGCTGCCGCCGCACGTGCTCACGTGAGTGTGCAGAGCAGTGCTGTGCAGTACAGTGCCGTGCAGTACAGTGCCGTGCCGCATCGAGCACCTCGCGCTGAGTCGCTGCTACCTGCTGCCGCCGCACGTGCTCACGTGAGTGTGCAGAGCAGTGCTGTGCAGTACAGTGCCGTGCAGTACAGTGCCGTGCCGCATCGAGCACCTCGCGCTGAGTCGCTGCTACCTGCTGCCGCCGCACGTGCTCACGTGAGTGTGCAGAGCAGTGCTGTGCAGTACAGTGCCGTGCAGTACAGTGCCGTGCCGCATCGAGCACCTCGCGCTGAGTCGCTGCTACCTGCTGCCGCCGCACGTGCTCACGTGAGTGTGCAGAGCAGTGCTGTGCAGTACAGTGCCGTGCAGTACAGTGCCGTGCCGCATCGAGCACCTCGCGCTGAGTCGCTGCTACCTGCTGCCGCCGCACGTGCTCACGTGAGTGTGCAGAGCAGTGCTGTGCAGTACAGTGCCGTGCAGTACAGTGCCGTGCCGCATCGAGCACCTCGCGCTGAGTCGCTGCTACCTGCTGCCGCCGCACGTGCTCACGTGAGTGTGCAGAGCAGTGCTGTGCAGTACAGTGCCGTGCAGTACAGTGCCGTGCCGCATCGAGCACCTCGCGCTGAGTCGCTGCTACCTGCTGCCGCCGCACGTGCTCACGTGAGTGTGCAGAGCAGTGCTGTGCAGTACAGTGCCGTGCAGTACAGTGCCGTGCCGCATCGAGCACCTCGCGCTGAGTCGCTGCTACCTGCTGCCGCCGCACGTGCTCACGTGAGTGTGCAGAGCCGTGCTGTGCAGTACAGTGCCGTGCAGTACAGTGCCGTGCCGCATAGTGCCATGCCGTGCCGATATGCAGCCTTGAGCACCGCGGGAATCAGCGTGTTCAATCTTGGTTCTTTCTCTAAAATAATAAAGCAAGTTAACAATTCACATTAATTTACCAATTCTTTCTCTTTACAGGAAATTAAGCAGCATGCCGTCACTCCAGTATCTTGAAGTATGGGGAATGCTGCAGTCCGGTTCACTCAACGCGTTACGAGCAACGTTGCCTTCTATTCAGATCAATCAGTTTATGTTTAGGTGAGGTTTCGTATATCATCTGGATCGCCTTTTTTACTGGTGGTAGAATTCCTATGCAGGAATCCGTCTAGGCTGGTACCACAGCAGTGCCAGTTAGTTATACTGCCATGAAGCATTAGTGTGCAGGGGAATGAGCGCAGTGTGGTGCCACACAAATTGACACAGCATTTGTTTTGGGCAGACGACGGAGACGAGAGACAGTCCTTAACATAACGACATTCACAAGATTTTACTTTACTTTTCTTATATATATAATTGCATTTCATACTATGTTGTGGTGGCGGCTTGATAAAAGAATACTACCTCTCCATCTCATCCAATGGATCTTGTAAAGGCGAGTAAGGAATTAAACTGCACTGTGCACCCAACAGCGCATGGTGACGATGGGCTCACCACCTATCACACCAAGTGCATTATATTGTTTTGGTGAAACGTGGATTGTGGCAGTCATCTGTTTTTGCAGTGAGTGCCCAGTCTCTGACTACCCCTTATGGGATACAGTCCTGATCTTATGTATGTATGTATGTATGCATGTTTTCTTTTACTTTTTTCGAGGAATACGTTACTGAAACTCATTTTGTTATTTTAACAGTGCTATAGCAAGACCCACCGTTGGAGCAAGAAGAACTTCTATATGGGGCCTTCGTACCAGGGACTGAAATTTATATTGGAGCTAAAAAGAGAGAAATATTTACTTTTGTGCGCAGCCGTTGTAGAGACTCGCTTCAATAAATGCGAATTAGGGTTAAAATATAGTGATTCATTGTATTTAGTTATAAAGAATCATAGGGTATCGATGGTGATATGTCGAAAAGAATTTATCATTAAATTATTTTGTATTGAAGAAATGTGGATTTTAGAAACACCACTATTTTTTAGTAGATCCAATGAATCGAAGAATTTTAGTTTTTTCGTTGATTTATATTAATTTTTTTTTTTTCATAATCAATTTACCTAGAAATAAAGTCTAAAGTGATGTCACCATTCTATAATATTTTTTAAATGATTACCACATTCATATAAAATCGGATTCGGGTCAAATTTAGTAATTGATTTCTAACTGACTTCCCGAGAAGATAGAGACTTGAAACTTTAAACGTAGCTTAGAACTGGATGTCAATTCATTATTAAGTCTCTTTTTTGTCTGTCTGTTGGGTAAAGTAAAAAAAGTAAAGTTTCAGCCTATATGATGTGCCACTGCTGAGCACAGGCCTATCATTTCTGAGAGGGTTTTGGAGCTAGGAAGAATCCGCCACGCTGCTCCAATGCGGGTTGGCGGACTTCACATGTCCTCGAAATATTTATATTCCTCGGACATGCAGGTTTCCTCACGATGTTTTCCTTCACCGTTAAGCACGTGGTAAATCAGCACTTAAAATTGTAGAACAATAGAGGTGCTGGCACCGGGGATCGAACCCAGGTTACTCGCTTACTATGAAATTAAAGGCGAGCACCAGGCCCCTGAGGTAGCTCAGGGGCCTGGTGCTCGCCTTGGCTCTATTGGGTATAATTTTGCAACTGGTTATAAACTAACTTTATATATTTTTTTCCCTTTTTAAAAGTTGTTAATTTAAGTTTTTTATATGATGCTTGATAAAATTACAATATTATAAATGGAATATATTATGATTATAGGCTTTCAGGGATTCTGACTGCATAATATTGAATATTAGATGATTTATACAATGAATGTGATAACAACTTTCTTAGATGGATTATACTGAATTAATGTTAATCCAAAATCTTATTTGTTTCGATTTATACTTTGAGTTCCACAGACGACTGCGTGGCCTAGTGGTCGGTGATACTACTAAGCCGCCGGTCCTAGATTCGAATCCCAGCCGGAACCAACACACATTGTTGGTTTTCGGGTCTGCTTGTGTTGTGATTACCGCCGTGTCACATTATCAAGTTATTAAAGGACGACCCCTAAGAAGAATTGAGTTTCCAGCGGTCTTCGCTGAGCAAGCCGACCTATTGCCATTCTAATGCTGGCATCCGTTTAGTTGGGTACCAACGCAGTGCCACTTATTCAGCCTTCAAGTAGTCTGTAAACATTACTGTTTCAATCTATATATTTTCGGTCATGTAATTACTGTTAGCCTTCTCGGCTTTTACAGCTTCATCGGATACTCTTTCAATCTGAAGGACACGGATAGCTAGCGTTACTTTAGTGCTAGGATTACTGGGCATACGAGACTTAAGAACTGATGTCTTTGGGTGACAAGAGCGATGTGATGCCACACAGAAAAGTTCTGAGTGACATATCATTACTTAAGGGCAGTTTAAGGGCAATTGGCTTATCTCCTCACTTCCATAAAAAGAAAATACCTCTAAAATTGTTTCTGTGTAAATTTACCACGCGCTCAGCAGTGAAGGAAAACATCGTGAGGAAAACTTCATGACTGAGGAATAAAAATATTTCATTGGTACAGAACCGAAAGAAAGCCGTCCCTAGAAGTTGCATCCAAAGTAATTTTGATACTAGTGTTTGTTTTTTTTTTATTGTATAAAGTGATGAAACGAGTAAAACGTTCACCTGATGGTAAGTGCAACGTGTGCCCATAACAAATGCAGTGTCACCCAGAACATTTCGGTGTGACACCACACTGTGCCCGTCACCCTGAGACATCAGTTCTTAAGTCTCATATGCCCAGTGATTACGCTAGCTCACAGTGCCCTTCAAACCGAAACACAGTAATGTTTGCACACTACTGCTTCACGGCAGAATAACTGGCCCTGGGGTGGTACCTACCTAGACGGATTCCTGCATAGGAATCCTACCACCAGTTTGACGTCCGTCGTTGCTCTCTTCCATCCGAAACTTCGCACTTCGATTTTCGTAGTAGGCCACCAGTGGGACATTACTTCTTCTATTAATTCTGGACTTTTTCAATAGAATCCTGCCAATGTCATGTCAGTCACGAGAGTGACGATAGATAATACAAAATGTCGATCAACAGTGCAATGATAGTAGACTTTTACTGAACATTTGCTTGACTGATGGAGACAAAAAAATTGTAATTCCGGTCTCAAATTGAATTTTCCTATCACTGTACACTTTCACGAGCACTTGCTGCATAATAAACTATCGATATTAAACATCAAAACTCAAAAGATTACAGAATTTCAAAATTAAATTTTTCGAGTTGACACTTAAAGTGGTGGTCGGTGGGACATTTAGAGGCTGTTGTTTTGGTTATAGATATCTGTGAATCGATAAAAGAAATCCGAAATAAATTATCAGGGCTGCGCACACATATGAATATGTCATTATATTTATTTTAAAAATTGTAAATATTATAATTTAAACATTAAGATGTTTTAAGAAAATCATTTAACAGAAATATAAATCAATTGTATGGAGGAAAAATATATTTTGTCGTCTGATTATTTTTTAATTCTTTACCTTTTTATTTATCATTTTTCTTCATTTTCATTTCAGCCAATCACTAGTCCACTGCTGAATGTAGGCCTCCCCAATAGATTTCCACAAAAGTTTGAAGCTCTCGTTTTGGATTTTACCATGGCTGTCACGCTTGACAGGCAGGTTGGCAACTGCAGTTTATTTATTCAGATGTTCTAGGAAGACGCTGCTGTATGAGACTCTGCGACCAACTCCATGAGTTAATGACTTTTTATTCTTAACAAATCTTAATCCATTAAATAGCAATTCTGTCCACTATTTACAGGTAGTAGGACTTCTATGCAGGTGTCCGTCTAGGTAGCTACCACCGCAGTGCCAGTTTTTCTGCCAACAAGCAGTAGTGAGCAAATATTACTGCTTTGGTCTGAAGGGCACTGAGAACTAGTGTAATCACCTGGGCATATGAGACTTGAGAATTGATGTCTGCGTGTGACGGGCATCGTGTGATATGCCACGCAAAAATGTGGATCACATAGCATTTGTTATGGGCAGACGTTGCACTTACTATAAGATTAATGTTTTTCTAGTCGCATCACTTTCTCATATAAAAAAAAACAGTATGAGTTTGGTCATAAAAACGTTAAAATATTTTCCCAATTACTATAAAATGTGTTATTTAAAAACATTTTCAATTCTTGAAATGCACATAACCACGATCTCGGCGGCGATGGAAAATGTCGCGAAGAAACCAGCGTGACCGGAATAAAAAATATTACGAGAACAAACGAAATCCGCCAACTCGCATTGGAGGAGCATGGTGGACTATTCCCGGCTCCAAACCCCGCACTAATGGGAGATCTGTGCTCAGCAGCGGGACATTTAGCTGTCCAAGTGAATGTTCTATGATCGTCTGATTCCTGACAGTGGCTAATTATTAAAACAAAATATCATCATCATTTCAGTAGTCCACTGCTCAACTCTCCCATGGTTTGCCACAAAAGTTTGTAGCTCTCATTTTGGGGGGATTTTGCCATGTTGCCACGTTTGGCGGGCGGGTTGGCAACCGCAGTTTATTTATTCAGACGTTCCAGAAAGATACTGCTGCCCATGTTCTGGTTTTAATTTTCCCTCTTGACTTTTACGACTCCCACTGAATGAGATTGGGTGGTAGATTCTCTTAAGCCACTCTACTCCAACACAGCATCCCCAATTAAAATCATCAAACGCTTAAATTCGCGTAAGCATGTTATGCGAATTTAAGCGTTTGATGATTTTATCATGGATCCCATCATCACAGCTTAACCAGATTTTTATGGGAACACCTAACTAAAAAAAGAATCATCGAAATCGGTTCACAATTGGCGAAGGTATTGTGTAACAAAAAAATATTTAGTCAAATTGGAAACCTTTTTTGATGTTGGTAAAAAGGTTCATCATCATCATCATCATCATTCCAGCCTGTCACTAGTCAGCTGCTGAACAAAAGCCTCCCCAATAGATTGCCACAAGAAATGGTGTAAAAAGTTATTCCTACAATGATTTCTTTTCTCTAATAGTATTACAATATATAAGATTGTACAGTATGGTGAGAAATGGTTTCACTTTAAAAAAGCGTCGCAAGAATAATCTTTAAAATGCAGAATAATATCATGTCTGTTGACAACCAATACCTAGTATTACAACCGGAGTTGTCATATATACAGGTTGTACTTTCAAATGTAATACTTAACCACTATAATCAACAGGTTCGTATGCCGAATTTAAGCTTCAGCTGGATATTTCAGGACCATTATTTTAGTGAATACAGATAAAAAGTTGTACAATGAAAATTGAAAAAGGGTCGAGGCGCACTTGCCTATTGTAAGCAACAAGACTTCATGTTAATTATAGCAGACTGTTGTCTTAACTATATAACAGGTGGTCCTGGGTTCGAATCCCAGCCGGAGCCAACATTTGTGCTAAAACATAAATTGTCGGTTTTCGGGTCTGGTTGTGTTGTGTTTGTCCCCGTGTTTCTGACACTGCATCCTAGCCTACCTCCGATCTTATCGCATCAGCGTTACGTCGGGCGCGGGTAGGTTGGGACTAGTGAGTGCCTCTGTGTTGGCGCGTACACTTGTGGCACTATAATATCTCCTGCGCAGTTGATGGCTCTCAACAGTTGTCGAAAGTGGTCGCCGAGGTCGAAATCGGCTAGGAGAACACATAAATAACAGGTGGTAGGATTCTTATTCAGGAATCCGTCTAGATGGATACCACCTCAGGACCAGTTATTCTGCCGGGAAGCAGAAGTTTTGAAACATTAGTTTGTTTCGGTTTGAAAGGGCACAGAGCTAGTGTAATCACTGGGCAACTGAAAGAACTGATTCTCAGGATGATGGGCGGAATATCGTGCCACACAGAAATGTTCTAAGTGACGCAGCATTTGTTGTGGGCAGACTTATAACACTTACCATCAGGTGAAGGAATTGCTCATCTCGTCACTTTATCCAATAAAAAAAGGCTTTTTGCCTGTATCAAAGTAGCAAAGCAGATAAGTTCTATCATCAAATTTGTAGCAATACCTCAGTTTGTAAGAGCATAGACAGTAAAATGATAGTTTACTGATGAAGAACACAATTCCGTTTTCTATTTAATTTCCCAATCACTGTACACATTTTACGCACAACAACCTATCTAAAATAACTTCGAAACTCGAAATATACATATAAATGACAAAATTCAATTAAAAAACCAACACTGTAGGGGAGCCCTTGAAAAATTTTATTGAAAAAAAAAATTTGTGATAATTCACAATGCAGAAAATGACTACAATGTTCCAAAAGATATTCAAAAAAAGGTAAAGTTAAATTTTATTTTTACATTAAAGTTAAATTTCTGGTTCCAGAGGATATAATACAATGTAATTTTAACAAAACGGGTCACTTAAAACTTCTTTTAGCCTTCTGTTCTGCGGCATCACTTGCTTGCACAAATGTTCTTTTCAGCTTATTTACTCTGCTCTCCTTGTATTTTTTGGAAACTGTCTCTGCTAGCTTAGCTATCCTTTTCATTGTTTGGGGTGGGTACCTGAATAAAAATAAAAAAAAAAGTGTCAGTCATGACTGATGATGATAGCTCTTGTAGTAAAACCATCATAAACTAGTTTTTTTTTTTTATTGGATTAAGTGATACTACAACAATAATTAATTATTGTAAGAATGTAACATTGGTATAAGAATGTATTTGTATAAAAAAGTAAAGTAAAGTTTCAGCCTATAAATGTCCCACTACTGAGCACAGGCCTCCTTTCATTTCTGAGAGGGTTATGGAGCTAGGAAGAATCCGCCATGCTGCTTCAATGTGGGTTGGCGGACTACACATGTCTTCGAAATATTTTTAATTTATCAGACATGCAGGTTTCCTCACGAAGTTTTCCTTCACCGCCAAGCACGTGGTAAGTCAGCACTTAAAATTGCAATTAACAATTTTAGTGGTGCCGGCACCGGGAATCGAACCCAGGTCACTTGCATACTATGAAATATAGTATTTTTATGTATGGATGTTTATGTGAGTATATGTTCATGAATATATATATATATATATATTTATATATAGTTTTTTTTTTATTGTTATTAATTTATGAATGTACGAGTCATGTCATGTAATTTTCCTAAGTGCACACTAAGTCTTCATCTCTTTTAAACTGTCCAGTGTCAGGCCAGCTGGAAGAAATTTCTAAATGAAATAAGTTGTGCCTTTGTACTAAATTTATTCATACTTATTTCTTTGTAATCATTGTTTGTGTGTAAATAAATTATTAAATTAATAATAAATAACAAATGTGTCACAGAACTATGTGACACCACACTGCGCCCGACACCCAGTGTCATCAGTTTTTAAGTCTCATATACCCAGTGATTACGCTCACACTATGTCCTTCAAACCTAAACAGTAATGTTTGCACACCACAGCTACGGCAAAACAACTGGCCCTGGGATTGTACCTACCTTGATGGATTCCGGCATATGAATCCTTCCACCAGTAAATAATCATAATCCTAATTTAACAGTAGAAAGTACAGGTAAGAAATTGAGTTTCACATAACTTAACCACTAATATAAGGACCTGTACGTAATATTCCAAAATTTAAAAAAAAAATCTAATAAAAACTTAGTAATCGTACCGGCATCCTAAAAATTCAATGTTCGTGTACAACTGTGCTAATGTCACTAGTTCGTCTTCTTCAAAGTTATCCTTGTGCTCCAGCATGAAGGTTCGTCGGAGTTCCCATTGCTCGTCAGACTCGTAATCAGTACGTAACGAGTCCACGTCAATGGAGGTTTTCATGATCACGATTCACCAACTTTTTTAAGCTTGAATTTTGAAGATTACAATAATTTGCAAGTATTATTTTGTAAACTAAAATTAATAGTTTTTTGACACTTTGAAGTGAAAATTTACTTTACTCTATGGGCCGTATTGACAATTGATATTGCGTGTGTCAAATTGAATCTTAGCTCGTAGTGATTGCGCGTAATCGAAATAACACGATTTCCGATCTTCGGTAAAATTGATTCTTTTTTTGAAAATGACTAAAAAGATTAGTTAAAAAATCAAGAACAATTTCTACTTTCTTAAGTATACAAGACCGCGCTCTTTTAATGAAATCTCGCGTCAAGAACGTTGTTGCAGGGATGCGAACCACCAGAGCGCTGTTGGAACCAGTACTTGCGTGCGAAGTGGCTATCATTTACAATGCCATATAGTGCAATTCTCGAGCGTCCTCCGCCTCCGTGGGAAAAAGATGTGACGGGTAGCCAACCACGTCATTTTGGTACGAGTAAAAAAAAATCTCACTCCCCATTACGTGCCTACGAGCAGTATAGTGACAGCATTGCATATTATGGTGTTATTCTGCACGAAGTCATGTCTCTGGGTGACACATTGCGATGCTATACAGATGTGTTCTGAATGATTCAACATTTGTTGTTGACAATAGTCGCACTTACCATTAGATGATGCTTTGCTCACCTCGTCACTTACTTCTAAGAAAGTAACACGTTCGTCTCCATTCTTGGCGTTTAATCAGAGGACCTTAAATTGTATCTCCGTGTTGCTACGTCAACTTGGGTCTGACATTGCGTTGACAGAAAAACAAATATGCGTTAATATCCTCAGTTTACACTAACCCTAGGGGTGCTATAATTCTGTATCCTGTATACAGAACTGTATAATGATCGTTACTCGGAGAAAGTGTTCGCGGTCCGATTTATAATATTTAAGCTCGAAGATACCCGAAAGGAACATTGAATTTTTAATTGGTGGTAGGATTCCTATGCAGGAATTCGTCTAGGTAGGTACCACCCCGGGGCCAGTCATTCTGCCGTGAAGCAGTAGTGCGCAACAGCTAGTGCAATCACTGAGCATATGTGACTTAAGAACTGATGTCTCAGGCTGACGGACGCAATGTGATGTCCCACAGAAATTTTCTGGGCGACACAGTATTTGTTATGGGAAGACGTTGCACTAACAATCAAGTGAACGTTTTGCTCGTTTCACCGCTTTATTCAATAAAAAAAAATGGAAATGAAGTGGAAATACTACGCCGCACAGAACGTTAAGATATTATGATGTTTTAAAAATACAGGAATTTTTTACCACCATCAATATAATACCTAGAACCGATTGCCGTTTCTGCTCATGACTAGAAGTGAATGACCTCTTGACAAATCAATGTAAAGGTCATTGACATGATTTAATTTTCGGACTGTGCTGCCATAGCAGCGGCAAATTTTTTCTACCAAAAATTTCCATAAGCTATTTTAACTAAATATCTTTTCTTAGAGAATTGTAATGAATAAACTAGGTATTGTTTTTGTTCTGAAGAAGTAAATTTATATTACAGTTAAGTGTTTATGGATATTAATTTAGCGAAGCTGAATGTGCGTTTAAGACGAAAACTATTACCTGTTGATAACTCTGAATTGCCATTTTGTCTACCAAATTCGAAGAAATTAGAAACCTGACAACTGTTGATAAAATTTATAATGCTGCTATTTAAAAATACACTACATCTCTTACGACTCAATACTCAACTCAATGTTCATTCTTGTGATTACATACAATTTAGTTTTCGCGAGTTATAATACTTAGTTTTCTGTTGTCAATCAAAGTTATTACCGTTTTTAAAATACCTATATACTTTTTAAATCTGATAGAATTTGTAGGTAGACATTTAAGTGCTTTCAATTTCCGTCAGTATGAACTAATGAATAGTACCTACATTTTCAATGAAAATAATTTTGCAGGTATGTAAATAAAGATACATTCCTTTGTTCTATCAACACCAGCAATTCTTTTATTGTATTGCGTTATTGTCTCCAGATAGTGTGCGATTGTGAAAATAGCTCAACTACAATAAAATATATGATTAAAAAATAATTACGTACAAATAATGGCGTATTCACTCCGTAAAATGCTGTCGAATATAAATTATTTTAAAAAGTCTGATGATAGTCCAGGAAGTACAGAAAATCAATCAGAGAAATGCAGACAACATACGTACGTGTCCGAAGAACCAGTTGTTATTAATTTTGAGTCTACCGAACCCGATTCGACTTCCCGTCAATGTAGCACAAGTCTGAACATACCGGAATCCGTTAAAAAATTTGCAGCCAAAAAGGCATCACTGTCTGACACTGATCTCCTTACTTTAAGTGTTGATTCCCCGGTTAGACCACGACGTAGAAGATGCAAAAAATTGAAATTGGATATTAAGAAAGCGAGCCGGTCGATGGGTGAAAGGTTGAGTCACTCTAACAATGATGACAGTAATAGTTCCAATGTTGAGAATACTCCAAAGTGTGTCTTATTAGAATGTGTAAGCTCCGAATTATTCAGTGAGAAGTTAAAAGGGTTTGATTTTAGCAAATCATTTGATATTTATGATGGTACATCTGATGACCAATTGTCATCACCTTTTGAAGAAGAAAATTTTGATATAGAGTCTCTTTCAGACCATTCTGATAGTGATATCTCTCATACTTCCAACAAAAAGAAGTCAGTCAAGATGTGTCGTAAGGTAGAGACAATGGAGAGTGGTTCCAGCAGTGATGAGAATCAGTTGGTACCATCAGCAACACCAGAATCATTTGGTGATATTGATGTTGATAATAGTGAGGAGGAAAGAATGAAATTGCTTCAGAACTATCAATCAAAACTGGGAAAGATTGAATGTTTCCTCAAAGATATGCTCAATGAATTCCAATTTCATATGGAAGTCTCTAAAATATTCAATAATCGACCTTCTCCTGATCTAAAAGATATGGATGGAACGAATATATCTCAAGACCATACTGAGGTACATAAGACTAAACACAGAGGAACAAGTCCTACTGATTCTTGGAGTGTTGTAATGCAAAGAGATGATAAAACTAAAATCAAATTAAAAAAGCAACTGGAGTCCATAAAACATTCAGTTGAGAAATTTATCAATGTCTACTTACAGAATTATGAAGTAGAAGGGAAAAGGAAGAAATGCAATAAATATTTATCGAACAGTGAAAGAAGCATCACTTTTGATATACATAAAGGTGAGAGGTACATTCCGAAATGCATCCACATGAAAAATAAAAAGAAAATTAAGCATTACGATTTCCCAGATTTAAGAGAAGTTATGATCAACTTGTTCTACCCAGAATCTAATGATACATCCTTACATAACATAACCACAAGTGATTCTGATGAGTCTATATCATCTAAATGTATGTGCCAGTGCCATCATCAAGTGTCATCATCATCTCACACCGATTCAGGTCTCACCAGCAAAACTGATGACAGATCTATGTCAAACCAATCCATTACTTCTTCCATAGGCAACTTTAGTCTAGATTCCTCGACATTGACTGCCTTTTCTGAATCCCTAGACCAAATTGTTAGTTACAACAGCTTCCAAGATACTAGTTTGTATACTACACTACTCCAGAAGGCAGCCATAGAAAGGATAACTTTCTATGTACAAGTCCACAGCATACAGTTGAGATGTGATTCTACGGAACAAGATTTTGAATCAAAAAACATTATCATGTTCCACTGCCCATCCTGCAAAAGGACTGAGAGTGATGAAAACAGTCTTCTGAAGCACATTTTAAGCCAAGCTCATTGCGAAAAGATTCATTTTCAGTACAAGACAGCATATATAAAGAAGTGTGTGACAGCAGGGAAGGAAATTCAACCAAGTTCAGTTTTAAACCCGATGAAGATGTACAGAGATGACAATAAAATTGTCTGCTTTGGCGACGCAATGTACGCGTGTTCCTTATGCTTCGAAAATTTAATAATTGGAGAATCGGTTCTCATGGCGCATTGTGCTGATAAGGAGCATTTGGGGCGACGCGAGAGACTTTGTGAAATCTTAGAGTAAGTGCATGCTGGCATGAATTTGAGTGTTGTCCCCTATTATAGGCTTCCTTAAACACAGCTATACATATCAAACATATTTTTTGAGATAGCTTTACTATATTTATACAAAAATTCAATTAAGACATTTTACTCAAGATTTATCAACTTATAACTCTTTTTAATTTTATCATGGTCTTTGTGCTATGCATCATTTATGTATTTAAGTATTTTAGGAATAATTTTGACAAATTAGTACTGAATGATTTTTTATGTGTAAGTATAAATATTTCTTTTATTTCTTTTATTTTTATTACTTTTATTTCTATTATTCAACTTTCTCTTTTTCTGTCTACTAATATATATTTTAATCATAGTGTAACAAGAAACACTTTCATATAGTAACAAAGACACAATTAATGCAATATAATCTGTGATTTTACATATTTAGGTAAATTTAGGGTAATAGTGAGTAAAAAACGATGCAAAAATAAGTCACTGATAGGGGTCAAAATTCGCTATTTAATTGCATATTAGTCTTTTAGCATGGTAGTTATCAAAGAAAAAAAAGAATGTTCAATAAAAAATATTTTTTTTTAGAATGCTATATTAATAAATCGCTTTAAACATTTTTTAACTTTTACAGAATGAATTGATCTCATTGATAAATACAAAAGCTAGCGATTTTGAAAAAGGCAATATATTATATGCCAGTGTCTTTATGGTGGATATTATCTTAAAGGTGGATTCTTTATAGTTTTTTATGACCAATGTTCCTTGGACTTATGTCGACAGCGACCAGTTTCGGTTAAATTTAAAATTTAAATATGAAGGATACGACATAAACGTCTGTACGCCTGCATAGAGGCACTATCTTTTGAACTTCTCTTCCTTATAGTGCCGCTGAGCTGATTATACGATCGGAGAAATTATGAAAACACGGAGCTAGTTACAATAAATGCATCTAGATCGAAAGTGCAAATGCAAAGAGACAATGCAGCAAATGAAAAAAAACAATGCATATGCATAAGTTTTGTTAAATGTCGAATATAAAATTCAGTATGCAATAAATAAACTCATAAATCCATGCGATCGTCAAGTTATAGTACCTATATGAACAAAACATGGACTGAATAAAAAAAGTAAAATCACCAGCCGTAGCCGTACCAACGCCACTTGAGTAAAAGCTGATGTAAAAAAAAGCCATTGTCTTTCGTTTCGAGTACTTAATTATTTTTGATGCTATTTTTTATACCTACTCCAAGTTAAAGACACTGGTTGAATCTATGTTGTCAATATAATTATTAAAAAAAAACGGTTATTGAATCTAAATTATCCATTTATACTCTTTAGAGACGAATATTTATTTCTATTTTGTCACTTTTTGTTTTCCAAGAAAAGCGACCAATTATACAAATGTGATCATTTTATAATCTATAGTGTATATACATATATAAAATTCAGGTGCTCATTTATTTCTCACTGCCATTACAAAACACCGTTTGGGGAGGAATCTGTGTTCAATTTTATAAATTTTGGTAGTTTAATATATAGGCCAAAAAAATTAGAACGAATAACTTTAGTGCACTTTCCTTTTACACTATGCTGGAATGGAAGAAGAAAATATTTAAAAAATTACAGTTTAAATTTTAGTCAGTGATTTGTAAATGAAATTAAACATTTACTGTTTGTAATCAAAATATTGGCGAATTGAATAGAATTCTTTTTATTCAATATAGATTATTTACATAATATTCATCGAATGTATTTTTTTAAACTGCACTGTTTCGCAAAAAATGCCTCTGGCCTAGGAAGAACCACCAAAAAAACCCAGGGGACTTTTGGCGCCAACGCGAAAAGTGGCGGGAGTGTTTGTATTTAATTTTGTAATTTCTGTTTATATTTTGATTTGATTTATATTTTTGAGTTTTGATGTTTAATATTGATAGTTTATTATGCTGCAAGGGCTCGAGAAAGTGTACAGTAATTGGAAAATTCAATTGAAGACCAAAATTGTACTTTTTGTTTTGTCTCCATCAGTCCAGCAAATCTTCATCTTCGTCACCATTCATCAGTCCAACAAACCTTCAGTAAAAGTCAATTATCATTTTACTATCGATCGAAACGAAGTCCTTGTTATAATTAAAGGATTACTCGACATTGGCAAAAATGGCTCGATAGCTAATTGCCTGGAACAAAAAAGAAGAAGAACGCAGCGAGCATTTTTTTTTACACATTTTAAGAACTATACTGTACAGTAACTCGCGATTTTTGATGATTAGTTTGGTCAACTAGAAGTTAACGGAAGTAGATGATAGTACTATTTAAAATCCAAACGAAAATTACTTCACATTTGCATGTTACAAAGTAATACGAAAACTTTTTAATTTTTGCTCAACTGTCAACAAGAAAGTGCACATCTTTTTTATACAGGGTCCTATACAAAAAAAAAATATAATTATCTACATTGTTTACTTTTGTACGTAGCTTAGCTTAAACATTTACTCTAGATGTAAGCTAGATATGTAAGCGTAAATGTATTTAATCGCAATCGCACTATTGCTGATGTTAAGTTGTAAAACTTCTGACATTACTCGAACTACTCGACTAATATTCTACATATTTTAATGGTTTATTCATAACTAACATTTTGCAATTTTGTCATTATTGGTGTTTATGGAGCTTGCTTGAAATGAAATTGGCTTCTTCATTTGTAATAGTACCCAAATACCATTTTAGCTTTGGAAGCAACGGGAAAGATTAAACGTATTAGTAATTTCGAGTATAAACTACTTTATTAAACTTTTTATTTAATCATTACAAAAGGGTTCTACATTTTAATCGTGAGGACCATCCATTGATGTTGAAAAGCTCGTAATCTAACAGATACAGTTTATGTTGTTCAGAAATAATTCGTTTGCCAGGGGATTCAAATTTAGATTTTAAAATAAATTACCCCTGGCTTTTGACCCTAGATAATAACACTAGTATCAACAAAAACTAAGTTAAATACTTGACAGCTCCTGCGCCAATATATGAAAGTAAAATAATATTTATTGTTTCTATTCTCGTCTATTTAATCTAGATTACGATAATATTCATTTGTTTTTTCATCTATCATCTCTAGCTTTTTTTTCTTAGATGTCCTTAATATCTGTTATATTGTATATACAATCGTATTATGTAAGAAAAAGCGAAAATGAAAATTGATCTCAGATGCCTATTGATAAAATCACCGAACCTAAAAGACTGATTTTTAGATGCCACTTTTGCAAATAAAAAATAGTGTTCAGAAATATGTCTAAGGATTAAAAATCTCAATAATAAGTAAAACTTATGAAAAAAAAAGAATCTATAGTCAATATGTGTAAACGTTATATACCTACGAAAAATAATACTTATATATGCAACAGAAATTGTAATTTGATTATTGCTGTAATATTATGGATTGTAATACAATCGGAAAGATTATATATTTTTGTCTCAAACATTTTTAGACATAAAATTAAACCGCCTATTGCTGTTAGTTGTATTATTACGTAATTAGTATTAAATATCACGTAACATTTGTAACCTTACCTTTAGAATTTTTATAACCTTTTTACGTACATATATACAATTTAAAAATTTACGTATAACGTATAAAATTAAAAAAAAAAAACAAAATTCCCGCCGTTTCGACTCACACACGATGCTTAGAATTTGTTATAACGTGTTTATCTTATTTTCTAATTTTCTAAACCCTAATATGTTAGAATAGTGCTGAGAGTCGTCAAAAAAAATCTTTGTAAAGAATTATTATCATCATTTCAAATGAAGTTTGTCATTGACAAGTGACTTGTTAACGTTACTAAGTTCTATCTAAAATAATTGGAAGAGTGAAAATTGTTTAATTATTGTTATTATTTTTAAACCTCGATCAATTTCAATGCCGAAGAATGCCTTCTGGTCAGCAACATGTTAAAACAGCTCATATCTTAAAAAAAAACAGGTTAAAATCGATTTATAATAATTATTGTACTAAAAATATTGTGCGCACAGGAATGTATGTATGTAATAAAACTGAAAGTTATGAATATCAGCTTGAATCGGTTTTTCTAGATGAATTTTAGAAAAAAGACGGTTTGTCTTTTTGGAAAACAACAGTATTGAAATATTACGATGATACTGCTATCCGAATAAACAAAGAACTTGATTTTAAATTGATATGAATGATTATACCTTCTTCAAATAATAAGGAAATTATTTGTGGTTAACTTTGTATTATTCTATATTTTTCTTTTAAAATATTTCTGTTTAAATACATGATGATTTTTTAATGCATTTTAGATTTACGGCTCTGGGCCGATAGTATTTTATTAAGTCTGTAAATTTAAACACTTTGATTCTGTAATCATAAATCAAGGACCTATTTAGTAAATTAAGTTAGAACAAATTACTTGCAATCACTGTAACGATACCTATCAATGTAACCAGGACTATCTTGATCAGTTCATCGTCCGGATACATTAAAATGTACTTACAGTTGGCAAAGCTAAACATTCTGTGATTTACCTGTTGATAAAACCAAAATTGTTATTGAAATAGTTGAAATTGTAGTTATTGAAAATGCTAAAGTACGGTGCGATGGTTTTGAAACATTCCTTTCTCTTTTTGAGATATTAAAAAAAAAACTGTCGGAAATACGTCAAATTGGAAGGGAATCGTTTTTTGTTAATCGGCTAACTTGTTACCTACTATTGAATTTTGGCGGGTATCAATTTTATCTGAATCAGTCTGAAAGTTTTAACATTTATTTAGATTTCGTTATCACAATATTATCATAAATTCATAACCGTCGCAACAACAGCAAATTATGTTCCGTCTGTGATCCACAAATTCGTGTTATTCTTGTTTTTAAAATGCTTGTATCAATTACAAACAAAAAATCATAGTGTAGAGTTTTTTTTAATTAAATTTTAACCATATAGAAGGGTATGATCAGACCATACCCAAAAAAAATAATTAAAAAAAGATTATTTGTGTCTCTGAATTATGTGTCATATATATTTTAGGCGCAAATTATTATTTTTAATTTTTAACTAAACGAAAAAAAGTAAAGTTGAAAATTTTCTATCATTTTACACATCAACTCCATACTGTATTGTAAATTGGCGGGAAATGTTTTTTTGTTTGTAATAGGTACAAAAACGTCCGTTATTTTTGACTGTTATTTCTTTTGGGTACATAATACAGTTCTAGACTGATTAAATGTGTGCAGTTTAAACGAATGGTTTTTATTTCACTAATCGTTCCTTTATTTAATAATACCTTCACGAGGAATGCCGAATGCAGCAATCCGTCTATTCGTATGCTTAATAGAATACTGGCTTATCACAATATAGTTGAGTTCAGAAAAACCGCTTTTAAACGTCTTGCAAACGAGGTCTGATGGGCTTAATGCCAAATGCAATAAATATGTAATTTTTTATCTAAATATTAACATACATTACCGACTCTTTTAAAAAATTAGATATCAATTCCGGCCCTAAAAATAGTTACCCAAAGTAGTCTCAATATCTAATAGTACAAATAACAAATAATAGTATTCTATTAAGCATGGGAATTATTCCGGCGTGAAGCAGTAGCGTGCAAACATTACTGTTTCATTGAGAGCTAGTGTGATTATTAGGGTGAGACCTAAGAACAGATGTCACAAATGGACGGGCGGAGTGTGGTGCTACACAGAAAGGTTCTGGTGAAACATTGTTATTGGCAGACGATACTTTTACCATTAGGTGAACGATCTGTACGTGTCGTCACTTTCTCCTTAAAAAAGTTATAAAAAGTAGCATGTCATTGATAACGTAGGAAGTAGGCTAGGATACATTGTCAAAAACAGGTGGACAACAACAACGCAACCAGACCCGAAAACGAACAATTTTTGTGTTTGTTCAAATAGTTGCTTCGGCTGGGACGAGCCCAGGTCCCGCGGCGTAGAAGTCGAGTATTCTAACCACTAGCCATTATAATGCCGTTGGCGCAGTGTCTAATATATATTTTTTGTAATTGCTGTTAGCCTTCTCCGCTTTTACAGGTTCATCGGATACTGTGCTCGCGGGCCAGGGGCCCGCGTGCCAGGTTTGGTTTGACCCAAACATAAATAAATAAATAAATAAAAACTCCTACAAAAACCTCGAAGTTCGGACTGAGTCGCGTTCGCTGCGTGCTTTCGCGATTTCGAAAATGTTAAACAATTTTAAGTCGTCTACTGACCGTCCGAAGGAGGCTGCGCGCGTCCATTCGGACTGTCGACTTGTGTGTCGGTAACTCTGGGCGGTGAGAACCGCCCTGGAACACGGGTTAATCTTGTGTACGCGGTGTGATTATTGACTATTGCGCGCCGCTCTCTACGGCGGCCGCGCGTCGTGGTGCGTGTTATATTAAAGCTATTGACTGTGTGTACAGTGTGGCCTGGATCGTGACTGAAAGTATCGTGGTCAGGAAGAGCTGAGACGTCCGTGTCGTCTAGCACGTTTCGCGGGCGACGATTGTGTTCGGTCGCGTTTCTAACTGGTCGGTAATTTGCTGCTTTAACCACCAGCGGGTTTGAATGAACTGCGGCTTTTTCGAAAAACCGCCGTGATAATTCTCTGAAGTGTTCAGAGATTAAGGGCATTTCACAGTCGCTGTGAAGATCTACATTGCGTTGATACCAACCGGCTCCGGTGGCAGTTCGCAAGAATCGATTTTGAACGCTCTGTAACTTCTTTAATTGATTGTCCGTCGCGTGAGCGAAAGCGACGCAAGCATAGTCCATTACGGGTCTTATGCAAGTCTTATAGAGGCGAAGTTTGTGTCTTAAGCACATTTTGCTTGAGGACCAAGTTAATGGGTATAGACGGCTTGAGATAAAAGCTGTATTGCGTATGTTTTTAATGTGTGCAGCGAACGACATCGCTGCGTCTAAAGTGACCCCGAGGTATTTGACGCTCTTTTCCCAGGGAATAGGGCGTCCGAACAGGGTGATCTACTATGATCTGCAGTGTCTAAGCCCTTGGCTTAGACACTGAGCCAACGGCGTCGCGGGTCGAGGGTTCGATTCCCGCTCGGGACAAATATTTGTATGGTCTACAGATAGTTGATCCGGGTCTGGGTGGTTTGTGCATGTGGAATTTATGTCTTTCATAAATTCACATGACTTCACGGACGTTATACAAACAACGTACGCTGTTCAGTTTTTAATCGAAAGAAATAGATATTAAATTTGCTTCTGCGTTTTAGTGTTAAATTTAAGTGACACAATACATGACTCTGCTGTGAACGTGTGGTGGACTAGTGTTGACTGGGTAATCGTGAGTTCTTCATCGATTAAATCTAGACTATCTTTATTCATTCAAATTTAGTGGAAGGTAGACGAATTGTGATTGATAGTCATTGATCCTGAACAGAGTCATCTTTAGTCGAGTAGCTTTGATGCATAGCAAGCGCCATCTATTGCGCAATAGTCCAATCACAAACTCGATATGGCGAAATGTGGAGCTTGTGGTAAATTCCTCTCGTCGGCAGGTGGCGTTGCGTGTACCATCTGACCCTCTGTTTCATAGAGGTTGTTTGTTGGTGTCAGATACGGTAGCTATAAGCAAAGATTGGGCTTGCCCGGAGTGCAAAAAGAAGTCCAGAAAAGGGGATAATAGTTCTACCCCTGTAAGGGGAATCTCCGGAAACACCCCTCAAGACTACGAGCCATCCCGGGAGTTAGCCGGTAGACCACCGTGCAGTAACGCTTCTCAGTCGGCAATCATAATAGCTGGTGATGATACCGCTGCGCGAAAACTACGGAAGGATATGGCGGAGCTTCGTGCATCTGTATCGGGATTCACTGAACGTATATATAGTTTCGAACGTAGGTTGGAGGTGATCGAGCAGAGACAGACACCCAACGGAACGGAGGTCACATAGTTAAAACAAACAGTAAATTTACTCAAGCTGGAGGTCAATGAGCGGGACCAGGATGCTCTTTTGTCGGATCTGGAGATTGGTCATCTTCCGGAAGAGAAAGGGGAAACCGTCACTCACACTGTGTGTGTATTATGTGTCATATATATTTAAGGCGGAAATTATTATATTTAATTTTTTCGCGTTTTGTTATTATATTTAATTTTTTTCGATTATTCCTAAACTCGAGATTATTGTTATTGTACCTAGACTGGTCATTTATTATTTACAATGGTTAAGTTAAAATATTTAAAGATAGGTTTGTTTAATGCGGGCTCCTTGGGCTCAAAACATGAGGAATTTATTGTAGCAATAAATGAACTGAAGCCAGATATTTTGGGCATCAATGAAACATGGCTAAGAGCAGGAAAAGAGGCAAAAGCTCCTCAACTTTCTGAATATCGTTTACACCATACGCCCAGATCTCGACTAATAAAAGGGGGGAGGGGAGGTGGTGTAGGTTTTTACATACATAAAAATTTAACATTTAAAATCTGTTCGCATCCTTACAGCCCGTCTGTTGAGCAGTTGTGGCTAAGATTAAATCTTTCTGGAGTTAATCTAGTAGTCGGAACGGCGTACAGACCACCATGGCAAGATATTAATATTTTCTTAGATGCGTTAAATGAATCAATTACCGCTTTTGCATATGCAGATAAGATAATTTTAGTTGGTGATTTTAACATAAACTTTTTGGACACTTGCAACAACAAGACCATATTATTAAATCAGTTCCTAGACTGTTATGGTTCAAAACAAGTAGTTTCTTCTCCTACGCATTTTACCAACTGTAGCGAAACATAGATTGTTTGCAGACATGCTCATGTACGCGCCGTCCCCGTCAAACACTCGCCCGATCTCGGGAGTCACGCCATTGTTGTAGCGGAATTTAACTTTAAAAAAGAAAAACCCATCCCTCGATATGTGACATATAGACCACTAAACAATATCTTTGTAGAATTATTTAACAAAGATTTAGGCAACATAAATTGGTCATATTTTACGAATTCCTGTGATGTAAATGACATGGTTTTATATTTTTCTTCTGTCATTATCGCCTTATTCGATTTATATGCTCCACTTAAAACCACTCGTTTCAAGACACCACCGCATCCCTGGATCACTGATACATTACGGAAGATGATTAAAATTGTGTATTGTGTATAATGACTATCATGACAAGTATAAAAGCAAAAAAACTGATTAATTTAAAAGTTGTTATAAAAACATGAAGCATATAGTAAGTGAAGCTATGATAAGTGAAAGAAGAGCGTATTTTGAACAGCACATTAATAAAAATATCAACAATTCCAAAATTCTATGGAAACATTTAAAAACAATTATGTGTTTTCCAAGAACAAAGCCGAAGACCTCCCTAATCAACTTAACGATCCTGATTTAATAAATACACATTTTCTTAATATCCCGGGTAATGACAAAATAATGCTCTCTCATCTCACCTACTTTGAGTTTTATAGATACAATTCTAACATATTTACACTGAGTACAGTAACTGAAGATTCAGTATTAAAGATTATTAAAGGTCTTAAATCCTATGCTTTAGGTGTTGATAATATTTCTCGGCAGATGATTCTAATGACTCTACCACAATTCTTATCAGCAATTACCACTATCATAAACAGATCAATAGAGAGTGCGGTTTTCCTGATATCTGGAAACTTGCTGTTGTTAAACCGTTGCCCAAGAAATCCAATCCACTTTCGTATCAAGACCTGCGACCTATTTGTATCCTGCCTTGCATTTCCAAAACTTTAGAAAAAATTGTATGTAAACAGATGACAACGCACCTAGAAGCTAATGATATTCTACCTAAGATGCAATCTGGTTTCCGGAAGGGTCATAGCACTTCTACAGCTTTGCTTGATGTAGTTGATAGGGTGCTCACAGCCCAGGACAACG
This sequence comes from Luehdorfia chinensis, assembly GCA_019845155.1. Classification (NCBI taxonomy): domain Eukaryota; kingdom Metazoa; phylum Arthropoda; class Insecta; order Lepidoptera; family Papilionidae; genus Luehdorfia; species Luehdorfia chinensis. Next base: position 273,375 of record JAHVAK010000013.1, on the reverse strand, counting down.
GGATGTGCACAATCTTGGTCCTCCTGGCCTTTTTACGTGCATTTGATTGCATTAATCAATCATTACTGTTGTCCAAGTTAACGTACTATGGGTTTGACTCTACTACAGTCAAATGGTTTGAGAGCTATCTTACCGGTAGGCAACAATGTGTAGAAATCGTTAAGAGCGATGGTACCCGGGTTCAGTCAGCTCTACAGAAAGTTACAAGAGGTATTCCTCAGGGCTCTGTGCTTGGACCAGTTCTCTTCACATTATACTCTGGGGATATTATTAAGAATATTACTCATTGTCTAATGACAAGGTCATCTGCATACAAGTGGTAATCCACTTGTATGCAGATGACCTGCAAATTGTCCGTTCTTTTATGCCATCAGAGCTTTCTGACGCTGTTAATAAAATAAATTATGATTTAGATGCTGTTTCTGATTGGTCAAATTCAAATTCGTTAGTCCTGAATCCCATAAAATCTAAATTTATATTAATTGGTTCCAAAAGAAATTTAGCCAAATTTGTAAATGTCCCGATAGTTTTAAAAATTGGAAATAATCCTATTGAACAGGCCTCAGAAACTAGGAATCTTGGGCTCATCCTTGACCGTTGTCCTGCTCCCACATCTCGCTGTCCCTCTCCTTCGCCGAGGAAGTCGCTAACAGTAAGCATAGCATATTATGGCGTTATTGTGCACGAATAAAGGCTGTCCGTAGAATATCTTAGTCGCCTCTTACGACACCTCGGTAGGAAAGAGGTAGGTGCTATTCTACTCTGCTGGCCACCTATCGGCTAAAGTTCAAATATAAACATTGTCGTCTTTGTCGTTTCAGCCTATCACTAGGCCACTGCTGAACATAGGCCTCCCCCACAGTGCCACAAAAGTTAATAGCTCTCATTTTGGGGGGGATTTTGAAAATATACTTATGGAGTGCTAAATGCAAATATTTTATAATATTTATTATTAATTACTTTTATTTTATTGGTGATGAAACGAGCAAAAGGTTTACCTGATGGTAAGTGCAACGTCTGCCCATAACAAATGCCCATAACCAAGCTGATCACACTGAGACATTTGTTCTTAAGTCTTGTATGCCTAGTGATTACGCTAGCTCACAGTGCCCTTCAAACCGAAACACAGCAATGTTTGCGCACTACTGCTTCACGGCAGAATAACTGGCCCTGGGGTGGTACCTACCTTGGCGGATTCCTGCATAGGAATCCTACCTTAAGTGTTTTTTTAATGTTTGTGTAAAAGGATATAAATAATAAAACAAATATTTGTAATTGCAATGCACGGGCATTGAATATAACATGAATGTAACATACATTCATGTTTAGGTACTTTGAATATTTGAAACACCATTTAAGTCCATGTTTTAAGTAAACAAATGTTATTATTAAAAATAAAAGTATTACATTCAATAAGAACCTAGCTTCTCCACTATCTCATTAAAGACTGTCAGACACGGCCTCTTGAATGGAGATCTATGCAGTTCTATGACCCTTTCCAAAATTGTGTGGTTGATTGGAAGTCCCAGAAACTTCTGCGCCTGAAGAAATGCTAGTAGTAAACGTCCATAATTTTTTTCATACGTGCAATTTGATGCATTCTCTATTAGTTTTGATTGGACAAAATTTTGTATATTTTTCGTCTTGATACAATCTTTATATACTAAGTATAATGTATACAAATGATGTATGAACATTTCCGAAGTGATGTTCATGTGCATTATTATAGCTATAAAGCTTTCTTGCAATTCTTCATCAGAATTCTGAGTAAATTCCTGTAGAACCGTATTTGAAATGGTCACATCTTTGATTAATTCAATCAGTAAAAATTTAAATGCTTCCGGAAATGTTTTACTTGCTTTTAAAAGCAAGTCTAATCCAAACCATGATTGTTCACGCTTCAGAAAAGTAGGAAAAAAGTTTTGGAAGAATATTAAAATGAATTCTATACTAATATTCTCTTTCGTGAAAATTGCATTACAGATTTTCTCAATGGAATTGATTGACAATTGTTCAGCAAGGTTTACAATTAAATTTGGACTATTAAGGGATTCTTCAATCATATAATTTAATCTTGACAAGGGATCTGCTTCAATTGTATCACAGAAATTCTGGTAGGTTTCCGTATTTGCTTCGACTACGTTTACATTTTCCGTTTCATATGCCATCATTGTATTTTGTGTAGAAATAGTTTCCATACTAGACGCACTCTCAATAATGTTTTCGTTGTTATTTTGGACATTCTTATTGTTTAAATAAGCTTTATGTAAATATATGAATTTTTCGCTCCACTTATTGTTATTTTCTAGTTTATTTGCAGTTTCATGGAGTCTTTCGACAAGTGGTTCTGAGGATGATGAAAACTTCCAAATGTTTGCCATAGATTAGTTGGTTATAGTTATTTGTCTCTTTGAAGATTGATCAAATGAAATAAACGTAATTATGACATGAGTTTCTGAGATTGCCAAATATGAAAACATAAAATTACCGTAAAAGCTTGGCAAATATTTCCCTACTCTACTAAATACGAATTTTGAAGTGCTGTAATATATTCTTGTTATTGCACGACGTGGATCAGAAAATCTGGAAAAGCAGATCCTTACGAGCAAGGTGGTGTAGACATATAAGGGATTCTGAGCATTTTAATCTCCACTAATCGTTACACGCCACAGTAATAGAAAGAGTGAGGCTCATTATTGTACTCACACCCATGACGGTCACTATCATAAGCATATTAAGGGAATCACTAAGAAGAAGAGAATATATTCTTAATCCTAGGTAACACGGGCCTATATGGTGCATCAGTTTAAGAGTAAGCTCTGATAGGGGAAACAATCTGTTTTCTGCGAAGGTCTCACGGAACAACCGCCGCCGGAGCCATGGCGGCCAGAGAATCTGCCACTCTCATCTCTTCCCGTAGGTGTCGTAAAAGTCCACAGAGGGAAAATTAAAACCAGGAGATGGGCAGCGGCACCTTCCTAGAACATCTGAATAAATAAACTGCAGTTGCCAACTCGCCTGCCAAGCGTGGCAACTATGGCAAAATCCCCACAAAATGAGAGCTACAAAGTTTTGTGGCAATCTGTGAGGGAGCCCTATGTTCAACAGTGGACTAGTGATGGGCGGAAGTGATGATGATGATGATGATTCACAACACTTGCTACGAGGCGGAAAAGGTATGGACTGGAGTTTTTATTTAATATTTAGAGGCTGAGTTTTTGGCGTCAAAGCACTGGTGGTAGTCGAACCCTGCCTACAGAGTGGAAAAGGAGGAGGCTCCACTCACACTGATCAAATTCAGATTCTAAGCAATTGGTCTTTAATCAATGACTAAATAATAATAATAAATCCTCGAGAAATGTTTACAATATTTTGCCTACAATGATGGAATTTATATAAGCTGGCATTATTAATCAACTGTCATACAGCTTATATATAAATTGACGGGTTTTTCAATACATTATGACAAAAACATTATTTGTTCTGCCAAATTAATTCTCACTTTTAAAGCTTCTAGCTAACTAAACTTACTGTTCCAATTACCTACCTAATATTTTAAAATACGTTTGTTCTTTTGACAAAGGATATATATATATATATATATATATTTTATAACAATAAGATTATATTTAATTTTGAATTGCTACCAAAACTTATATTCACAGGCTGATTAAGTCAAAAACACAGTTTATTATTATTACAATAATTTAACTGTTGATAATCTTTTACCTGACTTTTTTACATTTTAAAGTAATCTAGATTTAGCAGTCAGTGCGGCTCCACTCAACTAGTCAGTAGTCAGTTGTCCTTATAGGATTGATTCGTTACACACGTATAGATAATACAATACTTACGGGGAAGACGAATGTTGTTTTTGTTTGAAGTTTAATTAATAAAATTAATAAATTATTATTGAACGTGTTGTGAATGTAGGAGATCGCAGTTAGTAAGTATACATTAAAATTATTTTTTATAATAATTATTGTCATTCGTGCGGACTTCTGTCATTGTTCGGTTAACAGGAAAACTGTCTTAGGACTAATTGAAAGTTGTATTTGATTTATTGATAGTATAAAATAAATAGTGATTTGTCCATGCTTATATTAATATTTGTATTTTTATTATAGTACTTTTTCTTCATGAACCATACTACCCACTAATTATCTTATGTTATCATTTAACTTGTAAAAAATATAAGATGAGCAGGAATTCAATAAGAATACAGCACTACACAGTGGTATACTTCGAAATATTTTTTATTTCTCTGACATGCAGGTTTCCTCGCGATGTTTTTCTTCACCGCCGAGCATGTGGTAAATCAGCCAATTTTGGTAATGCCGGCACCGGGAATCGAACCCAGGTCACTCGTGTACTATGAATTTAAAGCGAGCGCCTAGCCCCTGAGCTGCCGCGGCTTCCTTTCATTATTATATTTTTTTTCTGTAGTCAGGTTACAGTTTTTAAAACTATTTCTTTTATTAATGGTAGAAAATGACGAGAGAGAGAGTCTTTTTTTCTGTGTGGCGCCACACTGCCCTTGTCACCCTGAGACATCGGGTCTTAAGTCTCATATGCCCAGTAATTACACGAGCTTACAGTGTTCCACAAACCTAAATAACTCACACTGCGGCGGTACCTAACTAAATGGATTTTTGCAAATATTATCATCTATTTTATAGTTATTTTTTTTTTCCTTCATTAGGATTACTCCTGTTTAGTGGGTTTTACAGACATACATACGTTCAACGAGCACGTGGTAAACAGCACTTAAATTGCAATTAACAATATTAGCTGCGCCCAGCCCCTGAGCTCACTTCGACTTCTATTTACAATGTATCATTCCTAACTGCTCAGTATGTGAATGTAACAAAAAAATGTCGGCCGAGCGGCCGTCGGTTAACCTGTTCTAGATTTTGTATCCTGGAAACTGTATGTCGGGTTGTTCGCTAGCGTTGTTCTGCGGCGTTACTCGTTCATTAATTTTGTTAAGTCTATTACGGCTAGATCATTTATTGATAGGATTCCTATACATGTAATCCGCCTGGGTAGGTATCAGGGTTGCCACTCGTACTTTATTTATTTATTTAAACTTCTATGCACTTAAGTTGTACATATGGCGGACTTAATGCCTGAAGGCATTCTCTCCCAGTCAACCATAAGGCTAAGCAGAGCTGGTGGTAGGATGCCTATGCAGGAATCCGTCTAGGTAGGTACCACCCCAGGGCCAGTTATTCTGCCGTGAAGCTACTGCTTCACTACTGTGTGCAAACATTACTGTGTTTCGGTCTGAAGGGCACTGAGAGCTAGCGTAATCACTGGGCATATGACACTTAAGAACTTATGTCTCAGGGTAACGGGCGCAGTGTGGTGCTACACAGAAATATTCAGAGTAACACAGCATCAGTTATGGGTAGACGTTGCACTTTACATCAGGTAAACGTTTTGCTCGTCTCGACACTTTATCAAATAAAAGAATAATAAAAAAAGATCGATGTCGTTTTAAGGAATTGCTCATGGGAACGCAATGGGAAGTAAGAATATTCAGTCGTACCAAAATGGCGGCGACGTGGTTCCCGCGGGTGCGAAAAGTGGGCCACGTGTGTGGCCTCTGCCTAACCCTAATGTGAAGGAGGCGTGATTGATTGATACTTTATTTAACATAGGTTGACTTTTTAATAAAATTTGTTCAAATGACTTGCAATTGCTGTTGACGATTCCCGCCACTTCAGCATTCTCAGGCAGTTTGTTGTGACTTTTTTTTTCATTCAGGCGGGAAGAAAGAAGCAATGGAATTTGATTAAAAAAACGAATGATTTATTTATCTAAACTTAAATACATACATACATAGAGTCACGCCTCTTACGCATTGGGGTAGGCAGAGACAACATTTTTCCTACGCTACGATTCTAACACACATCTTTCGCTTCTTCTACTTTCATTAGTGTTTCACACAAGCTCGTCGCTTTATGGAAAGGCCACGTCGATAGTAACCTTTCGACGTGGCCTTTCCTTAAAACGACATCGATCTTTTTTTATTATTCTTTTATTTGATAAAGTGTCGAGACGAGCAAAACGTTCACCTGATGGTAAGTGCAACGTTTGCCCATAACTGATGCTGTGTTACTCTGAATATTTCTGTGTAGCACCACACTGCGCCCGTTACCCTGAGACATAAGTTCTTAAGTGTCATATGCCCAGTGATTACGCTAGCTCTCAGTGCCCTTCAGACCGAAACACAGTAATGTTTGCACACTGCTGCTTCACGGCAGAATAACTGGCCCTGGGGTGGTACCTACCTAGACGGATTCCCGCATAGGAGTCCTACCACCAGTAAATCTGATCGTGATACGTAAATATAGACTGCAAATATTCTGTGAAGCTGTTTAGCTAAGACAATTATTTGTTAATCATCATTATTTCAGCATATCGGTAGTCCACTGCTGAACATCAGCCTCCCTCATAGATTGCCACAAAAGTTTGTAGTTCTCATTTTGGGGGAATTTGCTCTAATGGCAGGCGGCTTGGCAACCGCAGTTTATTTATACAGATGTTCCAGGAAGCTGCTGCCAATCTCCAGGTTTTTGTTTTCCCTCTGTCGACTTTTACGACACCCATGGGATGAGATGGGGTGGTAGATTCTCTGAAGCCGCTACCAATTATTTGTTAAAGGCTGCTAAAGGCAATAAAATATGTTTTTAAACAAAATAATTAACTAAAATATCTAATACTTTATTTTGATGCGTTGTACTTTTTTCCCACCTATATAAACCACTTTTTCACTTGTCCAAACATATACTTTGTTTGAACAAGTGAAAAAGTGGTCACCCAAGTAGGTACATAGCAGTGTCAGTTATGCTGCCGTGAAGCAGTAGTGTGCAAACATTACTGTGTGTCGGTCTGAAGGGCACTGTGTGCTAGTGCAATCACTGGGCATATGAGACTTAAGAACTGTGTCTCTGGACGAGCGCGGTGTGGTGCCACGCAGAAATGTTCTGGGTGACACAGGACTTGTTATGGTCGATGCACTTACCATCAGGTGAACGATTGGCTCGTCTCGTCAATTTCTTCAATAAGAAAAAAACAACTACTCATTTTTTTCTAATCAGACGAGTCGATAAACATGTCAATATTATCCATCTTGTTGCAACATGTACTTGTGATGTTGGTACAATATTCTGAAGGACATGATTACCTTTATGTTTATCTTCTATACTTATATATTATTATAATTATAGTAAATATAATTTCGGTGATGTAATAGCCTTTTTGGTTTTTACAGCTTCATCGGACACTGTACTCACGAGCCAGGGGCCCGCGTGCCAGGTTTGGTTTGACCCAATCATAATTACTTAAATAAACTCCTACAAAATCCTCGAAATTCGGACTGTGTCGCGTTCGCAGCGTGCTTGCGCGATTTCGAATGTCTCAAATGATTTTAAGTTGTCTAATGACCGTCCGAGGGAGGCTGCGGGCCTCCATTCGGACTGACGACTTGTGTGTCGGAACTCTGGGCGGTGAGAACCGCCCTGGAACACGGGTGTATCGTGTGTACGCGGTGTGATTGTCGACTGCTGCGCGCCGCTTTCTACGGCGGTCGCGCGTCGTGATGCGTGTTATATTAAAGCTATTAACTGTGTGTACAGTGTAGACTGGATCGTGACTGACCGTATCGTGGTCAGGGAGTGCTGAGACGTCCGTGTCGTCTAGCACGTTTCGCGGGCGACGTTTGCGTTCGGTCGAGTTTCTATTTGGTCGGTAATTTGCTGCTTTAACCACCAGCGGGTTTGGATGAACCGCGGCTTTTTCGAAAAACCGCCGTGATAATGCTCTGAAGTGTTCAGGGATTATCTATACTTATATAGCAGCTGACACAGCTTCGCACGAAACTTATTGTAACGTTAAAGTTATTAAATATAAAGTGCCACCGTATCTAATATCTATACAGACTAAGGTCTCGTATCTATTCCCTTATCGTACCTAGATACACTCTTGCACAAACGCTGTGATGTTTTAAATTTGCTGCTTCAAAACTGATGGAATGGTTTACCTCCACCGCTTCGTGGGGTGATCTCATTAAGTCGCTTTAAAAGAAAATGTCGGAAATGACTTTTGATGCAGCAAACCCTAGGTCCGTCCGTTCATAACCAATATATGTATATAAAAATGTGTGTTTGTATAAATATAAATATATATAGCTTGTACATTGTTTAAAGTTTTGTTTTAGTATCTAACTTCTATATTTTTTAATTAATGTGTTAAAGTGTGTTATTGTTCTGTTTTCAACTTCGGGCTGGGATAGAATATCAGCAGTGTACACCATGTGTGTGATCAAGCTGAAATCTAGACCCTTCTGTCTAAAACGAGTTTAATATGCAATATTATTAAAATGTGTTCACTGGTGGTAGGATTCCTATGCAGGAATCCGTCTGGGTAGGAACCACCCCAGGGTCAGTTATTCTACCGTGAAGCAGTAGTGTGCAAACATTATTGTGTTTCGGTCTGAAGGGCACTGAGAGCTAGCGTAATCACTGGGCATATGAGACTTAAGAACTGATGTCTCTGGGTTACGGGCGCATTGTTGTTTCATACTGTTCTGGGTGACACAGCAGTTGTTATGGGCAGACGTTGCGCTTACTATCAGGTGAACGTTTTGCTCGTTCCGTCACATTTATTAAATAATTTAAAAAAAAACTTTTTTATAAACCTGAATTTAGACAAATAAACTTCTATTATTATTATATGTTTCTGAAGATTCTCTTAAGCCGCCACCAACGCGAAAGTAACTCTCACGGACCCTCTGTGTGTTACCTGACTTCTGCGCCACCGGTCCTGGGTTCGATTCCCAGCCGGAGGTAACATTTGTGCAGAAACACAAATTGTTGCTTTTCGGGTCTGGTTGTGATGTGCATGTGAAATGTATGTTTGTAAAACGCACCCACGATACAGGAGAAAATCCTAGTGTGGGGCTTCGTTAAAAAAGCAAAAAAAAACGGCACGGAGATAGCTGACATCCTGGAGACGGACATGGGATTTTTGTCCCAGAAAATCAATAAAAGGAATATTTGAAAAACGTATTTCCACGCGGACGAAGTCGCGGGCATTAGCTAGTTAATATCTATCTTCTATCACACCGGACGATTTTCGACCACACACTTCTGAAAACTGTCGAAAGTTATAAACTGGAAACATCGTTCGGAAACCTGCATGTCTGTCAAAAATATTTTGAGGACATGTGAAGTCCCCCAACCCGCGTTGGAGCTCCGCAACCAGCTCTAAAAAGAAGCCGTGGTGGCTCAGAGTGTTCGCCTTCAATTTCATAGTACGCGAGTAACCTGGGTTCGATCCCCGGTGCCAGCACCTCTAAATTTGTTCTACAATTTTAAGTGCTGATTTACCACGTGCTTAGCGGTGAAGGAAAACATCGTGAGGAAACCTGCATCTCCGAGGAATAGAAATATTTCGAGGGTATGTGAAGTCCGCCAACCCGCATTGGAGCAGCGTGGCGGACTATTCCCAAGTCCAAAACCATCTCAGAAATGATAGGAGGCCTGTGTTCAGCAGTGGGACATTTATAGGCTGAAACTTTACTTTTTTACTTTTATGCTCAGTATTCATTTACAGGTTGTAACTTTTCGTGTTCCCTGCTGGGATACTAATCCAGTACCGACAGCGTAAAAGCTGCTCTGTCCACTAGGCCACGCGCTCATAGCCCAGCAGGAGTCCTTATTTGTGCGAAAACACAAATTTCCAAGTCTGTTTGTGTATTGTCCCACGGACACTGCCGCCTACCCAGTACTAAGTAACTATACCGTTGAGGCCCGTGGCGTCATCGGATGGGACTAAAGAACGATTTTGGAGTTGCCGACGCCGGGGATCGAACTTGGGTCACTCGAGTTCTGTGAAATTAAAGGCGACCCCTGACACGTCAGTGGTTAATTTTCAGCTCTGATTGTATTGTGCATGTTAAGTCTGTAAATGCTCTCACGGTACAAACGAAATCTCACTTTAGGGCATAGATAATTTGTTTTTTTTATTTATGTTTGTTTTAATTTTTGACATACGTTACATTCGATTTTAAAATGTCGAGTTTTTTTATACTATATCGTATTACTTTTGCCTTAGCACAGCGTTCCCTAAACACAAGACCCTTCCATTTCAAATAAGGTAAATATCTCTTAGATAAGATACTCAACATTTCTATACAAATAAACTTAAGATAAAGTAAGGCAAATAATGGACTTGGCCTAAATAAACTAGTTGCTATAATTATTTATTATTTTATTGACTCCATTTAGATAAGTGGCCCTTGCTGAACAAATATGGCCTTTAATAATCTTACTCTTACAACAACAATAAAGCTGGAGTCTCTCTGTTTGAACGCGCTAATCCCAAGCAATACTAATGCAGTTAGAATAAATATTTTTTGCATTGGACAGCCCGTTTAATGAGGAACTTTCTAGACCAAGGATTCCCAAAGAGCAGACTTGACGACTTCCAGCCTCCCGAAGAAGCCGGATTTCGAAAAGGCTTTAGTATCTTACTGGTGGTAGGATTCTTATGCAGGAATCCGTCTAAATGGGTACCACACCAAAGCCAGTTATTCTGCCGTGAAGCGGTAGTGTGCAAACATTATTGTGTTTCAGGTCATACAGCATTTGTTATGGGCAGCACTTTAGCCAATAAAATAAGAAAAAATAAACATAACCTTCGCCAGATTTTTCAAAAGACCGAAGACTACAATCTCCCACTATGTCTGGCGTATGTGGACTATGAGAAAGCCTTCGATTCCGTCGAAATTTGGGCGGCGCTACAGCCGCTTCAGGGGAGCCGAATTGACTGTTGGTATATCGATGTGTTACAGTGCTTATATACCAATACTACGATGGCAATCCTAGTACAGAACTAGAGTACGAAACCGATCCAATAGCAGAATGGTGCAGGACAGGGCGATGTAATATCCCCGAAACTCTGCACCGCTGCATTGGAAGACGTCTTCAAGCTACTGGAGTGGAAAGGATACGGTATTAACATCAATGGCGAATACTTCACTCACCTTCGATTTGTCGACGACATAGTCATAATGGCAGAATCACTGGAGGACCTTAGCGCTATGCTCAGTGACCTCAATAGTCTCTCTCAACGGGTAGGTCTTAAGATGAACATGGACAAGACGAAGAACATGTCTAACGTTCATGATTCACACCTCAGGTGTCACACCTATACCGCTTGTTGTTGGATACACTACGCTCGAAGTTGTCGACGAATATGTATACCTAGGATAGTCCGACTAGGTAAAGAAAACTGCGACCGAGAGGTCAATCGACGGATCCAACACGGATGGGCAGCGTTCGGGAAACTGCGCCAAATCTTCTCTTAGAGTATACCTCAATGCCTTAAGACAAAAGTATACAACCAGTGCGTGTTGTCAGAGATGACATACGGAACCGAGACATGGTCCTTCAGAGCAGGCCGTATGAGGAAGCTCAGAGTCGCGCAGCGAGCTATGGAAAGGGCTATGAGTTTCTATGCGAGACAAAATCCGTAACTATGTAATCCGCAGCAGAACTAGAGTAACCGATATAGCTCTAAGGATTAGCAAGCTGAAGTGGTTCTCGAGCGGCAACCTCGTACCGGCAAACGCAGTGTAGGGCGACCCCCCACTAGATGGAGCGACGACATGCATGGTTTTGCGGGAAGTCGATGGATGCAGGTGGCTCAGGATCGTGTTTTGTGGCAATCTATGGGGGAGGCCTATGTTCAATAGTGGACTGTGATATGCTGAAATGATGATGATGATGATGAACCCGACCGAAGACAAAACGTTACATTTCAATGGAAAATGTTCGCACTAATTGTTCACTATAATTTGGTTGTATTAAAAAGCTACAAGCCGTGGTAGCTCAGGAAGCCGTGGTAGCTCAGGTGTCGGGGGCTCGCCTTAAATTTCATAGTATGCGAGTGACCTCAGGTTCGATCTCCCGTGCCAGCACCTCTAAAATTAGTCTTCAGTTTTAAGTTAGTTGTTGTTTTAGTGTAAGTTATTTCTGCCATCTGTCGGACCTCATATGGTAACACACGCGATGAGATGATGAAAGATTATCTTACGCTATAGAGTGGTGGTCTCTAACCACTAAGCCACGCGGTTGTCCGTGTGTACCGACGCAAGTACTGGGTTCGAATCCAAAAAATCGATCTCAGAATTATTCTTTTTAATCCGCTTTTATAAGCTTGACGTGTATGTATAAACTATTATTTTATTATATATTTTAACCGTATATACTTTCATAAGCGTTGAGTAAAAAGCTGTTTTTTTTATTACAAAATTTTGTTATTACAAATAGACACTTCTATTTTATCTGGGGGCACGGTATTGCTCCCCGCTAAGTCGAGCAGATAAACGACGCGGGCACGGCCGTAACATCCTTTTCTCCAAGCAAATTGCGACACTTTTTACCCCTCTGACTTCTTCTATCTTCGTTGTGGGTGAAGTTGGAAGTCTGAAAATTTCGTCATCTAGAGTACCTACCGATCCTACCTACACATATAAATTACAAATTTCTAACTAATACAGTTTACGAAATATCTCAAGTCTTGTTTTGTCACTGACTCGCCGATCATCAAGATTTAGAGGTAGCTAGCAGAGGCAGAAACCTAAAAATTAGAAATTAGAAATTTCAGCTCAGTTTGCATTGCGGTTCGTTACTTTTTCCTACAAATTCCTTGGCAAATTATTTTATCAATTTAAACAGTACATAATATTTTTTTTTATTGTATAAAGTGACAAAACGAGCAAAACGTTCAACTGATGGTAAGTGCAACGTCCGCCCACAACAAATGCTGTGTCACCCAGAACATTTCTGTGTGACACCACACTGCGCCCGTCACCCTGAGACATCAGTTCTTAAGTCTCAAAATGCCCAGTGATTACGCTAGCTCACAGTGCCCTTCAAACCGTAACACAGTAATGCTTGCACACTATATATTCACGGCAGAATAACTGGCCCTGGGTTGGTACCTACCTAGACGGATTCCTGCATAGGAATCCTGCCACCATTACATACTATATATACACATATAGGGATAGTCAAAGGAATTTTATGGGATGTTGAGGGGTGTTCAAAGTGGGGGATGTGAACATTTTAGTAGATACGTTCTTGACCATCCGACCCGATCCATGCAATCTCTTGGCATACATAGTAATATCGTAATAATAAACATATATAATAATTAAATATTAAAAATAAGTTCAGATCAATACAAGTAAAAGTAAAAGTAACGTTTCAGCCTATAAATGTCCCACTGCTGAGTACAGGCCTCCTCTCATTTCTGAGAGGGTTTTGGAGCTAGGAAGAATCCGCCACACTGCTCCAATGCGGCTTGGCGGAGTGCACATGTCTTCGTAATATTATTTTTATTTCTCAGACATGCAGGTTTCCTCACGATGTTTTCCTTCACCGCCGAGCACGTGGTAAATCAGCACTTAAAATTGCAATTAACAATTTTAGTTATGCCGGCACCGGGAATCGAACCCAGGTCACTCGCGTACTATGAAATTTTAAGCGAGCGCCTAGCCCTGAGCTACCACGGCAAAACTAAAATAATATTACCTATGAACTTAGGTACTTATCCGATATCAGTTTACTAGCGAATTGAGATGAAATATCTACACAGCGGTGGGTTTGTGCTGTGCAATTGCCGAGGTACGATATTTTTATATAAACAAAGGTGTATAGTAATGATAGGGTCATAAAATACTGTTTATTTATTAAATATTTACTTAAATGATAACAAAATTGTTGAATTGGCAATTCAATGTTAATAAAATTACAGATTAGGCCCTACATGGGATCTCATAACTTTTTACAGTATATATGTTGCGATGGCATTTTTTTTACGTTTTAATTTTTTTGACGGGATTTATTTGTATGGATGTAATGATTCAATTTCCACCCACTTCCAGACGCCCGAATAATTTTAAATTTTGCACACGTATTAAGGATCGATGACAAAACAGCAATTTCATGATAATGACCTCCAGAATCATCAGCTGATTACCGTTCAAGCGTAGTTCTTTGTTTTTTTTAAATTTATAATTGTATTTGTTACAGGTGACAATGTTAACAGTTCTTCTTGTGCTGTGCTTTGGCACGGCTCTGTCGGTGCCTTTGGCGGACGAGACCGTCCCGAGAAATGGAGAAGCGTGTGGATACGAGGTAAGGTGACATTTTTATGGACGAAGGTGACGAGATAAAATCGAATATACGAATACAATAAAAAAATTAAAAACGCAGCTAGCAGCTAGATACGATGAGATTAATACTAAATGATTTTCCTACTATAACACAGTATCAAACAATCATATTTGCTGATGACATATCAATAATAATACCTGATTGTAATAAAACGACAACACATGAAACAGCTACAAATACAACAATAACCAATGTTGGTTCATGGCTAGAAAGTAAAAATCTATTTATCAATTGGACAAAAACTAATTAGAGAAAATTTTCAAACTATAATGATAAAAATGTTGACATGGCGATTAATTATAATGTACATAATATTCCGCAGATTAAAAATACAAAATTTTTAGGTGTCATTTTAGACAAACATTTAAATTGGAATATGCATGTTGAACATGTGTGCCATAAATTATAAAAGTTTGTCTATGCACTCAGACACCTAAGAGTCATTGCAGGTGAAAAAGCTGCTCTCGCTGCGTATCACGGTTATGTTGTATCCGTCATGCGATATGGTGTAATACTATGGGGTTACTCAACTAATATAAACAAAGTTTTTCTAACACGAAAAAAATGTGTTAGAGCGTTATCTGGTATTAAAACATATAAATCATGTAGACCATTTTTTATAAAATACAGACTTCTGACTCTCACAAGTCTGTATATTTTGGAAGTCGGATATTTTGTCAAAACACATCCAGAACTTTTTGAGACAGTTGAAATTAATTCGCGACTAAGACCGAGAGACCCAACACGTTTAAAAACACCAACATGCACGGGTGCCATATATAAAAAGAATTGTTATTTAATGTCAATAAAAATTTACAATAAGTTACCACAGGACATAAAAACATTAAACGTGAAATATTTTAAAAACACGCTCCGACAATGGTTAATAGGAAAATGTTTTTATGACATAAAAGATTTTTAGGTAATATGATTTTTATACGATACCACCAAAATTTGACATTTTCACGATTATTTGTTGACCTGTTACTAAGATTTCCTGTGCTGTTACTACAATGTCTCTAACATATTATATTAATTAAAATTGATAAACACTTACATGCCAATAATGGCGAAATATGTGATACTATTTAAATAATTTTCCACCAATTAATGTACCATATTTCATGTGAATGCAAATAAATAAATAAATAAATACTAGAGTGATAAAATGTTGTGCAGAAGAATTAGCACATAACATTCATCTTTAATCTAATTTTAGAAAAAAAAGTATTTTTCCTGATGTAATAAAATGCAATAAACTCAAATTAGGTACTATACACGAATAGTTTTTCTACCAGTATTCTCTAAGATAATAGAGAGGATACTATATAATAGGCTATATTCCGTGTGGTAGCGGCTTAAGGGAATGTACCACCCCATCTCATACCGTGGGTGTCGTAAAAGTCGACAGTGGCAATGTTAATCGGTAGCAGCAGGAACGTCAGATTAAATAAACTGCGGTTGCCAACCCGCCCGCCAATCGTGGCAACTATAGCAAAATGCCCCCAAAAATGAGAGCTACAAATTTTTGTAGCAATCTATGGGGGAGGCCTGCGTTCAGCAGTGGACTAGTGATAGGCTAAATGATGATGATGATGATTCCTTATTCGAACAACATAGTGTTTCTGTTAAGGAACAAAATGGGTTTCGTAGAACCAAATCAATGGTATTAGTTATATATGATCTCATAAAAACGGTAAAATATTTGAGATTTTGAGATGATCTCATAAATAAAATTAATGTAGATAAGCGCATACCTGTTTGTGCAGTATTCACTGATATGACGAAAGCATTCGATCTAGTAAATCATAGACGACTATTACGTAAACTAGACATGTGGTATAAGAGGTAATACATTACAGCTGATAGAACCACATCTATCAAACAGGCAACAATGCACCCAAATAACGAGAATTTGTCATAGAACACACATACTTCTCAATATATAGAAAAATCTTGAACGGAGTTCCTCAAGGGAGTATCTTAGGGCCTTTGTTGTTTCTAATTTATATTAATGATCTGCCGAAACATATAAGACACCGAATGATATTGTTCGCTGATGACAGTACAGTATTGAATGTAAAGATAAAAATATTCACGAAAATGACATAAATAATGCACTTGCCGACATCATACATGGGCTAAAAGACAATAACTTACAAATTAATTTATCCAAAACTACCTACATGCAGTTCCACCAAAGCAGAACTAGTCCTCTGGAATTAAATATAAATTATGAAGGATCGCCTATCACAGAGGTATCTGTTACGAAATTCTTGGGCATAGAAATGTATAAACACTCAGAATGGAAATCCCACGTTCAGACTATTTAGATAAACGGCTAATTAGCTACATATTGGTTCTAAAGAGACTTTCAAAAGTATCAGATGTAAAACTGCATTAATTGCCCACCACGCTTTTGTTGCACCAGTATTAAGATACTATATTTAAAACACAAAAATGCATTAAGGTAATATTTGGGTTGCAATCCACCGAGAGTTTCAAACCTTTATTTTAAAGATCACAATATTCTGACACTACTGATCACCAAACGGCCTCAGCGGAAGACCAGCGCCGGTTGCTTACACCCGGCATATGTTGAGTTGGGACCGATTTGTGACGACATTTTTTTGTATTTTTTTTATGAGTATTATGTAAATCGTATGTGTTTTGTAATATCAAAGTTGTCGTTACAAATAAATGTGTTTTCTTTCTTTCTTTCTTATATATCAGCGAAGTTGCAGCTTTTGTTCATTCCGATGTTTCTATGTTTATTTCAGACACGAAATGAAAAACATAACGCTTTAAACATGAGATAGTTAATATACCCGGGGAAAACCGTTCATTTACGTCGATGTAGGGTAGGTTAGGGATGGCTCCTGTAATTTACAACCTTACCTTAAAACCTTAAAAAATAAAGAACTTTAAAATTATGATTATAATTAGAAATATTTTTAACTATTTCTAACCCGACGTTTCGAGTGCTTTACAGCACCCATGGTCACGAGAAGACTGAGGTGACAGATGTCCTGATGTCATATTTGACTCGGGGTACCCTCAGCTTTTAATTATTATTTTTGGTCCGATCTACGCGGAAAAGAGCTAACTGTGTCTTGAAGTCTTGCAGTGGTATGCTTGGTTTTTAATTCTATTTTATTAATTATTGATTCCCAAGCCGTTAATACCCAACCATCTTCTCTATTGAAATTAGGATGTTTCTTAATTTTACTGGTGGTAGGATTCCTATGCAGGAATCCGTCTAGGTAGGTACCACCCCAGGGCCAGTTATTCTGCCTATAAATGTCCCACTACTGAGCACAGGCCTCCTCACATTTCTGAGAGGGTTTTGGAGCTAGGAAGAATCCGTCACGCTGCTCCAATGCGGGTTGGCGGACTTCACATGTCTTCGAAATATTTTTAATTTCTCAGACATGCAGGTTTCCTCACGATGTTTTCCTTCACCGCCGAGCACGGGGTAAGTCAGCACTTAAAATTGCAATTAACAATTTTAGTGGTGCCGGCACCGGGAATCGGACCCAGGACACTCGCGTACTATGAAATTAAAAGCGAGCGCCTAGCCCCTGAGCTACCACGGCTTTAGGTGTTATCAAATAAAAAAGAATAAAAAAAATGTCAATAGCCTCGCGAATCGTCCTTGGTACGAATCGGTGTTCTTTTGCAAGGATTTGTGGTTTATCAAATCTGATGTAATGGTTGGGAAGATCCAGAACATGGTCACAGACTGCAGACTTTCTAGAACGACGATGCCTCACATCAGCTATATGGACATCTGTCACCTCAGTCCTCCCGTGACCATGGGTGCTGTAAAGCACGCGAAAAGACGGGGTAGAAATAGTTGAAAATTAAACGCGATAAAATCCGTAATATTTTTTTTCAAACTATAAATTATATTGTGATTTTAAGAAAAAACTCATTATTGGTTGGAAAAGTTTATTAGACAGTAAGGGATAAGATATGACATTGATAATGTTATTTCTTTAATTTATGGACATTAATTAAAAAATAATTGAAAATTGTGATTGAATATTGTTCATCTCTAAATTAGGAGTAATATATATAGTTTGACTATTCAATTTTCTTTATTTCAATGACAAATTACGATGTCTAATACTAAACCCATTTGTATACCAACTTTACAAATAAAGATTATTATTATTCGTCGTTTCAGCCTATCACTAGTCCACTGCTGAACATAGGCCTCCCCCATAGATTGCCACAAAAGTTTGTAGCTCTCGTTTTGGGGGGATTTTGCCATAGTTGCCACGCTTGGCAGACGGGTTGGCAACCGCAGTTTATTCATTCAGATGTTCCAGCAAGATGCTGCTGCCCATCTCTTGGTTTTCATTTTGCCTCTGTCGACTTTTACGACACCCACGGGATGAGATGGGGTGGTAGATTCTCTTAGGCCGCTACCACACGGGTATTATTATTATTATCTTGTTATTTCCAACACTTTTCCATTTTGGGCGATGCGATGACACGTGCCTACTTTTAAGCCAAGAGATCATCAACATATCTGCTTTTAAGTGATAGTTGTAGAATTGTCTTGAGGGCTATCCGAAGTCTGTAAAAGCTTTCTTACTATACGACAAGTGTTTAAAATTACTGCCTTTTGCATTTTTATGTACAGCTAAATCTAACAACTTCAATTGCAAATTTTTCGGGATTACTCCGAAACGACGACACGAAAACTTTTTTATATTCCAAATTCCTCGCTAAGTTCGCTAACATTTACCAATTTTTTCGGTTATTGTCTTTTGGATATTGTGTGTATTTGGTACTGCTATGTCGATTGAATATGCTATTTCATTTTCTTTATCTTGAAGAACAATATCGGGACGATTATAATGGATGGTTTTATCGTTAAGGATAGCCCGGTCGAAATACAGTTTGTGGGAAGAACTTTCTGGTACAGGGTTAGGTTTATACTTGTAGTGTGGTTGTGTGTTGTGAACTAACTTATATTTCGCTGATGACCTATGTTTGCAGTTTGGTTATGTATGTGGTGTACTCAGTTGGTTCTAGTATTTGGTAGGCTCCATTTATATGTTGAATGGTTTTTGGTAATGAGTAACATTTTCTGCATTCATTGTTTATGAGATTTGGCTGTTTAATGACACATTTTCTATATTTTGGATGTTTATAAATTGTTCTTGTACGGCATTTATAAAACCTTCGATATCGATGTGTTGATAAGGGTCATGAGCATGTCTACCGTGTAATTCCTTTCGCTTCCACTTGTCTATTTTTTGTTTTTTGTTTTCTTAATCTGTTTGATGTGTGCTTTGGTTAGGTTGGTATTCTGCTAGTCTTAGTGGGGTAAAGTTAACATCATTGAGTACTATGGCTCTATGAATGCTGCTGTTGTTGTTTTTTTAAAGAATTTTTTCCCAAGAGCTGTTTTCTCTTTGCAGAGTGATATCAACAAGGCCTCTTCCGCCTTTATCTCTTTTAAGACTGAGTCTTTCAATTGCTGATTTGGGATGTAAGCAACTAAATTTAGTGAGTATTGTGCGGGATTTTCTTTCCAACATTTCTGTGTCAGTTCTAGACCATTTAATAATACCAGAAGAATACGTTAAGATGGGTATGGCAAAGGTGTTTATAAGGTTTTTTGCAGCCAAGATCGATTATCTTAACGTTTCTGTAGTATTTTATTTGATTCTTTTGTGGTCTATTTGATTGCTTTGTTCTATACCCTATATTTATAAAACAGAAGAGATTCTATAGATTCTTTATCTGTAATATCTATTCTTAGGTTGATTAATTTTCCTGATTTCATGCTTACAGTTCTACGTTTATCGAGACCAAATTGCATTTTAATGTCACTGCTGTTGTATATAAAAGTGTATGGATGTATGTATGTATGTATATATATATGTATTAATATTATTCATTTAACTTTTTTTTTCTTATTTATTAAATAATACACCTGTCACCGCTTTTAAACGGGCGTGGGTTTACTGACAGAGAATGTCTATAGGCATTAACTCCGCCCATTGTTACCTTTACTTTAAGGTTTAAAATAAAGTTTTTAAATAAATAAAAGAAATTCACGCGAAGCTTTTCATTTCCTTTTCGAATTTAGCAAACAGCCATATAAATGAGATGATTGATTGAGATTTTATAGCCGGCTGTATTTTTAAATACATATCCGCTATTAGACCGATTAACAATAGTTGACAGTGGGTTAAGAACTAGACAAAACTAAAGGACTTAATGAATCTCCCTGAAAGATAGCATTTTTAACTAATATGTCTTCAGTAACTATTTTCATTTGGTTATTATGAAGTAGTTACAAAATATTCCAAACGTTCATAATTCTACTTAAAATGTTAATCAAAATTCGGCTCGTCCATGTTTTAAAATTGTATAATTTTATACAATTATAATCAATTTAAGTACATTTTAAATTTAATTTTTTAATTTGCAGCATGTTTACGTATTGTTGAATCGATAATAATTAGTAAGTATAAATAATTAGTGTGCAAGATGTCAACATTTTATAATGTAGATAAGCAGGTGATTGGCCGATGTTTTTCGGGTTTTGTCGTATAATGATCCTTACGTATTAATTAGCCGTGTGGTGGCGGCTCGTTACAAGAATACTACCACTCCATCTCATCCAATGGATCTTGTAAAAGGCGAGTAAGGAATTAAACAATTTTGTTGGCAATAGTATATAATAGAATAGTGAAAGAAATAATAATAATTATACTAAAAATATTTATACTATGCTAAAATGCAAATTCCTGGACAATAACAACATCAGTTCTCAAGACTCATATGCCCAGTATTTACATTAGCTCTCAGTGCACACAGCACACACCAGAACACAATAATGCTTGAGAACATCTACGGCACGGCGTGACACAGCATTTGATATGGGTAGACGTTGTGTGGTGGAGGCTTAAGAGAATCTGGCACCCCATCTCATTCCGTGGGTGCAGTAAAAGTCGACAGAGGAAAAATAAAAACCATGGACAGCAGCATCTTCCTGGGACAACTGAATAAATACCTGCGGTTGCCAATCCGCCTGCCAAGCGTGGCAACTATGGCAAAATCACCCCAAAATGAGAGCTACAAACTTTTGTGAGAATTTGTGTGGGAGGCCTATGATCAGCAGCGGACTAGTGATAGGCTGAAATGATGATGAGACGTTGCACTTACCATCAGGTTATTGTCGTTGCAGCTAGTATATATTATTGTTATAATCGATTCTAATTATAATTCTAAGATGATAATGAAAAGTGGAAATGATACGAGTAAAAGGTTCAAAAGTTATCTCATTGGGTTCAAGAGCCAAGCTCAAAACAGCACTTATCTTATTATAATACTAACCGCGCCGCGCGGTTCCAACCTGTTTGTGTTATAAAGAAATAACTATTTGAAACTTTAATTACTGCTTTATTAACTACGAACAACATCAAACATTAAAAGTCAGAATAGGTACTTTTAGCAAGAGTTTGACAAGAGAGATAGCGGGAAAAAATTACTTTGACATTAGTGTTTGCAATCTGCGTTCAGAAACTTATTTATATATGTATTGATAATCTTTAAGAAAATACTGGATTGAAAAATAAAATTAAATTGAACAGAAAAACTTAGCTATAACACCACCGCCTAAACTATGCCGACTACATGACGTAAACATCTACTGGTGGTGGGATTAATGTGCAGGAATTCGTTTAGGTAGGCGCCAACACACAACACACACAACAGCGCACAGTGCTAGTGTAATATATAATTTCGGTGATGTAATTGCTGTTAGCCTTTTTTGGCTTTTACATCTTCATCGGATACTGTGCTCAGGGGCCAGGAGCCCGCGTGTCAGGTTTGGTTTGACCCTAAGCATAAATACATAAATAAACTCCTACAATAACCTCGAAATTCGGACTGTCGCGTTCGCTGCGTGCTTGCGCGATTGACCGTCCTAGGGAGGCTGCGGGCCTCCATTCGGACTGTCGACTTGTGTGTCGGTAAACTTGGCGGTGAGAATCGCCCTGGAACACGGGTGTATCGTGTGTACGCGGTGTGATTGTCGACTGCTGCGACATGCCGCATGTGCTTATTCTGCCGTAAAGCAGTAGTGTGCAAACATTACTGTGTTTCGGTTTGAAGGGCACTGAGAGCTAGCGTAATCACTGGGCATATGAGAGTTAAGATCTGATATCTCTGGGTGACAGGCGCAGTGTGGTGTCACACAGAAATGTTCTGGGTGACACAGCATTTGTTATGGGCAGACGTTACACTTACTATCCAGGTCAACGTTTAGCTCGTTCCGTCCATATGAAATAACTAAAAAAAACCCGATGTATAGCTGATGCGATATCATCGGAGGTAGGCTAGGATGCAGTGTCAGAAACACGGGGACTATCACAACACAACCACACCCGAAAACCAACAATTTTTGTATTTTTTTTAGTACAAATCTGATATGATCCGTGGTAGCTCAGGGGCTAGGCGCTCGCTTTAAATTTCATAGCACGCGAGTGACCTGGGTTCGATTCCCGGTGCCGGCACCACTAAAATTGTTAATTGCAATTTTAAGTGCCACGTGCTCGGCGGTGAAGAAAAACATCGTGAGTAAACCTGCATGTCTGAGAAATAAAAAATATTTCGAAGACTTGTATAGTCCCGCATTGGAGCAGCGTGGCGGATTCTTCCTAGCTCCAAAACCCTTTCAGAAATGAGAGGAGGCCTGTGCCCAGCAGTGGGACATTTACAGGCTGAAACTTTACTTTACTTTTTTTCTTACAAATGTTGGCTCCGGCTGGGTTTCGAACCCAGGACCCGCGGCGTAGAAGTCAGGTCACTACTAAGCCACGCAATCGTTTTTTTACTCTGTAAAGAAAATTGAAACCACTGGGACCTCGGATATGAGCGTTCAGTCAGTGAGTTTGATCTTCTTTCTCTTTCTAGAGTTGCATCCAGGCGGAGGCGGGATTGCTGAACGTCCACATCGTCCCCCACACGCACGATGACGTCGGATGGCTGAAGACAGTCGACCAGTATTACTATGGCAGTAAGTTTCACCATCACCGTTTATAATGATGATTCTGTCAACAAATGTCGATAGGTGTCCGGCAGAGTAGAATAGCATCACCTATTTCCTACCGAGGTGTCGTAAGAGGCGACTAAGCTACTGTATGGACAGCATTTATTCGTGCAGGATAATAGCATTATCCTGTCACTATATATGCTCGTGGGAACGCAATGGGGAGTAAGAATTTTTTGACTCGGATCAAAATGGCGGCGACGCGGTTCGCTGACCGGTCACATCTCGTTTCCCGCAAGCTAAAAGTGTTATATCAACGGCCTCTACCTACCTCTGATATGGGAAAAAGGCGTTACTTTATGTATGTGATTTTTGTGTTACATAAAATGTAAGTAAGATTTTGTGCTGACTGGACTAAGAAGTAGCCAAAGCTAGATCTGATTGAAAACTATTAAAACGTCTTATTCCGGAAAATGAAATAGCTCCCACGGGATATTTGAAAAAATATTTCATGTTCTCTGGAGTATGTTGCAGACATATAAGTAAAATATTTTCCAACATATTTTCATTAATTCCAGGTCGTAACACCATACAGAAGGCCGGTGTCCAGTATATCTTGGATTCGGTCATCAAAGAGTTGTGGGTGGATCCAAAACGAAGGTAAGCAGTTAGAAGCGAGTCCTCTTCTTTGTTACTTCTTTTGTCCATTGGAACGCAGTGCTCGGCGTATCTGCCTGCTGGGTAGAGGGAGCCTGGGTTCCAATCAGTATGTATTTTGCTTTCCCTCGTGCCAGCATCTGACCACTTCTCCCATCTTATGGTATAACCATTTTATTATTATTGTAGAAAGTATCGTCGTGAAGTAAGTGCAACGTCTGCTCATAACAAATGATGTGGCACGCAGAACATTTAGGTTTGGCACCACACCGCCCGCCGCCCTGAGACATCAGTTCTTAAGTCTCACATGCCCAGTGATTACGCTAACTCACAGTGCCCTTCAGACGGAAGCACAGCAATGCTTGCACACTAAAACTTACTGGCACTGCGATGGTACCTACCAGTGATAAGATTGGTTTCCCCTAGACTGAAGTACTGACCAAAACGAGATCCCTTCCCAAAGGCCCTTGTGCCGGTTATCCGTAAAAAAAGGTCTTAGCTAAACGTCAAAGCTTTGAAAGACTTCGGGTTAACAGTGACCATCAATCCTAAAAAAAACGGGAAATTAAAAGTTAGTATACATATTATGTGATAATGTTCGCGGCACTATAATCTCCAGTGTGGTAGCGGCCTAAGAGAATCTACCACCCCATCTCATCACGTGGGTGTCGTAAAAGTCGACAGAGGGAACATGAAAACCAGGAGATGGGCAGCAGCATCTTGCTGGAACATCTGAATAAATAAATTGTGGTTGCCAACCCGTCTGCCAAGCGTGGCAACTATGGCAAAATTCCCCCAAAACGAGAACTACAAACTTTTGTGGCAATCTATGGGGGCGGCCTATGTTCAGCAGTGGACTAGTGGTAGGCTGAAACGACGACGACGACGACGAATCTCCAGCCGCGATAGCAACAATATATCTACCGCAGATTACTAATTCAGATTGTCAACAGGAAGATGACGCCATGATCGAAATCGGCTAGGATGACATCATCACCATAAGGGCAACTGACTCTAGTGGTGAGAGTATATGAGGTGTTGGTTTTCTGTTAAATGTGTGAGTGCGTCTATGTTTGCGCGGACACTTGGTACCATCAACAATGGCCTCCCCCATAGATTGCGACAAAAAGTTGAAGCTTTCATTTTAGAGGGATTCTGCCATAGTTGCCACACTTGGCAGGCGGGTTGGCAGCCGCAGTTTATTTATTCAGATGTTCCAGGAAGATCCTGCTGCTTTTACGACACCCACGGGAAGAGATGGGGTGGTAGATTATCTTAAGCTAATTTTTCAAATCGGATTAGTATTTTTTGAGATTAGCGCGTTCAAACATACAAAGTCTCTAGCATTATTGTAATATCTATATAATATAATATGAATTCCCCTAACACACGTCTGCCTCTATAAACTACCTTTTAGATTCATATACGTGGAGACGGCGTTCTTCTGGAAGTGGTGGACGCGTCAGTCGGACGACGTCCGTCACAAAGTCCACGTGCTGGTGCGCCAGGGTCGCCTGCAGATGGTCGGAGGGGCTTGGAGCATGAACGATGAGGCCGCTTCGCATTACCACAGCACTATCGACCAGTTCACATGGGGACTCAGGTGAGTTGTTTCATCGATGACAGTGGCGACACGACCTTATGGTATCTGCCACAACAAATGCTGTGTCACCCGGAACATTACTGTGTGGCACTTATCATCCGTGTGCGCTTATCACCCGAGACGTCAGTTCTAAAGCCTCACTTACATGCCCAGTAATTACTACTGCTTCAAGGCATAATAACTGGCTCTGGGTTGGAACCTACCTAGACAGATTCCTGCATAGGACTCCTATCGAAGGTGGAGACGTAGTCATCATTCATCATCATCATCATTTCAGCCTATTACAGTCCACTGTTGAACATAGGCCTCCCCCATAGATTAGATTATTATTCCCCGTAGTCATTCAAGCCTAATTAAAATAAAATAACAGCATATATCAAATGAACGAATTAGCATAGATTTTATATCAAATGAGACCATTTTTGTCAGAGGATCTGCGTATACAGTTGATTGAGTCACTAGTCTTATCCAAACTAAATTATGCTGATACAGTCTATGGCCCGCGCCTATTATCAAGGACAGATCGACTTATTCAGTAGGGTTCAAAACGCATGTGCTCGTTTTTGTTTTAAGGTACCAAGGAGGAGCCATGTTACATACTAAAAATGATGTCGAGGCGTAAGCTCCACCTGGCTTGTCTTATGTTTGGTGTTGTTAAGTTTAAGGAACCTATATATTTATATAATAAACTCAGCTGGGTGTCTGGCAAACGCGACTGCACAAGTAGGCAGTGCTCACTACAAATATCTATTCCATCACACAAAACAGCTGCATTTAGAGGAAGCTTCCGTTATGTATCATCTAAGGTATGGAATAATCTGCCTCCCCCTCTAAGACTACATAAAACAATTAATTCATTTAGGATAAACCTACGGCGTTACCTGATTGATGCGCAACGGAAGCTTGATATCATAAACCTAAATGCGTCTTTTATATGATGAACGTCTAAATTCGTTATTGTATCTATTATAGTGCTGCTACTTTATTATTATTATTATTTTATTATTATATTTCATTATTATTATACATCTTTACCTATATTTTAATACGTGAAGAGAGAACATTGTGCTCCCTTTTTTTAGCACCTTTCGCGCATGAGGTGTGAGATTTGGCATTGTTAAGGTTTGTATGGAGAAGAAGCGTGGATGCTGGGATGTATGTATGTATAATATGTGTTACTAATGCATTAGTTTTAGGAAATTAAAAAAAAAAGAAAAAATATGAATGATGGTCATTATATTTGTATATCTGTGTATGTATGTATGTACGAGTATGTATATGTAATTATGTATATACTAAATTTATTTGAATTTATCTTATGCCCTAAATTTGTTAACGTATAAATAACTATTTAGTAACCCACATAGCTACAGCTTAAATAGACATCCGTGGTGCACTTAGGTTCCAGATGAAAACCAGCGTCAGGTTTTACAGTCTGACATTAAGCTGATCTGGAGACCTATTGGTTCAGCCGTGAGACACGCACATTGCCACTGCCTTTGTATTATATTCTTTTTTTTTTTCATTTCTTATGTAATTTTTTTTTTTGATTGATTTTTTTTTCATGATTGTATTTTCTTTTTTAATTAGTATGTGTTTCTATTGTGTATGAGTTTTTTGTTGCGCGTGAGCGTTGTCTTGTTGTGCTGTACTAATAAATGCTTTTTCTTTCTTTCTTTCTTTCTTTCATATAAAACTCCCTTAGCTGGGCACAGGTTTCAGGTTTTTACAGTCACAAAAATAACTGAGACTGTCCTGCGTGAGTGAAGTCCGCCAACGTGCATTGGAGCAGCGTGGCGGACCTGATAGTAAGTGCAACGTCTGCTCATAACAAATGCTGTGTCACCCAGAATATTTCTGTGTGGCACAACACTGCACCCGTCACCCTGAGACATTAGGTCTTACTCGTAAGTCTCATATGCCCAGTGATTACACTAGCTATCAGTGCCCTTCAAACCGAAACACAGCAATGTTTCCACACTACTCCTTCATGGCAGAATAACTGGCCCTGGGGTGGTGTAGGTACCAGTAAGCTTATTTTCTGTTAAATTATATCTTTTAATGTAAGTGCACAACAAGAGTGTGTAACTTCTACCGACAATGATCTTCCAAGACCACTTTAACATGGGACTTTCAAAGGCAAGAGTGGTTAGGCTTCCAGTCTAGTCGTGATGGGTGGTTTCGGGTCGGTGTGTCCGTGTATTTTCAATTTATGTCTATGTAGAGCTAACACGAGAAATCAAAGATAAAAAAAACGAAAACAAAAAAAGTGAGACGAAAATCCTAAGTTGATTTTTATAACTTCCAGTAAATTGAATGAGACCTTTGGCTCGTGTGGTCGACCACGCGTGGGCTGGCAGATAGACCCGTTCGGGCACTCGAGGGAGTTCAGCTTCCCTCCTCGCTGCAATGGGCTACGATGGGCTGTTCTTGGGCAGGATTGATTACCAAGATAAGAGTGCCAGACTGAAAGGGAAAAATATGGAGATGGTGTGGAGAGGGGACGACGATTTGGGTGAGTAAAGATTGTCTCCTAGCCGATTTCAACCACGGCGACAACTTCCGACTACTGTCGAGAGTCGTCAACTGCGCAGGAGATATTATAGTGCCACAAGTATACGCGCAAACACAGAGGCATTCACTCGTCCCAACCTACCCGCGCCCGATGTAACGCTGATGCTATAAGATCGGAGGTAGGCTAGGATGCAGTGTCAGAAACACGGGGACAGTCACAACACAACCAGACCCGAAAACCAACAATTTATGTTTTAGCACAAATGTTGGCTCCGGCTGGGATTCGAACCCAGTACCCGCGGCTTAGAAGTCAGGTACTCTGACCACTGAGCCACGCGGTCGTCAACTGTGAGAACTATATATACAACATCTAAAGATTACCGGTAGGACAAGACGTTTGTACATTGTACATTGGCAGTAGGTAATTAGTACTTTACATTCACACATCATCATCATTTCAGTCTATCACTAGTTCACTGCTGAACATAGGCCTCCTACACACATTGTCACAAAAGTTTGTAGCTCTAATTTTGGGGTTTTTGCCATAGTTGCCACGCTTGGCAGGCGGGTTGGCAGTCGCAATTTATTTATTAAAATGTTCCAGGAAGATGCCGCTGCCCATCTCCTGGTTTTGTTTTCTCTCTTTCGACTTTTACGACACCCACGGCATGTGATAGGGAGGTAGATTCTCTTAAGCCGCCACCACACTGTTATTCATTACTTTATGTTATACATTTCTTAATGTTAAATTAAAAAATATGTCTACCGCCGCAGTATCAATTATTCTACCGACAAGCAGTAGTGTACAAACATTACTGTGTTTCGGTCTGAAGGGCGCTGCGAGCTAGTGCAATCACTGATCATAGGAGACTTAAGAACTGCCACACAGAATGTTCTGGATGACTGCAATATTCGTTATGGACAGGCGTTCTACTTTTTTTTTATTTGATAAAAGTGGCGGAACGATCAAAACGTTCACCTGATGGTAAGTGCAACGTCTGCCCATAACAAATGCTGTGTCACCCAGAACAGTGTGACACCACAATGCGCCCGTCACCCTGATACATCAGTTCTTAAGTCTCATATGCCCAGTGATTACTCTACCTCTCAGTGCCCTTTAAACCCAAGCACAGTAATGTTTGCACACTACTGCGTCACGGCAGTATAACTGTAAGATAGTAGATTGCCCAGTGGCACGTTAAGGAAGTATAACTCACCCATAGCGCTCTCAACTTCATCTAGCACGAACTTATCGTGCTCCTGTAAGTGACTCAACACTTGAAATTGTTTCACCAACTGAAACATGCGCAGAGTTAAGGAAAATAACATATTTCTATTCTAAATTGATTATTTCTCATGGTTACCCTACCACAGAATCTAAAGAAAATGTCTTAGTCCTAGGAAGAACTAGCGCAGTATCACACAGAAATCCGAAGCCAGGATATTTTCTTGACATTTCCGTTAGTCGATTTTTACAACACCCACGGTGTTGTAAAAATGGTGGAAACTTGGTGGCAGATTTTTTGTATGCTGCCACCACGGTTTTACTGACAACACTACAATGTTTCCTGAGCACGTTGATTGGGTAATTGGACCTTGGCGATATGGTCAAAATCGTCAATACGTACATATAGCCACTTTCCATCACCCTCAGACATAAGTTCTTAAGTCTCATATGTCCAGTGATTACGCTAGCTCTCAGTGCCCTTCAGACCGAAACACAGTAATGTTTGCACACTACTGTACTGTTTCACGGCAGAATAACTCATGTGATTTTTTTATACAGGCAAATCATCGGATATATTCACCGGAGTGCTTTACAACACTTACTCACCACCTCCGGGCTTCTGTTTCGACGTGCTCTGTAATGACGAACCCATCATCGATGATCCGGACTCCCCGACTTTTAACGTCGATGATAGGGTAAGTTTAACGTCTTACTCATAAACGCAAAAGATGCGAATGAAGTACTCCCAGACGATTCTCGGCCCGATTACAGCGGAAGCTATCAACTGCGCAGCAGATATTATAGTGCCACAAGTGTTCGTGCAAAAAACAGGTACATTTTAACTTACCCGCGCCCGACGTTACACGCATGCGATAATATCGGAGACAGGTGTCAGTGTTACAGACGGTGACAGTCACAACACTAGTAGACTCGAAGACCAACAATTTGTGTTTTAGCATTAGAGTTGACCTTGGCTGAGATTCGAAGTCAGATAGTCTGTCCGCTAGGTCACGCGGTCGCCAGATGTAAATGTTAGTTTAGGTGTAGACGAAGATATTGATGACTGAGTGAGAGAGAAGAATGTAATAACAACATTGTTATCTCATGTAGATGGCACAGACTGAAGTCTAAATATGTTCATCAAGCCTAACACTCCACATAACAACTGTCACCCACTTCCATATATCGCTTTATATAACACTGGCCAGCCATTCAAAACACGCTGGTGGTAGGATTCCCATGCAGGAATCCGTCTAGGTAGGTACCACCCCAGGGCCAGTTATTCTGCCGCGAAGCAGAAGTGTGCAAACATTACTGTGTTCCGGTTTAAAGGGCACTGAGAGCTAGCGTAATCACAGGGCATATGAGACTTAAGAACTGATGTCTCAAGATGACGGGCGCAGTGTGGTGCCACTCGTTTTTCTGAGTGACACAGCATTTGTTATAAGCAGACGTTGCACTTACCATCAGGTGAACGTTTTGCTCGTCTCGGCACTTTATCCAATAAAAAAAAAATATTAGCTTGTCTAATGCACACACTAAATCTATGTATATATATAGATAGTTACATCTTATTATTCGCTATTTGCATGCTTTTCTTGTTCTGTAAAAACCAATAAGTGTACCATTAACCACAGCAAATATAAAGATAAGGCGGTATAGAAACTAGACCCATTTGTTGAGATAAATACCTACTCTCCATTGGCGCAATATGGACACTCTTTAGTTTTTGTAAAAATGAAAAGTTATTACTAATTGTTAGTTAAAACATTTATTAAGCTTTTGCAATTATTAAATAATCGAATGAATTAACTAGCTTACAGATAAAATTAGTTAAAAAAATCAACATTTTAAGATGTCTTTATTCTTCGTTATTATATATTTACTTATTTACAATTTCACATCGGAAAACTTATCAACCATCGATTTTTCCTTATTAATTATTTAATTTTATATATACAATATAGTGACTGCGCGTCAAATTAACCTGGGCATACATATGTTACTGCAAAAGCCCGAATAGTGGTAAATCTTAAGATTTATCATCATCATCATGTCTTTGTAAATGTATTACCCAGGTCAGATTTGTGTTGGTTTGGGTAAGTTCGGTTATGTTAGTGCCAGGCCGGCCGTGAACTTCTGACTTGGTAAAAGCCGGAAAAATTATTTTATACTAATCCTTACGTTTACCAAATTATGATGGTAAATAGTGATACATCTCGATCGAGATCGTTTTGAACGTTTGGACCTAGTCTCCGTACTGCTTTAGTTATACGAGTTTATTTACTGTGATTTCAATGACACAAAAGTAAGCAAACATGTCAACAAATTAACCGATCTAAAATATACCTAAGGACCTATTTGGTACCCCTGTGGAAAACTAACCCAACTTAACTGTTATTTACGATCGCGTGAGTCACGGTTCAGCGTACCTACTTTCAGATTAATTGAATTTTGGTCGAGACTTTTACATATTTGTGTAACAAACATTTTCAATCCAGTGTTTTTCCGAAATTAGAAGACTTTTCACTCCTACGTTATAAGAGGATTTAAGTTCAAATAATAAAAGTCTCTCCCGACACATCCATAGGAATGTCCTCATAAAATCACGAGGCGTTTCGAATATTCTGTGATAATGATTTCTTATATTTACGCGAACACTACACATTTAAATGAAACTAATTTTACGGATTTTATCGCGTTTATTTTTGTTATTTATAACCCGACGTTTCGAGTGCTTTACAGCACCCATGGTCACGGGGGGACTGAGGTGACAGATGTCCTGATGTCATAGTTAACCCGGAGTACCTTCAGCTTTTAATTATTTTTTGTGGTCCGATCTACGCAGAAAGAGCTAACTGTGTCTTGAAGTCTTGCAGTGGTATGCTTGGTTTTTGTTTTAATTTTATTAATTATAGGATCCCAAGCTGGTGGTAATACCCAACCATCTTCTCTATTAAAATTAGGATGTTTTTTAATTTCAATAGCCTCGCGAATCATCCTTGGTAGGAATTGGTGTTCTTTTGCGAGGATTTGTGGTTTATCAAATCTGATGTAATGGTTGGGATGATCCAGAATATGGTCACAGACTGCAGACTTCCTGGGGCGGCGATGCTACACATCAGCTATATGTTCTTTTACGCGGGTTTTTACTGATCTTTTTGTTTGCCCTATGTAAGAGAGACCACATTCACAATCCAGCTTGTATACTCCTGCATCTTGTAGTGGGATGTTACACTTGACAGATGGTAAAAATTGACTTATCTTCTTCGGCGGCTTGAAAAATGTTTTTATGGAAGCCCGCTTCAAGATATAGCCAATCTTGTCCGTGACTCCTCTGACATATGGTAGGACTGTAGGTACACGCTCGACTGTGGCCGGCTTCACTCGGTCACTGCGACGAAGGCGCGGAACCCGTAGCTTGTTGTCTTGCAAAACTTGCTTGACATGCTGAAGCTCGGCGGCCAGGTGTTTACTGTCACAGATCCCTTGTGCTCTCTGAAACAAAGATTTGCCCACAGTAGCTAACTGTGAAGGATGGTGGTGAGATTCACCGTTTAAATACCTGTTGGTATGGGTCTTTTTCCTATACACAGTGTGACTCAAGGTGTTATTAGGATTTCTAATTACTAAAACATCTAGAAAAGCTAAAGAGTCATTTTAGATTCTGTGATAATTAGGAATTAGCGTTATGTTGTGTTGATGACTTGATTTACGATATTCGATGGAGCGTGATCATTCCACCATTGTGCACCAAGTGGCTCAGACCAGCACACCTGCTTGCTCTGTCCTGAGCCCTAATTAAAAATCCCAGGCGGGGGCAATATTTGAACTAACAAATTTTTGGTTGTTCGTTTTGTTGTCTTTGCGACGGTTGAAATCTGATTTTATCGGTCTGTCGGTTATGACAAAGGGGGTTAGATCTCCGCGGTTATTGACCGGACATTTACTGATAATAATCCCAGTCAGAGACAAAATTTCAACTAACAAATAAGTGGCAATAGCCTTATGGACCAGGAGATGGGCAGCAGTATCTTCCTGAAACATCTTAATAAATAAACTGCGGTTGCCATCAATCATCATGCAATCCTTCCACGATGAGAGCTACGAACTTCTGTGACGATCCATGGGGGAGGCCTATATTTAGTTTAAGGACTAGTGATAGGCTGTAATGATGATGATGTTGATGAGCCTAATGGTTTAGGGTACGGACTGCGAAACGTGACGTCGCAGAATCGAGCCCGCGATTCGACTATTCGTCGTGAACCTTCTCCTAGCACTAGCTTTTCAGCTTAGTAGTGGTTAACAGGAATATGAGTAATGTTAATAGCATTGCTAGTAGTATTCTTTATTAAAAAAAAAAAAACAAATTATTGGTACTCGGGTTCTTGGATTTTTGCTACCAATACAAAACTGATTCTATCGATTTGTCAGTAATGAGAAAGGGAGGACGTAATATTTCTGCGGTTATCTGCGCTATAATTTAAAATGCTGTTTTCGGTAGTGAGCGAAAAAGATCGCCGTGTTTGCAATTGACTGTTAGCATATGTTAATCCAAAAGAAAAACCTTTGATTTTGGGATGATAAGAGATTGATTATGCTCAAAAGGTGAACCAGTTCCTCGAGATATGCAAGAACATGTCCATAGGCTACAGATCGAAAAACATCCTGGTGACAATGGGGGAAGATTTCCAGTACCAGGATGCGGCTATGTGGTTTAAGAACTTAGATAAACTGATACAGTGAGTCTGGATGTGAATTACCGATTGCTTTGCATGCCAATTCAGTTGCAAAGTTATCGCACTGGCCGCATTAGCATGCCTTGGCTGTTTTTAAAAATAGTTGTCATTTATGGCATGGATTTTATTATTTTTTATAGGTGACTAGCTGAAACCTGCGACTACGTCCGTGTGGGTTTAAGTTTTTTTTTTAAAATCCCTCGATAGAAAAGTATCTTATGTTCGTATGATTGTCAATATCGGTTCTACGGCAAATTCTCGATAATAAAATTTAAACTATTCGTCCAAACAATGTTTACTAAAAGGCCATTTTTATCTACATGAAATTTCCCAGACGATAAGCAAATTTTTTCGATAAGAATTTAATATTACTTACTTAAATTATCACATACACAAAAATTAATTTTAAATATATATTTTAGTCATATTTGATCGAATTGTTAACTTTAACATGTAGGTCGTTGAGAATTTTTAAAGGCATTTTTAAGCTCTATAACGTTTCTGTAGAAAGCATAAAATATCTCTTACTGTTAAGCCAGCGTTCGTTATAAACGCATTCGCTAGACCGTTTTTTCGTCGACATCCGTTAGTCTCCACGAAAAGCCCATTTATTTTAAAAAGATTATATAAATCCTTTGTCAACCTGGAGGTCCATTCTAAATATTTGTTAAAGAATTTTTGAAATTGGTAATGAGTAGTTATGGAGATTACCTCCAACATCCAAGCAAGCTTACAAACTTTACCTCTTTGTAAGTGTAGATAACTTAAGTATATATAAACTGTCAAAAATTATGTACATATAGGAATATAAATACATATAGCAATATATGATGTCAACTTATTTAAGACTGAAGAACACTATGTTCAAAATTCTCAGAATATAAATCACTAACTGTTTACCATTATGTAATACTTTAATTACCTTTAACTACAATTTAGTTTTCGCATGTTTGTTTTTAAGTATGAACGGGGCAGCGTAGTGCCGTCCTCCTCTTGAATTTGAGGGAAAGGTCTTGTGTCATAAATTTTGTTATTGCTTATTCGTTTTTTTAGCCGACTTCAAAAAAAGGAGAAGGTACTCAAATAGAAGAATCTTTTTTTAACGTGGACCGATTTTGATGATTCTTTTTCATTAGAAAGAGGGTACTTGAGGGGTACTCCCATATAAATTTGGTCAAGTTCTGATGATGTGATCAATAAGAAAATCATCAAACTCTTTAGTTCGCATATCGCATCGCATTCGGTTTTTGATTAAATAATCATTTTTATTATTATATTGTTATTCTTTTTGTCTCTGTCTCTCCGTTTTCGCTGCAAAGTATGGAACTTTCAATAATGGTCTATCAGTCTTGTGTTTTGATTGATTTGATGATCGCATCTTTTTTGCAATGTCGCTAATGATAATCTGCTCAAAAGACATATTCTAGAATTAAGTAAAATATGTTTTTCTAGACAATATAAGACAAGTATATTGCACTTCCGAATGGTTAATATACTGTAACGGTGCTGATCATTTACTAGGACTTGGATTTGGAGTATGACTTATCGTTTTTAAATTTAGTTTTTATGTCTTGCTTTAGTCCGGTAAGTATTAGATTTAAACCACTTGAAAGGTCCGTTAGGTAATAAGCTTGTACATCTAAAAGGTATCTGAAGTATTGAAAAATATACTTATGTAGAGTTATGAAAGGTCAAATATAATTATGGACCGATTTAAGAACCTTGTGGAACTCTTCGTAAATAACAAAATTGAAATGGCTGTGAGGGTTAGGACTCAAACCAATTTCGTTGGCTTTCAGAGAAATCTAAAATATTAGGATTTCTTTTTTATTTTCATCTCTTTTTAGCAATAAATTAATTTTGAAGATTTCGAAGGGGCATTCCCCCAAGGTCCTGCCGAAAGCTTATTTTTTAGCGTTTGATATTGAGAAACAAGTAGGTAATATTTTTAAATTCCCTGCTACTTTTGACTGTATTTATTTATTTTTATTTCTGCTATTTCTAGCATTAATCGAATTTCAATCCAAACATATTTATCCCGCTAGGTCAGCAGTTTCTTGGACAGAGTTCGGCTGATGTCAAGAGCGTATAGAACAAATAACATTCTGGTGACCATGGGCGACGATTTCCAGTACCAGGACGCTGGAATGTGGTTCAAAAATTTGGATAAATTGATACAGTAAGTTCGTGTACAGTCCTCACTTTCCTCTAATTCTGTACCTTGGTTTTTCATCGTAACTTGGTATCGACTTCGATTACAAATAAAACTGTTTTTTTTTTCAGTTTTGACTAATTGATGATGCAATTGACGACTTCGTTACATTTCAGCTCATTTACAGCACCGACTATTATTTCCCCTTTTCCTATTTACAAGTGAACGGTCGAATGAATTCCACCCGTTGTAGTTTAAGTACCCCGGACGCGTATAAAGCGTTTTGCTTCGTCTTTAGTTAGTACTGTTGAATTCTTTGTTGGCGTCGTTTTCCAGAATATGATATTGATGTCTTCAAGGCAAGAATAAATTAGATTCTTCTAAGCTAACGTGCTTACCGTCTAGGATCTCCACGATTAACATGATTTTATATGGATGTGATGTGATGTAATATTATAATGTTTGTTACACAAAACTGTCCAAAATTCAAACACAGGTAGAGGTAGGTACGCGATCCCATCAACATGTTAGATCTCTCACGAACAGATAAACAACTTCCTCGACTACGTGACGAAGCAGGGGAAACGCTATCGCACTGACAACGTGTTGATGACCATGGGCGGTGACTTCACCTATCAGGACGCCGCCATGTCGTTTAAAAATCTGGACAAACTGATACAGTGAGTTCATAAACTTCACAGACTTTATGTTCTTTACAGTTCATTCCTTTAAATTTGTGTTAATGTGGTAAGGTTATGGTAAGTATTGCTTTAATGTTACGCTTACTTAGTTAAGTTTCGGATTCTGTCGACATTTTCTGTGACTACATGTATTCCTTAAAAAAAATATGAAATGTTCGGGATGAAAAGCTCGCTAATATTTAAAATTAATTCTATTGTTTTTTTTTGTGGCAGTAAGTGACGAGACGTTTTGGTAGGATTCCTATGCAGGAATCCGTCATGGTGGGTATCACCGAAGCAGTGAAGCTGTAGTGTGCAAATATTACTGTGTTTCGGTCTGAAGGGGACTGAGGGCAAGTACTACACTTCCACATCCAGGAGGCATATGAAACTTAAGAACTGATGTCTCAGAGTGAAGGACGCATTGTGGAGTCACGCAGAACTGTTCTAAGTGACACAGCATTTGTTATAGGCAGACGTTGCACTTACCATCAGGTTAACGTTTTGCTCGTCTCGTCACTTAATCCAATAAAAAAGCAGTCGAGTAAACCGTCTTCTACTTCTCCTTTTTCTTCTACTTCACTGTCGTGTTCCATTTCTAGTAAGCCCACTGCTGGACACAGGGCTATCCCAAAAAGGGGGGGATTTGACAACACACTCGGCAGGCTGATTAATGGCTGCAGTTCTTAACGTCTCGCACCTTCAACGTTAGTTTCCTAAAAGTATTTTATGCTGGTGGTAGGATTCCTATGCAGGAATCCGTCTAGGTAGGTACCACCCCAGGGCCAGTTATTCTGCCGTGAAGCAGTAGTGTGCAAACATTACTGTGTTTCGGTTTGAAGGGCACTGTGAGCTAGCGTAATCACTGGGCATATGAGACTTAAGACCTTATGTCTCAGGGTGATGGGCACAGTGTGGTGTTACACAGAAATTTCCTGGGTAATATTGCATTTGTTATGGGCAGACGTGAATTTCAAAGTACCGGACAGCCAATCGATGTCCGGCAGAGCAGAATAGCACCCGGCAGTTTCCTACCGAGGTGTCGTAAGAGGCGGCTAAGCTATTGTACGGAAATTCTTTAATCGTGCAGAATAATACCATAATATGCAATGCTGTGGGAACGCAGTGGCGAGTAAGAATTTTTCGACCCGTACCAAAATGGCGGCGACGTTGTACGTCATCCGTCACGTCGCGGTTCCCGCGGGGTCGAAATGTGGGCTACGGTTGTGGTCACTGCTTAGCCCTTGTAAGGGTAAAAGGCGTGACTGTATGTATCTATGAATTTCATAATTATTTCACGTGCTCCGTAAGGTACACGAATATGAAAGCAGCGAAAGACGGACTGGACGTGAAGCTGTTCTACTCGACGCCCGACTGCTATTTGAAGGCGGTCAAGGACTCTTTGTGAGTTGAATTCCTATTAGCTATCTTTTGTCATGAGTAATTCCTGGCCGATTTTCAGCCAAACAACGTCCACATGATCATAATTTCAGCCCATCACTAGTCCACTGCTTAATATAGTCTTCCCCCATAGATTTGCCACAAAAGTCAATAGCTCTCATTTTGGAGGATCTTGCCATAGTGGCCACGCTTGGCAGGCGTGTTGGCAACCATAACTTATTAATTCAGATGTTCCAGGAAGATGCAGCTGCCCATCCCCTGTTTTCACTTTCCCTCTGTCGACTTTTACGACACCCACGGGATGAGAAGGTGTGGTAGATTCTCTTAAGCCACCATAAGGCGTCCAAATATCAAGTTATTAACTGCGCAATAAATATAGTGTCACAAGTGTAAATGCATTCACGGGTATAATATGTGGTGCGTGAGACTCCTCCTCAATGACAATCACAACGCAGCCCTACCAGACTCCTCCTCTTGTCCGATTTTCGAAAGCTTTTTTTGACATTAAACGACCACGCCGATTACTTCCGTATACTGTCGAAAGCCATCAACTGCGCGGGATATTATAGTACCACAAGACTACGCGCAAACACACACTTTCATGCACTCGATGTAGTAGAAGTTTCATACTGAAGTTACTCATGATGTCTTCTCAAATTTGCTAGAACATAGTTCACTGTTATTTTGGGTATTAAGTAAAATACAAATGAAACGATGAATTCTATCGCAGAACGAATTAACAACTGTCTTGTATTCGTATCCCAGCCCCACACTGCCGACGAAACAGGACGATTTCTTCCCGTACGCGAGCGACTCCACCGCTTACTGGACGGGCTACTTCACATCACGCCCTACCACCAAATACTTCGAGCGGGAGGGCAACAATTACCTGCAGGTGAGCTTAACAATTTGAGTATATTTATAGGTATACTACTGTTAAATATCCTAACAACGCTTTTTCTATCCAACCAAATCTATACTGCAACTAGGCGTCCTCTATCCAACCGTGCCTACATTACGAATATGATTTCTCAGTCCAACCAACTTACATTCAAAATAGTCTACGTAGCCCAACCAAACCTATACCCCAACTATGTTTTTTCTATCGAACCTAATCTATACTCCAACTATTAGTATGCTATTCAACCGTGCTTACATTACGAATATTATTTCTCTGTCCAACTAAACCTACATTCAAATAAATTTAATCCGACCAAACCTATAATCAAACTAAGCTTCTTCTATCCAACCAAGCCTACACTACTAATAACGATTTTTCTCTCCCACCGATCTGGTGGAGTACATCTTCAGGACTTCAGGATGTGGTATACATCTTCACTTTCTTTGCCCAAAAATTTATTTACTCCACAACGCGTACTCCTTCCAACCAACCCTACGTTAAAATTATGCTGACTTTTTTGTCAGGGGTCAGACCTCATTTGGTGGATAATCAAGTATCTCCTCCATCTTTGTGCCCCTATCACGGTGAGGGAGATAGAGCGGACACTTACCCTCCCACCCCGCAGTCCCAACAGGCACCTCCTGCGGGGGACTTGTATCTCCACCTCTTCGTCTAGCATGGCCGCATGGGCTTTTTGTGTATGCTGCCTGCTCGCCAGCGCGGAGGGAAAGTCGGGGTTCTATTGCCGACAGCCGACAGTCTCTCCCGAGAAAAGAGAATAAATCGTATGTTTTTTGACTCCACTTGCAAATTTCAATACCAGATAGAGATACCTGGGAGGTATCTCTATCTCCCACCTGTGTGGGTAATTTAGGTGAAGCATATTGATGGTAGGCAACCGATAGGTGACCGGCAGAGTGGAATAACACCTACCTCTTTCCTACCGAGGTGTCGTAAGAGGCGATTAAAGTATTCTTTTTTCGCGCAAACTAACACCATAATAAAAAAGCGAAGACAATGCTGTCACTATACTGTTCGTGGGAACGTAACGGAGTCGGTTTTTGTTTATTCATACCCAAATGGCGGCGACGTGGTTTCGTCACGTCTCGTTTCCCGCGGCGGCGAAAAGTGGGTTACATGTATAGTCTCTGCCTACCCTTTACATGGAATAATGGCGTGACTATATAAGTATATTGATGGTGATTTAACTTTTCACATTGTAACACACATTCACGCACGCACGTACGTACGTACAGCACACACTCACACACAAAAAGATACACACACACACGCAAATGTATGTCGAGATTTCATAAAAGTGACGGAACGAGTAAAACGTTCACCTGATGGTAAGCGTAACGTCTGCCCATAACAAATGCAGTGTCATTCAGAAAATTACTGTGTGACACCACACTGCGCCCGTCACCCTTAGACATCAGTTCTTAAGTCTCATATGCCCAGTGATTACGCTAGCTCTCAGTGCCCTTCAAACCGAAACACAGTAATGTTTGCACACTACTGCTTCACGGCAGAATAACTGGCCCTGGGGTGGTACCTACCCAGACGGATTCCTGCATAGGAATCCTTCCACCAGTATAACTGTCTTGCATAGCGTCATTGTATGTTTGTGTCGTACTGAACTCTCCCCAATATAATGCCGAAAAAATTTGTGGCTCTCATTTTAGGGGGGATTTTGTCATAGTTGCCACGCTTGGCAGGCGGGTTAGCAATCGCAGTTTATTTATTCAGATGTTCCAGGAACGTGCTGCCCGCCTTCTGGTTTTAATTTTCGCTCTGTCGACTTTCACAACACCCACGGGGTGAGATGGGGTGGTAGATTCTCTTAACCGTGATAATAATAGAACTAGTTGTAAATTACAAAAGGAATTTAAATAAAACGACCGCTGGGTTCCTTGATAGTTCTTCCCAGGACTATGGCATATTTAGTTAATAGAATAAGGCGTTACTTTGCGGAAATCCATTATAATGAAGGAAGGTAAGTTACTTTGCTAAGATCCGCATGCAAAATATAAACCCGAGTAAGCCGACGGCTCGGCGGCCGTCTGTCGTAGAGTCTATGACGCTTGATAATGCCTCGTTTTGGGGCGAAACACGTGTCGTGTTCTCGACTTCAGTGGTGTATATTATCTAGTGGTAGTATTGTAGTGGTTGGTGGAGGGTACCTGGTGGCGGTTCCTGGTGGCGGTGTTAGTTTGCTTGTGCACGCTACTGAGGGAGGGCGGGCGGTGCTCTTCAAAAAACTAGGTAATATACACCATTTTTATATTTACATGCGGATCTTAGCAAAGTAACTTACCTTCCTTCATTATGGCATATTTCTTACGCTCCTGTGGTAAAGAAACCATGAGAAATTATCTATGCTGAATAGAATTCTATTCATGTGTTCTACGCATGTTCGAAACTTGTTTCAGATGGATAAACAACTTCAAGTGCTGACTCACTTGCAGGAGCACAATAAGTTCGTGCTCGATGAACTCAAGAGCGCAATGGGTGAGTTATAACTTATTTAACATCCCACAACTGGGCACAACTCTGTTACACTTACAAGGACGTCCGCGCAGTTACATTAAAACTACACATTTTATGGTTATGACAAGATGAATCCTCCACCTGATTAAAGTGCGGAGTCTGCCCATAACAAATTCCGTGTCGCCCAGGACATTTCTGTGCTGCACCACACTGCGCCCGTCACCCTTCCACATCAGTTCTTAAGTATCCTATGCCCAGTGATTACACTAGCTCTCAGTGCCCTTCAGACCGAAACACAGTAATGTTCGCACTACTGCTTCACGGTAGAATAACTGACACAGCCGTGGTACCGACCTCGACGGAATTTGAAGTCCTTGTACAGTGCAAGCACTATACATTTCAATTCCATCAGCATTTTACCAACGTTGCACTGTGTTAATAAAATATTAAAAATCAGTTCGTGCGTGGTGGCGGCTCGTTAAAAGAATACTACCACTCCATCTCATCCAATGGATCTCGTAAAAGGCGAGTAAGGAATTAAACTGCACTGTGCACCCAACAGCGCATGGTGGCGATGGGCTCACCACCTATCACACCAAGTGCATTATATTGTTTTGGTGAAACGTGGATTGTGGCAGTCATCTGTTTTTGCAGTGAGTGCCCAGTCTCTGACTACCCCTTATGGGATACAGTCGTAATCTTATGTATGTATGTACAAATCAGTTCACGTTCAGACAGCAAACACCGCGTGTTCTCATCCTCCATCAAATCATTAGCAATTTAGCAATTATTTATAATATTTCATTAGCAAGAATCAACTCTTATCATTTTCATATCAACTAAAGATTGTGGGAAGCAACCCGTACATCTTTATGATCCTTCGAGCCGGATTTGAACCATCGACCCTTACCCTCTAAGCAGCGCGACTACAGCACCATTTCATTTTCAGTTATGAGAAGGAGCTAGTGCTTAGCGGCGGCACAGCGTCGTTTATTTCTCTCTCAAAAATTGATCCAGGTCTCCAAAGTTGCTCAGATGCCGGGCGGCTCGCCTTAAACTCGTACCACTAAAAATGAAGGAAAGAAAGTTAATTCGCTAAGATCCGCATGCAATATATAAAATTGTGTATTACCTAGTTTTGGTGAGCACCGCCCGCCCTCCCACAGTAGCGTGCACAAACAAACTAACACTAACGCAAAAATACCCTCCACTCCTCCTCACTCAGCGGTTGTCCGACTTCAGTGGTGTGTATTGCCTGGTGGTAGAGTGTTGTAGTGGTGGAGGGTATCTAACAGCGGTTCCCGGTGGTATTAGTTTGCTGCACGCTACTGTAGGCGGGCTGAGCCTTTCAACAATAGGAATCTGTCGAGGTAGGAACGACCCCAGGGCCAGTTATTCTGCCGTGAAGGAGAAGTGTGCAAGCATTACTGTGTTTCGGTTTGAAGGGCACTGTGAGCGGGCGTAATCACTGGGCATTTGAGACTACAGAACTGATGTCTCAGGGTCGACGGGCGCAGTGTGGTGTCACACAGAATTATTCTGGGTGACATAGCATTTGTTGTGGGCCGACGTTGCACCTACCTTCAGGTGAACGTTTTGCTCGTTTCGTCAGTTTATACGATAAAAAAAGGTGGTGTATCTTATCTTTTGCATCTTAGCAAATTAACTTTTTTGCTTCATTATATTCTATGATTCTATTAACCACTGAAATTGTAAATTTCTGCAAATGTTTCGACGACGATAAAGCGAAGGAACTGCTGCGAAACCCTCTCAGAAATGAGGGGAGGCCTGGATAGTGTTTGGCGAATGATATTGCCAAAGAAAAAGGTAGCTACCCGCCAGTCCGGGTGGTCTTATTTGGGGACAACGTCTCTTCCTACCAGTAATCTTTAGATGTTGTATAGTATAGTTCGCATCTCAGAAATTTTCACAGCGCGATTATGGAATGTATGAGATATTTCTTGAGCTTCTCATGTAGCGACATAGATGTCGCTACAAGTGTATCCGTAGGATATTTATAGGCTGTTACTCACTCTCCAGGCGTTATGCAGCATCATGACGCCATCACGGGTACGGAGAAGCAACACGTCGCACATGACTACGAAAGGATTCTCAATGAAGCAATCGATGACGCGAACATTATCGCCAAGCAGGCTTTTAAGTACGTATGAATTTTTGAAATAAAACTATATAGAGGGACGACCTGCGCGATTTTGCCGTCGATGGATGCAGGTGGCGCAGGACCGTGCTTTGTGGCAATCTATGGGGGAGGCCTATGTTCGACAGGGGACTAAGATAGGCTAATGATGATGATGATGATGAGCCCGTACGAATAATTACATTTTTCTTGAAGTTTTTAGAATCTTTTTAGAATCGTTGTAATTTTTAACTTGATGAAACGCAAAAACGACACTAAAAACAGACAAACAAACATCTATAGGACTTAGCCAGCGAGAGAATGAGACAGAATACAGTAAACAGTGTTCCCTATTATATTTATATTTTCGAATTCGCCCAAATCTTCGATTTCTACGTAGATTTTGCTCCCATTACATTGACGACAAGATCAAAAACAATAATTGACGCTGTATTTCAAAGATATATTGATCAAATACAAACCAAAGCTTTATTTCCTATTTTAGTTACTATAAGCCACTCGTATCATTTGTTGAATTTAGTAAATCTGTATAACATGTAGAATAAAATGTAAAAGAAAATTTAAGCTTGGTAACAACATTATAATAAATAAACCCTGCAATTATCCTACTCCTGATACTCTTTTCCTCCAGCAAAGTGTTCCAAGGCGACGCTCTGAAGCCTCCGCTGCTGACATACGAGCGATGTCGTTTCAACGAGTCCAGCTGTCATGTCTCCGAGACTAAGAGGAGCTTTGTGGTGAGTATTGCATTAACTGGTGGTAGGACTCTTGCAGGAATCCGTCTACGTAGGTGGTGGTACCCCTACGTAGACGGATTCTACGCAGCGCTAGCTATTCTGCCGTGAAGCAGTAGTGTGCAAACTGTTTGGTCTGAAAGGTACTGAGAGCTAGTGTAATCACTTGCCCAGTGATTACACTAGCTCTCAGTACCTTTCGAGTCTTTTTAAGAGACTTGAGAAAC
The DNA here is from genome assembly GCA_019845155.1 of Luehdorfia chinensis. Classification (NCBI taxonomy): domain Eukaryota; kingdom Metazoa; phylum Arthropoda; class Insecta; order Lepidoptera; family Papilionidae; genus Luehdorfia; species Luehdorfia chinensis. The sequence goes on along the minus strand of JAHVAK010000013.1, from coordinate 228,620 downwards.
TCATGTCTCGGGACAATCCCATGTGACAGGCATAGGATTGTTCTGGGTGGGACAGCGATTGTTGTGGGCGGACGATCAGGTGCAACGTTTTGCTCGTCTCGTCATCTAATACCCTTCTTTTCGGCTTCGGCCAGAAACCGACCAACGGTCGGACACTACCTATCTGTGACAATGGATGCAACTACGATGTAGATATTTTTCTTTTAACAGGTGACAGTTTACAATCCAGTTGCTTGGAAAGTGACTGAACCCATAAGAGTGCCAGTTGTGGAGGGGAGCTACGCTGTGTACGCACCCAATGGTAAGAAAGACGATTTCACAGGTGGTGGGATTCCCATGCAGGAATCCGTTTCTACCTGTCACAGTCACAGTGTACAAACGTTACTGTGCTTCGGTTTGGAGGGCACTGATAGCTAGAGGAATGGGCATATAAGACTTCGGAACTGAGGTCTCAGGGTGACGAGCGCAGTGTCCTCCCGAGATACAATGTGTAACCAAATGATCGTAAAATCATCATCATTTCAGGGTATCACCAGTTCACTGTTGAACATAGGCCTCCTCCATAGATTGCTACAAAAGTTTGCAGCTCTCATTTTGGGGGGATTTTGCCATGGTTGTCACGTTTGGCGTGCGGGTTGGCAACCGCAGTTTATTTATTCTGACGTTCCAGGAGGATGCTTCTGCCTGGTTTTTATTTTCCCTCTGTCGACTTATACGACACCCACGGGACGAGATGTGGTGGTAGATTCTCTTAAGACTTATCCTAAAATTCTTATTGATAAATGGCCCGCAGTGAATGTATAATGAAAATATGATAAATTCCCATTTGACTTACTATTTTTGACCCTTCCGTTTACAACTTTATTTAAGATTATCTTAGAACTTCTTTGGGATATTTTTTTATGGACTTGTGGTCACTGTTAGCCCGAAGGATTTCACAGCTCCGCCGGATTGAAAGGTGGCAGAGCTCGGAGGGCGCTTAGCCGAAACCTTTATTAATGGATGACTGGCGCAAGGACCGCCGAGGGGAGATCTCGGCTTGGACCGTCATCCCGTTCGCGAGAGTAACTGACTCGAGGGTGCCCAAGGGGGCAGAAAATCTTGAAAAACTACTATGACGAATTAATAAATAAGTTTGCAGAAAAATTCTGTTTATTGTCTTATTAAAAGTGCAGTAGTTTCTTTTAAATATACTTATTTTGTTAGTGCAAGTATTTTTGTTTGTTTTGATGAAAAGGTTGCTGTCACTATACTGCTCTTTGCAACACAATTAGAATTTTTCGACTCGTACCAAAATGTCAGTGACGTGGTTCGCCACGAAATAAGGGCTACGGTTATCGTCTCTGCGTACCCCTCATATGGGAAAAGGCGTGACTGTACGTACGTATTAATTACCAACTAAAATGAATATTTAACAAAGATAGGATTGATATTATATTTCAGGTGAAGAAATATCATCCCAACTAATCGACATACCGGAACCGGTTAGGAAAATACCGACGAGACGGTCGGAAGCGACGTACGAAATTGTTTTCCTCGCCTACCTTCTGCCACTCGGCTTTAAGTCTTATTACGTAAAGAATAAGGACGCGAAAATGAAACGCGACGCGGAATACTTCGAAAATGCAAACGAACAAAGGCAAAACGATTATTATTCCAATCTAAACGACTACTGGAAAAATATCAAAGCGAAACCGTTCGTCGACATCAAGAATCTAGAAGATGGAGAAATAAATAAAGATATACAAGCTCAACGAATTCCTGATTTAGTTAACTTCGAACAAAACAATGACGATCTCGATCGAGTTGAAGTTAACAAGGAATTAGATTTGGAAGTGTTGAAGGACAGGAACGATGTTATCAGCGAAGATATATTGCAACTGGAGAAGATAATAAGAGAAGCTAAGAGGAATAAGGAGAAGGTAGTGACAGTGAGTCCGAAAGATTCGGCGAAGAAACTCAACTATCCGAGTTTGAATGATGAGGAGATGAGGATGCTGTCAGATGAGCCTATGGTGGTGCAAGCATTTGATGATACATTCATCGAAAATGAGGTAAGTCTTAATTGGAGAAATTATGAAGAATCGCGCGGCCAAGGGGTCAGAGTACTTGCCTCTGAAGCCACGGGTCGAGGTTATAATTCAAAAAAATTGCTTTCAGACAGGCTGTGGTGTGTTGTGGTGATTGTACTCGTATTTCTGACGCTGCGTCCTAGCTCCATCATCATCATCATCATCATTTCAGCCTATCACTAGTCCATTGCTGAACATAGGCCTACCCCATAGATAGCCACAAAAATGTTGGCTCTCTTTTTGGGATTGGGATAGTTGCCACGCTGGGGCAGGCGGGTTGGCAACCGCAGTTTAACCGCAGCAGAAGCTGCTTGTGCCCATCTCCTGGTTTTCATTTTGCCTCCTCTGTGGACTTTTACGACACCCACGGGATGAGATTGTGTGGTAGATTATCTTAAGCCGCCTCTAAACCTAGCCTATACTCGATTATAACACCGGCATTATATCCATCCCGGGCTATGACGAGACAGTGCCTAATGAAATGGAGTGTAAGATTAACTAACGCTATCACCGCACAGCACAAGACATTGTCATCACTACTCAAGTCCCATTAGTATCAGCACGAATACGTCTAGGTAGGTACCACCCCAGGGCCAGCTATTCTGCCGTGAAGCAGTAAGTGTGCAAACATTCCTGTGTTTCGGTTTGAAGGGCACTGAAAGCTAGCGTAATCACTGGGCATATGAGACTTAAGAACTGATGTCTCAGGGTGACAGGCGCAATGTGGGCACACTGTTCTGGGTGACACAGCATTTGTTATGGGCAGACGTTGCACTTACCATCAGGTGAACGTTTTGCTCGTTCCGTGACTTTTATCAAATGAAAAAAAAAGGTTTTGTAATAAAATACACCATCATTTTTTTGGTGTGGTAAGACATAAGTATAGTAAGGTAACGAAGGCTAGAAAAGTGACGAAACGTCTGCCCATAACAAATGCTGTAACACCCCACTGCGCTCTGCAGACTAATGATTCGCAGAGGGAGGTTTTAACGTCAAAGACAAAATTGATGTACGCCAAAAATCCGGCGTTTATAAGCTTGTTTGTAGTGAATGCAACGTCGTTTACGTGGCTCAGACTGGTCGCAATTTCGATACTCGATACGAGGAGCATTTGGCCGCGTACAGAAATTGCGATCGCGACAGATCACACTTCGCAAAATATCTTTTGGAAACTGGGCATAACCTACACCAGTAAAAACAATAGAACTAATTTTAAGTCTACGATAAAAACATATTTCAAGAGGTAGACATTATTTTTCCATTTCTTTCTTATATTAACTCTGAGATATCTGCTCTAAGTCATATATGCACAGTAATGACACTAGCTATCATTGCCCTTCTAACCGAAACACGGTATGTATGTTTGGACACTACTGTCATACGACAGAATAACTGATCCTGGGGTAAGTGCTTTGAAACATGTGGCGAAATTACCATCTAGTAAAGTACAAATGGACAATAGACCGTGTTTTGTGGCAATCTATGGAGGAGGCCTATGTTCAACAGTGGACTAAAATAGGCTTAAACGATGATGATGAAAGTACAAATAGAAGCATCTGAGGTCTAAGAGGTCTGGTACTTGACATGTGATGTGTGACTTGACTGGTGATTACGGAAAAGCCCTATGCCAGTGTCAGTCACTTGACAAGTATTCGTTTTTTTTATTTATTTTTTATGGAAGAGGGGGCAAACGCGCAAGCGGCTTACCTGATGGTATGTAATCACCGCCGCCCATGATCATCTACCCGGACTTTGAGAAAGGAATAGGTTCTTTTCTTGAAGATCCCTAAGTCGTATCGGTCCGGAAAAACCGCTGGCGGCAGCAGATCCCATAAAGTGCTTGTGCGTGGCAGAAAATTCCTCGAAAAACGTACTGTGCTGGAATGGCAACCATCAAGGTGGTGACGATGGAATCTTGCGCTGTGCCGCAATATCGTTGTCGTCGTCGTCGTTTCAGCCTAACCCATGTCCACTGCTGAACATAGGCCTCCCCCATAGATAGCCACGAAAAGCTTGTAGCTCTCATATTGGAGGGATTTTGCCATAATTGCCACGCTTGGCAGGCGGGTAGGCAACCGCAGTTTATTTATTCAGATGTTCCAGGGAAAATATGACAGTTTGTAATATTAATTTGTCATTTCAGCACATAAAGCTTCGCATAGACAACGCGACAGGTCTAATTACCCAAATTATACAAGAGCATTCCAGCCTAAGCTTGGCCGTGCGAATGTATTATTGGACCGCGTGCTACGGCGACAATTCCAACACGGCCAAGCGTTCTTCAGGCGCTTACATTTTCCGACCTAATATATCCACACCTTATGAGCTATCGATACTGAATACAGAAATAAAGAAAGGTCCAATCGTATCAGAGATTAGAGTCCATAGATCTGGCAACGCATCCAGCGTATTCCGCCTGTACGCAGGTCTGGATTTCATAGAGCATGACTTCCTAGTTGGACCGATACCGGTGGACGATAAAATCGGGAAAGAGTATGTGGTGAGATACGAAAGTAACATTGTGAACAATGGAATTTTTTACACGGATTCGAACGGTAGACAGATGTTGAAGAGGAAGCTTAACGAGAGGCCGCAGTGGAATCTCACTCTACAAGAACCTGTCGCGGGGAATTATTATCCAGTCACGAATAAAATATACATTGAAGATACGGACAGTAGACTTTCTATTTTGACGGATAGATCTCAAGGTGGTACGTCGTTGGTTGAAGGGGATATAGAATTGATGTTACACCGACGGCTTCTTCATGACGACGCGTTCGGTGTTGCTGAGGCGTTGGACGAGAAAGCCGATGGCGTCGGTCTGGTTGTAAGGGGACGACACAGAATCCTTAACAAAAACCCAGCAAATGCTGATGCACTGATCGCTGATAGGAAAAAGGTCCTCGAATTCCATTACCAGCCGATTGTTTTCGTATCTGATGCTGAGAATTTGGAGTACAAGGATTGGTTAAAACTGACCAATATGTTTAGTGGAGTGCAAAATCCATTGCCGGACGGCCTCCATTTACTAACTCTGGAACCTTGGTCCGGATCGACAATACTACTTAGATTGGAGAACTATCTGGACAAATCGACAAATTCGACCATAGAAATAGATCTGGGGAAACTGTTTAAGGGCCTAAAGGTTAAATCGTATGAAGAGACGACTTTAGCGGCGAATCAGTTATTGAACGATCATCGCAAATGGAGCTGGAAGACTGATGGTGAATTTACTGAAAGCTTCAACAAATGGTACGGTTCCTTCGATAATGTTTCTTACGCTAGTGATAATGAAGAAGCGAATCAAGATGGCGGACTCAAATTGAACATTCAAGCGAAACAAATTCGCACATTTATTGTTGAAGTAGAATATTCAATTGATAAAGTTGGTAACATTTGGGGTTAAACAATAGGTGTATTGTAATTTTTTATGTACTTTCATAATGTATTGTTAATGAAATATATAAAACAAATTAAAAAAAAATCTTTAAAAACATTTTTTACATCTTTTAAACGATGCCCAACAGTAGGATTTCGCCTACACCGTAGATGCGTTTTACAGGCATATATTACACACCATGCACAACAACCAGACTCGAAAACCAACAATTTGTTTTGCACAAATGTTGATTCCGACTGAGAACCCAGGACCCGCGGCGTCAGGTACGCTAACCACTAGGACACGCGGTCGTCAAATTCTACAGGTCTTTGCATAGGAAAGAATAGGTTCTTTCCTAGTATCTTATATTTTTTAAATGGGACCCCGCACTTCCTTGACGTATAAATCACTACTGTGAAGAAGCTACTGTGTGTGTATAAACTACTATGAAGTTAATAGTACATAGCTAACTAAGCAAAATCGTAAACAAACATACAATTTTAGAAAAGAAAAATATACATAAGTAATAATAATCTTTAAAATAAAATCAAATAATCGGCTGCCTTAGTTTTGCATGTATATGTTAGTGTGTTCGTTTTTATATAGTATTTGTGTGAATGTGTGGATAAATGTTTGTGAAAGGTTTAATGTATCACATACATACATATGATCACGCTTTTTACCCATATATATGTCACCACATGACTATCATATATATGGGAGTTGGTAAATAAGTGTGGTGGCGGCCAGAGAATCTACCACTCCATCTCATCCCGTGGGTGTCGTGAAAGTCGACAAAGGGGAAATTAAATCCAGAAACATCTGAATAAATAAACTGCCAAGCTTGGCAACTATGGCAAAGTCCCCCCCAAAATGAGAGCTACAAACATTCGTGGCAATGTATGAGGCTGAAGTGATGATGATGAAATAAAAGAAGAATGTGTTTATGATCATTTATCCACCATGTAACGTTGATATAAACATTATGACGTCATTGTCTTGCAATTCGTAGTCGAGCTCCCCGTGCAGTTCCCAATCTGCGTCATTGATTAGCACCAAAATGCCAGGTCTTACCGAATCACCCTGAAAAAAAAAATATATATATATATTTGTATTGGATAAAGTGATGAAACGAGCAAAACGTTCGCCTGATGGTAAGTGCAACTTCTGCCCATAAAAAATGCTGCGTCACCCAGAGAATTTCTGTGTCTCATATGCCCAGTGATTATGCTAGCTCACAGTGCCCTTCAGACCGAAACAGTAATGTTTGCACTCTACTGCTTCATGGCAGAACAACTGGCCCTGGGGTGGTACCTACCTAGACGGATTCCTTCATAGGAATCCTACCACCAGTAAAAATAAATATTTATTATCAGAACATACACTAGATAAGTAAGCAGAGCGGAAGAATCTCCCCTGCCTGCAAAACCTCTAAAAACTGAGAGGTCTGTGTTCAGCAGTGGGACATTTAAAGGTTGTTTACTTCAACTTTTTACTGACTTGCTTGAACAGATGAAGCTAACACACCAAAACATAGTCTTATTTAAAATTCATGTCAATAGCTTAAGTAGTTCTTGAGTTAAATACATTTGTACAGACGGACAAAAATATATGTACATGTATGATAATAGATATATATTATTTTATTCAATTAATAATATACAATTATTATAGCAATTATAGCTAAAATGTAAATCTTTTTGAAGCGCACTTGTTGGTTAATGGGTTCAAATAAAACCAATCCCAGAAATTGAATCGAGAAATCTACCAGAGGCACACAACAACCTCCTGGTCAAGTTGCGATTGTCCCCAGTTCTCTGACACTGCATCCCAGCCTGTATCCGCCTGGCGGCGGTGCGGCGTTCATCCAAAAAGGGACCACACAATATTTTTATTTGTCCAATGAACTCCCGCTTAACATAAGTATGTCTCATCATCATCATCATTATCATTTCAGCCGATCACTAGTTCACTGGTGAACAAAGGCGTCCCTCATAGATTGCCACAAAAATTTGTAGGTCTCATTTTGGAGAAATTTCGCTATAGTTGCCACACTTAGAAAGAGGATTGGCAACCGCAGTTTATTTATTCGAATGTTCCAGAAAAATGATGCTGCCCATCTCCTGGTTTTTGCTTTTCCCTCTTTCGACTTTTACGACACCCATGGGATGAGATGGGGTGGTAGATCCTCACTGGCCGCCGCCAGACGGCTACACAACTAAATAAGTCTACATCCAAGTAACTTATGTTTATAGTATACCGGTAGTTGTGCTTGACATCATACTAGAACCCTTCCCCATCTCATTAAGTCAAATGCTAGCCACCTAGATCTATTGCCAGTATTTAAAATTACCACTAAACTTTTAAACATCTAAAATGATAATTGAGTTATGAACTAACAAAGATTTAGAAACTACCTGTAAAAATAATTCCAGCCTCTCTCTCAACAAATTGTCCTTGATCCAAACTAACAAATCCCTGATATTCCAATTGTCGTGTTGGCAATCTGGGAAATACTTTTTTAATGCTGGCAACTCAACTTCTCTCTTCTTGATTTTGTCAAACAGCAATTCGGCTCCACCACCAAAATGTAAGTTCAGTTTTAATGTTTCCACCATGATTTATGCTTTGAAAAAATATATAAACCTATAGAGTATGATGAGTAGAGTAACTATATGAGAGCCGTGGTAGCTCAGGGGCCTGGTGCTTGTCTTTAATTTCATAGTAAGCGAGTAACCTGGTTCCGATCCCCGGTGCCAGCACCTCTAATATTGTTCTACAATTCTAACTGCTGATTTACCACATGCTTAGCGGTGAAGGAAAACATCGTGAGGAAACCTGCATGTCTGAGGAATAGAAATATTTCGAGGACATGTGAAGTCTGCCAACCCGCATTGGAGCAGCGTGGCGGATTCTTCCTAGCTCCAAAAACCCTCTCAGAAATAAGAGGAGGCCTGTGCTCAGCAGTGGGACATTTATAGGCTGGAACTTTACTTTTTTTTTTATAAACATATAGCATGTATACAAATATAGATATTGTCCTAAATGTATAACAGGAATATGTTATACACTGTACAATACAGGAATAAGCTAAATATACTTTAAATTATAACTTATCGATTAAAGTAACACTAGCAGTAGGATTCTTATGCAGGGATCTGTCTAAGTAGTACCTCAGTGCCAAATTTTCGGTTTTCAAGAAGCAGTGTGCAAACATCACTATTTTGGTTTGGGGCACTGTTAGCTTGAGTAATTACTGGGCATAAGAGACTTAAGAGCTGATGTCTCAGGGTAACAATGCAGTGTGTTCACACAGAAATATTCTAGTGACACAGTATTTGCTATTGGTAATGTTGCACATACCATCAGGTGAATGATTTGCATGTTTTGTTACTTTTTTTCATTAATTAAAGGCAGTTGTCTAATCACCAGCAATTACTTTCAAACTTTTGTACAGTATTACATATAATTTATTGTTCTATGAATACTTATTGAAAATATTATTGAATGATAATACTTATTGAATTTAATTTTTCATAACTACAATATGACCAATTCTGCAACATTTAAATTGCAAGATTAATTAACAAGAAAAATAAATGAATGAAATACCGTCAACGATTCAGCCATAAGTTCTCTAGATTACTTTTGTACTTGAAAGTCTTGTAACGTATTATGAAAATATTCCTGGTTTTGTAACTACGAGTAAAAATATTTAGATTCAATGAATACTTTAAATAGGTGTATTTTCTAGAATAGGTTATGTTATTATGTCAACTGTCAAAAACTGAAACGTCAAAGACAGTTCAACCAGTATTGCCAGGACAATTAAAACCTATTTTGAATGATAGATCGTTTTTGTGACTATTCACATGTGCCTATCTTTTTTTTATTATTTTTTTATTGTATAAAGTGACGAAACGAGCAAAACGTTCACCTGATGGTAAGTGCAACGTCCGCCCACAACAAATGCTGAGTCACCAGTCACATGTGCCTATCTTTTTTTTTTATGGTATAAAGTGACGAAACGAGCAAAACGTTCACCTGATGGTAAGTGCAACGTCCGCCCACAACAAATGCTGAGTCACCCAGAACATTTCTGTGTGACACCACACTGCGCCCGTCACCCTGAGACATCAGTTCTTAAATCTCAAATGCCTAATGATTACGCTAGCTCACAGTGCCCTTCAAATCGAAACACAGTATTGCTTGCACGCTACTATTTTATTTTTGCCAAAATAAAAATCTAGACTGTGTTGTGCATGAGTAATTTATAATATCTGTAAAAAGCAAGATACGGGACAAATCTTAATGTTTGCAAGTTTTTAGGGCCATTTACGGATATCGTTTAGGAAAATATTAGGATTGTATTTGATAGTATATTTTTGTGGTATGTGTAGTACCACTGCTAGTCCGGAGACTGACAACTTCGTCGGAAGAGATTCGCGAGCAGAGGCCTGCGAGTAACTGAATTGTGAGATGTGCTGTATTTAAATAAATAAATACGAAAAATTAATATGAAGATCAACGAAAATCCGCAACAAGTACTCAGTGTTTAATGTACAAAGTAATAGCTTAGGAATTTCGCAGTATCCACAGAAATATTAGAGTGTTCGTCATGATCAAACTGCTTCAAAAAACCTGATGACACCTAAAGGTTGTTTCTTACCTACACATATTTTTAATATAACACACCATTCTTTTTATATACGGCCAGTAGCGCTTAAAGCATGTGGCATCTGGTACTCGGATCGCCACACCGCCTGCCACCCATTGTGATTATGGTAAATCCTTGGGAGAGGCCTGTGCCCAACAGTGGACTATTTTCGACCTTATAATTAAAGCTGATATTAAAACAAATAAAACAACATCTTGGTTTGTGACATTCAAGTCAAAAGATTTAATTTACAATTAACTCTTACACACACACTGTACAAAGTTCGATTTTAAAGAGAGTACACAAACAGCGCTTCGGGATCGTTGCAAAGAGGTCACGTTGGCGTGACGAACACAATATGTGGTCTACCTAACTTGACGGGGTCGTCACAGAAAAGATAATGGATTTAATATGCGACAGACAAGGAATGTATAAATATATCGATCACCTTAAATTTTAAACTTTGAACCGAGTTCAATACCTGGACTCACCGGACCTCTAAAATTGTTCTGTGATAAGTACTGATTTACCACGTGCTCTGTCGCGAAGAAAACAGCAGCAAGCAGCATGGCTCTTCTCAGCTCCAAGCTCCTCTCAGAATTATAATATATATGTTCAGCAGAGAAATATATATAGGCTTTTAGTTTATTAAATATTCATTACTTTTTTCAAATCAAACAGTGTTACAAAAATCATTCCCGGACCAACAAGTTTATGGTGTTTGTAAGCCCTTTGCCACAAAGTACCTTTGGTAAATATGTTAAGTGCAATATGAGATGTTGGTAAGTTAAAAACTCTAGTTTTTGTAGTGTAGATACTCTTAAATATACATTGCAGATCTAAATCTGCGTCAACTTAAGAAACACTTTTTAAGAACATCTCACAGTCACAACGTAACAATCACTTCACGACCATATCACGACAATATCACGACCACTTCACTACCGGCTCACGATCCCCTCACGAGCACACAACGCCGTTACGTGCAATACAACTCGGGATGTTGCTCAACTATCTTCCTATCGGAGAGTGCGGGCAGCCGACTCGCGATGAAGAAACGCAGCGTGTCCCGTAGCGGTGCGGGGAACTGAGGCGTTTTCACAGCAAGCGCCAGAACTCGGTAGCAGCCGGAAGTTTTCCAGCGGATGCGGTATTCTTTGCTCTCCGACTGAAATAGAATATGTCAATCAGTATTATGGTCTGCTAATCCATACTAATATTATAAATGCGAAAGCAACTCTCTGTCTCTTCTGTCTGTTTGTTACCTTTTCACGGTTCAACTGATCCGATCTTCTCGAAATTTGGCATAGAGATTAGCTTGCATCCTGGAGACGGACACAGGATACTTTTTATTCCCGAAAAATAATATAGTTCCCACGGAATATTTAAAAAAAACCTGTATCCACACGGACAAAGTTGCGGGCATCAGCTAGTATGGTATAAAAATACAGTTGATGTTGTGCAAATAGGGGTGGGATTCCTATGCTGGAATCCGTTTAGTTCAATGGTTATGTTCAATCTTAAATGCTTCATTGAGTTTCGGCTATTTGGATGCGCAGATCACAAACTTTAGCTTTAGAGTAAAAAGGAGAGGTGTGCAGGGTTACGGGAAGGGGTAACGACGGTCCCGCTCCCACATTCAAGTAGGTTACTTGCATCGTTGTAGATACATACAGTCACGCCAGTTTCCCATTGAGGTAGGCAGAGACCACGTCTTTCCACTACAAACCTGACACATCTTTCGCTTCTTCTACTTTCATTAGCGTTTTCATACACGCTCATCGGTTGCGTGTACTTTTAATGTGACCTTTCCTCAAAAGTACTCCGACCTGATTGTAACACGTACACCTAGGCACGACCCTTACCGGCTTTCCCATTCGGACTCACCTCATAAATCTGTTTCGTCAATCTTCTTTTATTAATTGTACAACGGAGAAAATAAGTTTTAAGTAATTGTTATAGTTAAATTTGATCGTTTTACATAGTTATTGTAATTTTGAAATGCCGAAGGCAAAAGTTATCGACCACATACACATATAGAGACAAAATGCCATTTATTTATTTAATTAAAAAAAAAAAACGATGCCCCACAGTAGGATTTCTCCTGTGTCGTGGGTACGTTTTACAGACATAAATTCCACATACACAAACCACCCAGACCCGGAACAACTATCTGTAGGCCATACAAATATTTTTCCCGTGCGGGAATTGAACACGCCACCCGCGGCGCAGAAGCCAAGGGCTTAGCCACTGCGCCAACCGAGCCGACGATTTCAGCCTCCGATTGGCCGATTTCTAAGGAAAATTCACATTTAATCCAATCTGAATATTACTTAGAAATTCAAGGAGATGCGTAGACGTAACACACAGGTCAGTGTTGGTGATGCACTGTTTTAGCCCGATTGAGAATTTTTACTTATTGGTGATAAATCAGTGATCAGTTTCGGACTTGGATCGCTTTGTTCCGGCTCTATAAGCTATGTGGTCGCTGGCAAAAGTACTGTGGACACTGCATAGATAATTCTGTAAAATTAGTTTATTTACTGAAGCCTCTGATTCAGAAATACACAATTATAATGTTTAACGTGCACGAGTCTAATGCTCACGGAACAAATGTCGCCTCTGGCTTAAACAACTTGTAGGTACTGGTGGTAGGATTCCAATGATTCCTTCATTCCGTATAGGTACCATCCCAGGACCAGTTATTCTGCCGTGAAGCGGTAGTGTGCAAACATTAATGTTTCGGTTTGAAGGGCACTGTGAGCTAGCGTAATCACTGGGCATATGAGACTTAAGAACTTATGTCTCAGGGTGATGGGCACAGTGTGGTGTCACACAGAATTTCTTTGGGTGACATGGCATTTGTTATGGGCAGACGTTGCACTTTACATCAGGTGAACGTTTTGCTCATTTCAACACTATCCAAAAAAGAATCCTCCTGATTCGGAAACACATAATTATGTTTTTGGGCCTAATGCTGATGGAACGAATGTCGCCTCTGGCTTAAACAACTTGTAGGTAGCAGGATTCCAATGCAGGAATCCGTCTAGGTAAGTACCACTCCAGGGCCAGTTATTCTGCCGTGAAGCAGTAGTGTGCAAACATTAGTGTTTCGGTTTGAATGGCACAGAGCTAGCGTAATCGTGGGGCGTATGAGGCTTAAGAACTCATGTGTCAGGGTTACGGGCGCAGTGTGGTATCACACAGAAATGTTCCGGGTGACACAGCATTTGTTATGGGCAGGTGAACGATTTGCTCCTTTCGTCATTTATCAAATAAAATAAATAAATAAATTATAAATAGGATATTAATTGCAGAAAATTGAATCTTAATAAATAGTTCTTGAATATCTCCAATATGATAACTAATAGAAGTAGTAAAAATTACAGTGTTTTTTGTTCTATAAACATTAAAGTATTCTGTGTATTACGCTTTTGGTGATTTAATACACGAGTAGAGATGCGCAAGCTCGTGCAGCTAACTTCATTCAAGACGCTTTTAAGTTTGACGCGAACTACGTATATCGCCGCAGTGCCATTTAATCTGCCGTCCAGCAGTAGTTATATATATATATATATATATATATATATATATATATATATAGGAATGGAATCTTACGTAGGAAAGAGAGGGAAGATGTGTGCAAGCGAGTGAATGGAACGAATGACAAAAGGATGGCTACGGTTGTCATTTTGAGAGACGCTTGTAATGAAAATTGTACTGTATTTTAAAATAAAATAAGTCTATTCCAAAACAATAATTTAAGCTTTTATTTAGTGCCCAGTCGCACATTTATATATATAAATATATATAGTCATTAATAAGCGCCGTGTGGTAACGGCTTAAGAGAATCTACCACCCCATCTCATCCCGTGGGTGTCGTAAAAGTCGACAGAGAGAAAATTAAAACCAGAAGATGGGCAGCAGCCGTCTTCCTGGAACATCAGAATAAATAAACTGCGGTTGCCAACCCGCCTGCCAAGCGAGGCAACTATGGCTAAATTCCCCCCAAAATGAGAGCTACAAACTTTTGTAGCAATCTTTGGGGAGGCCTATGTTCAGCAGTGGACTAGTGATAGGCTGAAATGATGATGATGATGATGACTAATATTATTGTTGGTTTGAAGGTCACCAATATCCACTGTAAATACTGGTGATATAAGACTTAAGCACTGATGTCGCAGGGTGAAAAACCCAGTGCGGTGCCACACAGAAATGTTGTGGGTGACACAGCATTTGCTATGGGCAGACTGTTGCCGTCTGTAGGGCACTAAGAGCTAGTGTAACTGGTAAGTGCTGTGTAGTGTGTACTGGCCACATGAGACTTAGACAGGGTGACGGGCGCAGTGTGGTGCCACAGAAATGACTGGGTGACGTTGCACTAACCACCAGGTGAACGATTTGCCCATATCGTGCTTTGTCCAAACTCATAACTCTAACTCATATCTAATTACACTTACCATCAGTAACCTTCAAACCAAAACACTGGCCCTGCGGTGGTACTTACCTAGATTAGGAATCCTACCACCAGTAAAATATACTTATTTCTTTATATCGAGTCATAATTTTAATACTTTCTATGAACTTAAGCCTTTTTAAATGCTAACTTACTTTAATTAGTCCAAGTCCTCTTAGCATTGTATTTGCTAGAAGCCAAGCGGCCGCATGCTGCTGACCGGCTCTCTTCAACATTATCGGATATAGCTCTTGAGCAACGTCCATAGCAAGGTTGCTTTCCTCTGACAATCCGGAGACACAGAAAGTAGCTTCAACATACGCAGTGATTAAGTCTGTAGGGTCTTTTATTGCCTGGAAAGAGAAGAAAAATCGTAAATCATTGATGCAATGAAAATTCTAATATATTGTTACCGACATTTCTAGAACATTATATCTTCCCCTTAACGATTAGCGAAGTTTCCAGTACGTTTGATTTTCCAATTAACGAAGAGCGAAGTTTCTAGAACATTATATTTTCTCCTCAAGGAATAGCCGAAGTTTCTACATTTAACACGAACATTGTATTTAGGTATAAGAAATTGGCGTTTTGTATGGGAGGAATATAAAGTAATTTTTCTTAGTAAAATATATTTAATCAATCAAAGTATGTGCCATTGTTAACTATGCACTTTTGCCATCTCATAGGTAGTTCATTGATCCCTTTACTAAAAAAACCATGGGGGGGGGGGGGGATGAATAAACTGTCTGAAGGCGGTTTGGACTGCCACATCGGAGATAACATTTTTTCTTTGTAAGAAGTTATCGAAATTCCGGAACAAATGGTAATCTGTTGGAGCAAGGTCTGGGGAGTACGTTGGATGTCGCAGGCATTCCAATTGCAGCTCCTCTAGTTTAGCGGCCGTCTGTTGTGCAGTGTGTGGTCTAGCGTTGTCCTGAAGCAGCAGTGACCTGGAGTGATTGACCAGCCTCGGATGTTTAGCAGCTAGTTCTTCCATCATAGTTTGCAGTTGCTGACAATAGATATCTGCCATAGTCGTTTGACCGGATTTTAGAAAGCTGTAGTGAACGACGCCGGCACTAGAAGTAACTTTTCCACCAAACAAGTAACTTTTTCTTAGTAAATTTTCTCTTCGGGCAGGATTTGGCTGCTTCTCCAGGGTTCAGCCACTGCGACGAGCACTTCCGATTATCGTACAGAAACTCACTGCAAAAACAGATGACTAAAACCTACTATGGTTTTAGTCATCTGCTTTTGCAGTGAGTGCCCAGTCTCTGACTACCCCTTATGGGATACAGTCGTGATCTTATTCAAGTTTTTTTACTTTCCCTGTTTGCTTCAAGTGGATTAAAACAGTTTTATCACAGCAAAGCCTGCAGCTAACTCTGAAATGGTTTGCGATGGAACCGCATCCACAATAGCCTTTTATTGACCAAATAAAATTAACCATTTTGGTCCACGGGGCTTGTTCTGAAGTATTAGAATTCCCCGATGACTCCAAATAATACGATGAACAACCAATATAAACCATTTATTTTAAACCACTTTTGTTACTTATACTACTGTAACAATTTTCAAGCGCAGAGTGCGCGTGCTATGACAGCTCGAACCAGAATGCCCGGCCGTTTACAATCCATCTCGCAGTCACGATCCGATATCCATCAAAATCAATTGACGATCTTCTATCGTTATAATTATTAAGTTAATAAATATCTTAGTGTTTTTAATTCGCTAACACGATAAAAATCAATTGACGATCATATATCGTTATAATTATTAAGTTAATATCTTAGTGTTTTGAATTCGCTAACAGAAGTTCGAAATTTCCAGAACGAACTAAAAAAGTAATGTGTTCTCTTTTGCGACACCGGCGCCATACAAATCGTTAATCCTTCGAGCTGTTTCTGCAGCACTGTAGCCACTGGTGCCACGGTAGAACTCGTACTCGTAAATAAAGCGATATTTCAAGTTTTCCATTGTGCGAGATGAGCGACGCCAAAGAAAAAACTTGATGAGGAAAGAAAACAAATGAATGACTGTTTTCGAAACTCAAATATAACAGCTAAATGGATTTATAAATTTGAATCTGGAATTCTTAACAAAAGAGGATATATATCAGATCAAAGTGACCAGGACGACAAAACGCCAATTTATTATGTAAGGACCTAATACTTTTAAATTTTAATTCTGACTTGCTAACTTTATATTTAATTTCTATGTTTTAATTCTAGCATTGCTATTCCTAAACTTAAAATATGTATTGGTAGGATGTAACTTCGATGTAAAATATCATATGATGTACCCATGTTTACAAATGAATTTGAACTTGAACCTACCACCCCGTCTCATCCCGTGGGTGTCGTAAAAGTCGACAGAGGGAAAATTAAAACCAGGAGATGGAAAATCTTCGTGGAAGATCTGAATAAATAAACTGTGGTTGCCAATCCGCCTGCCTAGCGTGGCAACTATAGCAAAATTCCCCCAAAATGAGAGCAACAAACTTTTGTGGCAATCTATGGGGCAGGCCTATGTCAGTGATAGGCTGAAATGATGATGATGAACTTGAACTAGAAGTTAGTTACTCTGACCACTAGGCAATGCTGTCGTCAGAATAATACCTGGAGATGAGCATCTATTATGTCAGCAGCTTTGGGTCCAAGTTTCGTCAGGTTCTCTAGGGTCGGACTCTCTAGGAACATTCCGACATCTGTTTTAACTTCTTCCACACCTGAAAATATGGAAATGTAAAAATCATTGGTAAAAGTAAACTGTGTGATAGCGGCTTTAGAGAATCTACCACACCACCTAGAATATGCCACCAGAGCATATCACTGCGCATATGAGACCTAAGAACCTATGTCACAGGGTGATGGGAACAGTGTGATGTCACACAGAAATTTTTTGGGTAACACAGCATTTGTTATGGACAGACGTTGCACTTACCATCAGGTGAGCGTTTTGCTCGTTTCATCACTTATTACAATAAAAAAAAAAAACTTTTACGACTCCCAGGGACATCCTTTTACGGGTGTCGTAAAAGTCTACAGAGGGAATAATGAAAACCAGTAGATGGGCAGCAGCATCTGTACATCTCCTGGTTTTCAAAAAAAAATCGTGGGCACGTAAACTCCGCAAATCCACATTGGAGCAGCGTGGCGTACTCCTTTCAGCTCCAAAACCCTCTCCATAAGGGGTTTGAAAATTCCAAATAATCTATTCATTTGTAGTCCCCACACTACTACGTTATAGACACATTAAATAACACACAGAAATTTCAACATCCACAAGCACCCAAACCCGGGACCATTCTCTCAGGCTAAATATATGTCCAGTGCGTGAATAGAACCGTCGATCACGAGCCAACTGCCATCATACAGTCAAGAGGTCAATGAGTTAAGGTCCCTTCAGAATTACTTTTCAACAAAATTTTTAATAAAACCTACCTGAAGTGTCCAAATCTATTCCTTTGCCCATATCCACAATGGTGTCCATATGCTGAGCATCCTCTGGAGCACTGTCTTCAGAGTTCTCATCAGATTCTTCCTCCCCTTCCGTCTCCTCTTCTTCGGAGCCTGACACGTCTGAAATTATATAACAATTAATAATAACTGTCTTTTTCAGTTGGGGATGTTCGGTAACATACCCCTAATGATCAGCTACAGGTGTGGTCTCTTTGCATTACATACAATCACACCATTTTCTAATACAAGGGTAGGCAGAGACCGCACCCGTAGCCCACTTTTCGCCCTCGCGGGGAACGAGACGTCAAATGTGACGAACCACGTCGCCGCTATTGTGGTAAGAGTCAAAAAATTCTTACTCTTCGTCGCGTTCCAACGAACAGTATAGTGACAGCATTGCATATTATGGTGTTATTCTGCGCAAATAAAGGCTTTCGGTACAATAACTTAGTCGCCTCTTACACCTCGGTAGGAAAAAGGTATTTGCTATTCTACTCTGCTGGACACCTATCAGCTATTAATAATAAGTTTCTTTATTATATTAAAAGCTTTTATTCTGTTCACTGTTTTCTGCAAGATTGGAATCTGTAAGAAAGATAAGATAAGGGCCTCACGGTTTTACAGAAGTCGACACATGCAAGTGGCTATGTATGTAATGGTTTTGTGGCAACATGAGGGGGATGTTCAGCAGTAAACTAGTGATGGGCCGAATTGATGATGGGAGGTTTTCAGATCTGGGTGAGCTGTGAGTGTGCCCTACCACATACAATCTATTTACTAATTTACTGGTGGTACGATTCCTATGCTGTAATCCGTCTTACGTAGGTACCACCGCAGGCCAGTTATTATGCCGTGAAGCAGTAGAATGCCAACTTTACTGTGTTTCAGTCTGAAGGGCACTGAGAGCTAGTGTAATCACTGGGCATATGGGACTAAAGAACTGATGTCACAGGTAACGGGCGCAGTGTCGTGCCACATAGAAATATTCTGGGTGACACAGCATCTGTTATAAGCAGACATTGTACTTAACATCAGGTGAACGTTTTGCTCATCTCGGCACTATATTCAAATAAAAAATATTTCAGAGTAAAGAAGCATCAGCTCAGACAAGAGCTATTTCAAAAGATTTTCCTTCAGTACAGAGTCATGTAATAAATAAACTATTATTTTTATTATTATAGAATACTGTATAGAGGTTTACATACATTCCTCGTCGCTGCCCTCTCCGTCACTCAACTCTGCGGAGGCACCCAACTTCTCTTTCATTGTCTTCTTGTGTGAAGCACCACCAAGACTATTACCTGATCAGAAAGAAATTTTTGTAATAATTTTTCTTTTTACAAATTTATATCAAACCATTACTTGTATTTCTGTATATGTATGTTAGTTTATATGTATGTGCATATTTGTGTATCATTGTACATTTATCATAATAATATATTGCTATGTATTTATTTAATATGTATTTTGTGTAGTTCTTGTAATTTTATTTTATATTTATTAATAGATTTTATGTTTCCGCTGATTAAGTTTCTTTTGGATCTTACACCTGTCACATTGTTTCACTACGGGTACTGGGTTAACTTGCAAAGTATACCAACTGGCATTAAGTCCGCTCAGTGTATCCTTTCAGCGTAAACAATAAAGTTTAAATAAATAATAACCAAGAGCTAATAAGATCATCTTAAAACAAAATTACTGTGCTTCGGTTTGAAGAACACTGATAGCTAGTGTAACTACTCTGCATGGAACTTAAGAGATGATGACTCAGGGTGGCAAGTACAGTGTGATGTCACACAAATGTGTTCCGGGTGACACGGTGTGAATTGCTTGTTGATAAAGAAATGTAATTAGCTAAGATCCGCATGCAAAATTTAAAATCATGCGTCCTACCTAGGTTTTGAAGAGCACAGCCCGCCCTCCCTCAACAGCGTGCACAACCAAAACCAATACAGCCACCGGGACCCTCCACCACTACAACACTACCACTAGGCAATGCACACCACTGAAGTCGAGAACACGACACGTGTTTCGTTTCTTATCAAGTGAAATTGACTCTACGACAGTCACCCCAGTTAGGGGGGATCCACTCAGCGGCCGTTCTTCAAAAACTAGGTAATACAGATCTTAGCAAATTAACTTTCTTTTATTATAATTGATTTCCGCAAAGTAACGCCTGATTCTATTAACTATATTGCTTGTTGAGTCACTTTCTCACCAAGCTGATGGGTGAATTGAACTTGAAATTGAACAAGGGTGTGTTTTTAAGAATTACTATCACTCAAAGAGTTTTTTTTGCTAAACAATTCCACAGCAGGACAGCACTCTGCAAATGGGGGGTCTAAAAAGTATTAAGTGATGGTTAATGGTAATACATGATCACCTGCTAATACCACTCGGGACAGTCGATCGGTGCTATCAGGCAACGCTGTTACGGCTTCCACAACCTCCATGCAAGCTTCGCGACCGATTTCATTGTGGCTGAGGTCTAGCGACTGCGAAAGAGATAAATCAAGTTTTATTTTCGCGCCGCTCATCGTTCACAGGGTTGGCTGCATACCTAAAAGTATATATTAAAATTGACTCCAGCCTCACTAATCCCTATATATTAGCACTAAGGATATGTCGGTGACGCCAGTTTTGCTGCGGATATTATCGTTACGGATTCTGTCTCGTAAAGAAACACCTAGTTCTTTTAGTAGGTAGCTCGCTGAGGGACTTTTGAGCTTCATGTGGCCTGCAGTGAAGTACAACGTCTCGGTCAAGAGCAGTTTTAAAGACATTGAGGTGTTCACCACGTTCGACGTCACCTTACTCTCACTCAAAGTTTGAACACCATGAGATTTTCCTCAGTCGACTCATCTGACAACCATTGGGTGAGATGATTTTCCAGGCTTTTAAGTAAGGCATTTTAATACAGTCGTCTTGACTGCAATAAAATAGTATCAGCCTATATTCCAATGGGTGTCCGGCAGAGTAGAACAGCACCTACCTATTTCCTGCCGAGGTGTTGTAAGAGGCGACTAAGGTATTGTACGTACGTGTACAGAATAATACATAAGATCACGACTGTGACCATAAGGGGTAGTCAGAGACTGGGCACTCACTGCAAAAACAGATGACTGCTACAATCCACGTTTCACCAAAACAATATAATGCACTTGGTGTGATAGGTGGTGAGCCCATCGCCACCATGCGGTGTTGGGTTTAAAGTGCAGTTTAATTCCTTACTCGCCTTTTACGAGATTCATTGGATGAGATGGAGTGGTAGTATTCTTTTAACGAGCCGCCACCACACGGTTTGCCACTCTTCAAGTCTCGTTTCCCGCGCGGGCGACAAGTGGGCTGGGGGTGTGGTCTCTGTCTACCCCTTATGCGGTAAAATGGCGTGACTGTATGTATGTATAAAAGAGCCACTGCTGAGCACAAGGTCTGCTTTCACTTCTGGGAGGGTTTTGGAGCTGGGTAGTCTGCCATGGTGCTCAAATTCCACAGACCCCCAATGTTTTCCTTCAATGCTCATCATTTCACGTAACAAATCACTTCTACTGCTCTGGATGGTTTAAAAATTTAGGCAGTCATGTTACCCTAGATGGCCTTAAAGTGAAGCATCAGCGCACGAAATTCTTGCTACGCTCCCACATCTGGGACCAACGCAATAGTGAAATCATCATCATCATCATCATAATTGCAGCCTATCACTAGGCCACAGCTGAACATAGGGCTCCCCTAAAGATTGCCACAATAGTTTGTAGCTCTCATTTTGGGGTGATTTTGCCATATTTGCCACACTTGGCAGGCAGGTTGGGAAGCACAGTTTATTTATTCAGATGTTCCAGGAAGCTGCTGCCTCTCTTGTTCTTATTTTCCCTCTGTCGAATTTTACGACACCCACGGCATGAGATCAGTCTCTTAAGCCGGTAAATCAACATATAAAATTGTCAACTTTTTTTTTATTGTATTAAGTGACGAAACGAGCAAAACGTTCACATGGTAAGTGCAACTTCCGCCCACAACAAATGCTGTATCACCCAGAACATTTCTGTGTGACACCACACTGCGCCCGTCACCCTGAGACATGTTTTTAAGTCTCATATGCCCAGTGATTACACTAGCTCAGTGCCCTTCAAACCGAAACACAGTAATGTTTGCACACTACTGCTTCACGGCAGAGTAACTGGCCCTGGGGTGGTACCTACCTAGACGGATTTCCTGCATAGGAATCCTACCACCAGTAAGCTACGTAAGTAAGTAAGTAGTAACTACTTTAATGTAAAATAATCCCCGGTTATCTCATCCAAGTTACTGATAATCAAGAAAGCTACGACATCTTACATTAAAATGTGTAATCATTATTAGTAGCTTACCTCTAAAAGCACAGAATTGTCTTTCAAAGCTTTCGCCAGAGCTTTCGCGCCTTTGCTCTTTAGTAGACAGTCGCCAAAGTTGATTGATTTAAGGTTCTTTAATCTGAAATAAGACCATTATTAAAGTGTAATATTATTATTGCTCCATAGGGATATATACACATTTAACTTTAGAATAGCACGAGTATTCTAACTTTTTTATGGGAAATGACGGACGATCAAACTTCACCTGATGGTGTGAACGTCTGCACACGGTCTTTCACCCTTGTTTTTGGAACATACTGTCTCTCGTCCCCTGTTTTTCCACTGCCCAGACAGCACAGCTCTCATGCCAACTTCACAGAAACCGATCGCTGTACTTGGTGCGAACTGTGCTTTTAATCCGGTCATGTCTTTTTAGTTTCAGCATAAAAAAACATCGGGAAGGAAATTCTTATAGAACTGATAATTGAACACAATTCGCGACCGCGACCACTTGACAATAAATTGCGATTTAACGTACTATATATATATTATACATAACTACTACGTCCAAAATTGATATATTGTTGAACGTACTAAGGTGTAACCATTTCTGCGCATGTCGTCGTCGCCTATAATTATTGCAACACTTAGCTTGAGCTTTTATTTTAATATTTTCTACATACATACATAAGATCACGACTGTTCCCATAAGGGGTAGTCAGAGACTGGGCACTCACTGCAAAAACAGATGACTGCCACAATCCATGTTTCACCAAAACAATATAATGCACTTGGTGTGATAGGTGGTGAGCCCATCGCCACCATGCGCTGTTGGGTGCACAGTGCAGTTTAATTCCTTACTCGCCTTTTACGAGA
Organism: Luehdorfia chinensis; assembly: GCA_019845155.1. NCBI lineage: Eukaryota > Metazoa > Arthropoda > Insecta > Lepidoptera > Papilionidae > Luehdorfia > Luehdorfia chinensis. Next base: position 205,388 of record JAHVAK010000013.1, on the reverse strand, counting down.
TCCATTGGATGAGATGGAGTGGTAGTATTCTTTTAACGAGCCGCCACCACACGGCTATTTTGTTAGTTGATAATATTGTTTGCTATGTTGGCGATTCAATAAATGAAGAAATAAATAAATAAAGTAGGGTAGATTCCTGCATTAGAATCCTACCAAACAATTCAATGTCACAGAAATTCACAGTGATTGAAATTAAGACATCTTCTGTTCTCTCCATTCTTAGCTACCTTGGCAAAGCATTGGCGATGGCCGCAGCTCCCTTGGACCCGATGGTGTTATCATTCAGATTCAAGCAGCTGAGGTTCGGATTGTGTTTGAGGGCCTCAGACAATGCCGACATACCCACATGGTATATCCCGTTCTGTGGCATGGCTATTTCTTCTAATGTACCCATGGACTGAAATTAATAAATATTATTACACACTAATGTACAGGGCCATGAATAGGGACCTGAATTTGATCCTTGGTACCTTTAAAAAATTATCTACCACCCCATCTCATCCCGTCTCGTTAAAGTCGACAAAGGGAAATTGGCAACCGCCAGAAAATGGGCAGCCGCATCTTCCTGGAACATCTGAATAAATAAACTGCGGTTGCCAACCCGCCTGCGAAGCGTGGCAAGTATGGCAAAATCACCCCAAAATGAGAGCCACCAATTCAGCAGTGGACTAGCGATAGGCTGAAATGACGATGACCTCTAAAATTGTTCTGCACTTTTTCCCGTCTAAGAGTTTCCAGAGAGATAATTGGCTATAATTTCTTGAACTTTGCCTACTCCACACCTTATAAGCTGACGTAATTTTTTTTTGTTTATTATTTCATAAAGTGACGAGATAACCAAAACATTCACCTGATGGCAAGTGCAATGTCTGCCCATAACAGATACTGTGTTACTATTTATAATATGCTATTTAGAATATTTCTGTGTAGCAACACACTGCGCCCGTCACCCTGAGACATAAGTTCTTAAGTCTCATATACCCAGTGATTATGCTAGTTCTCAGTGCCCTCCAGACCGAAACACTAATGTTTGCACACTAATGCTTCGCGGCCCTGGGGTAGTACCTACCTTTCCTTGATTCCTGTTTAAGAATCCTACCACCAGTAAAATGTAATGGCCACCTCTCACCTGAAACACTCGGGCTAACGCTGTAGCACCGTCATTCTCCAGTCGATTTCTTCCTGCTATGAACACGCGAAGTTTTCGCGGGTTTGCTGACAGCGCTTTGGCTAACAGACGTCCCCCAGTGATGCCCAAACCATTGTTGTTAAGTCGGAGCTCCTGAGAAGAAATGGAAATGTATATTTTCAAAATAGTCTATTTCCATTATATCAAAATTCACATACACAACATCATAACCTAACTTTTTTTGTATTGGAGAAAGTGAGAACAAGAATGAGCAATGCAATCACCTGATGATAAGTGCAGTGTATGCCTGTGTCACTCAGAACATTTCTGTGTGATCCACACTGCATTCCTCACCCTGAGAAATCAGCTTGTAAGTCTCATATGCCCAGCAAGTACACTAGCTCTCAGTACCCTAACGACCAAAACACTGTGATGTTTTCACACTACTGCTTCGTGGCAGAATAACTTGGCCTCCCTAGACAGATTTCTGCATAGGAATCCTACCAGACGTTCATGGCATATTTTTAAACATTTTATTTGTTTTATTTTTCTTGGTAACAAACAATTTTACATTACAAACACAAAAAAAGACAAATTTTACAGACAGTTTCCACTGATAGATTATACTTTAAAAAAAAGTAGGTGCAGGAACCATTAAAACACTGGTGAAATGTTCAAACATATGAATTCAAGCAATCGTAGATGAGACAATATGTAAATAAATAATTAAGCTGACAAGGTATTATTACGTTTCATAGCACCATAAAGTGCCTTTCTCAGATGTCAAGATGTAATAATTTATTAATTTCTTCACTTTTTTTTTATTGGAGCAAGGGACGAGACCAGCAAAACATTCACCTAATGGTAAGTTCAATGTCCGCCCATAACAATGCTGTCACCCAGAATATTTCTGTGTGGCACCATACTGCTTCCGTCGCCCTGAGACGTCAGTTCTCAAGCCACATGTGCCCAGTGATTACACTAGATCTCAGTGCCCTTCAGACCGAAACACAGTAATGTTTGCACCCTACTGCTTTACGGCAGAATAACTGGCCCGGCGGTGTCGGATTCTTAGTCTGCATAGGAATCCTGCCACCAGTGAAAACTCATACATACATACATACATAAGATCACGACTCTATGCCATAAGGGGTAGTCAGAGACTGGGCACTCACTGCAAAAACAGATGACTGCTACAATCCACGTTTCACCAAAACAATATAATGCACTTGGTGTGATAGGTGGTGAGCCCATCGCCACCATGCGCTGTTGGGTGCACAGTGCAGTTTAATTCCTTACTCGCCTTTTACGAGATCCATTGGATGAGATGGAGTGGTAGTATTCTTTTAACAAGCCGCCACCACACGGCCAGTGAAAACTCACTTCTTATAAATTATATAAATCTCTCTTTATCTTTAACAACTGACTGAACTAACCTGTAACTGTGAGCATACGTCACTCTGGAGCAGTTTGGCGAGACCCTCTACACCGATGGGACCAAATGCATTGTCACTCAGCTCTAAAACGGTGAGGCGAGCCCCTGCTGTTATCATTCCATCCCCGAGTGCACTCTGTAAACACATTTACTAGAATAAGTTTTTCTATCAAACTTACTTATGTGAATACCATACTAGTTACCACTAACTAACAGACTGTGATGCCATTATACAAAACAGGTTGTTTTATCTTGTATAAAATTCCGTATTCTCTTTTGTATATCCATATAGGGTGACACTTTTTTTTTTTTTTTTATAGAATAGGAGGCAAACGAGCAGGTGGCTCACGTGATGGTAAGTGAGATTAATATAAGACACTGAAAATCGGGGAAAGGATGTGTTAGTTAAACACATCCTAACACATCCTGAGTGGCATTTCTTTTTGAAGCATTCCAACCTGTAAATGTGGATATTGGTAGTTTTTTTTAACAGTTTGTTTTTCTTTTTAAATAGTTGTCCTAGTGACATTATACTGTGTATTGTAAGTATGTTTTTTACTTTTGTTTTTTATTGTTGTACAATGGCATTGTGTAATTATATCTGTTTTATTTTATTTAATGAACAATTTTTCCATGTTTTGTTTACAATTATGTCTGTATTTATTGTATGGGTGGTCCAAATAAACTTCTCTTTCTTTCTTTCTAAAAAAACTGTCCCCCTTCCTGCTTTTTCGGAGATAGTAAAAGTAAAAGTACATTCAAAATGAAATGAAATATATTTATTATCTGATGATAGAAATCCAGATTTTGTTTGTCAGATATATTTTTTTTACCTCTAATACTACCAATCTACCACTGTTTTTTAATGATGTTCCTCTGTACAGAGAAAAAACAGGCAAAAGAAACTCTGGAGGTATCCCCAATTTTTAGTAATTTTTCAATGACGTTTTAGAATAATAACAAAAGAAATATATATTACATGAGGAATTAGTATTTAGAAACAGCCTGGCAGCAATCACATTATTCTCAGGAGCTTAATGAAAATCCATATACAACAATATTCATAATTGGTATAAAATTCCAGCAGCTACCCATGTTACTTTGATCTGATAAACACAATGGTGAAGTTTCAATGACAAAATTGAATACTAAAAATGTCCATACAAAACTTTAAAATTATTTGTTTTGTAAAACTTTATGCGGCCCTAACTCACAAAGTCGTTGCCCCAAACAAGATAAATTCAAAATGCGTTTTCTTCTTCATTAAATTTATGTTACCCTACTACGGTGTCATACTAACAGATTTACTTCGCAACATATTTCCTTAAGCTTCATGTTATCCTAGGCCTGTGCTCGTATATATAAAGAATATATACGAGCACAGGCCCCATCTGGGGACATGAATGAAGGTTGCGATGAAAGAGATATTAGTATGGAAGAGATTGTGGAAGCGATGAATAGTATGAAATTGGGAAAAGCTGCAGGGTATGATAGAATTACGATTGAGATGCTGAAAGCTGGACAGGGCGTGGTAGCTAGTCAGCTGTACCGCCTTTTTAACCTTTGCTGGAGGAGCGGCAACGTATCAGTAGACTGGTATAAGGCCGTCATCGTACCGCCTTACAAAGGAAAAGGGTCGCAGCAAGACTGCAAAAACTACCGAGGCATTAGCTTGCTCAGTATCGTCGGCAAACTGTATGCAAAGGTTTTGATTAAGAGAGTGATGAATGAAACTGAAGAGAAGATATGGGATGTACAAGCGGGATTCAGGAGAGGAATGGGATGGATGGATCAGGTCTTTTCCTTACGAAGCATAGCCGAAAAATTCTTGACTCAAAGTTAAAAGGTCTATTGCGCATTCGTGGACTTGGAAAAGGCCTATGATAGGGTAGTGAGGACTGAATTGTGGTCGACATCGCATATGTATGGGTTGAACGGCAGCTTGATACGAGCACTGAAATCACTCTATAAGGATTCCAGTGCTTGTGTCAGGGTAAACGGGGCTTACACAGACTGGTTTAACATCGGAAAAGGTGTTAGACAGGGATGTGTGGCTTTGCCGTGGCTGTTTAACCTATTCATAGACAATTGCTTAAAAGATTTGAAAGAGAGTGTCTTTGGATTAAGAATGAATGATTTGACCATCAAATGCCTCCTATACACCGATGATCAGGTTATATTAGCATCATCGGAGGAGGAGTTGCAGGCGATGGTTAATATTATGCATGGTGCTCTACAAAGCAAAGGAATGAAAATTAATGTAGATAAGACGAAAGTAATGGTTTTTGAAAGAGAAGAAAGTATGTCGGATTGCAAAATTCTGATTGAAGGAGAAAGAGTGGAACAAGTGAAAGAGTTTGTGTACCTGGGTTCTAAATTTACGAGAGACGGAAAGTATGACTGTGATATTGAGAGAAGAGTATTAGCAGGAAATCAAGTGTATGGGGCTCTGCATAACTTTATGTGTAGCCAGAACGTATCTAAAAAGGCACGACTGGCTGTACATAGGTAGTTCTGGTCCCCACACTTATGTATGGTAGTGAATGCTGGGTCTGGCAGAAGAAGCATAAAAGTAGGATTAACGCTGTGGAAATAAGAAGTTTGAGAAGTATAGCTGGAGTAACTCTGATTGACAAAGTGAGAAACAGCGTGATAAGGGAACGTTGCGGTGTGGTTGAAGATGTAGTGAAAAAGATAGAGAAAGGCATGCTTAGATGGTTTGGACACGTAGAGAGGATGAATGAAAGGAGATTGACGAAACAGATTTATGAGGCAAGTGTGAATGGAAAAGCCGGTAAGGGTCGACCTAGGCGTACGTATCACAATCAGATCGGTGAACTTTTGAGGAAAGGTCACGTTAAAAGTACCCGCAACCGACGAGCGTGTGTGAAAACGCTAATGAAAGTAGAAGAAGCTAAAGATGTGTGTCAGGATCGTAGCAAGTGGAAAGATGTGGTCTCTGCCTACCCCTATAGGAAAGAGGCGTGACTGTATGTATGTTATCCTAGTAATTGCGAGTTCTTTCAATGGCAGCTCAATGGAAAAACGCCCAAATAAATTTATGAGTTTCTTGTCTCAATCAGCTGTATAACAGGGTCACCTATGAGTTTTAAGCAAATTCTTTAAGTCGTCATATCTCCTACAGGTATCATGCTATGACGCTCATTATATTTTTTGGGGCATATACACATCGTCCCTAAGCCCAGCCTATAAATATAAAAAAGCCAAAAGAATATAAAAAATTCGTAATGTTCTATACATCCCGGCATATAGAACATTACGAATTTTTTATATTATAATCACCCTTAGTATATAGTGTATGTTTTTGAATCTATGGTTAGGAAGACCTAGAAGACTCCAACATTGGCCTCCCCGACAGAAAAATATATTTTTCTGTTTTTTTTAATACTAGAACTGTGTCATTATTGTCATTCATAATAACAGGGTATCATTACAACAAGTTGAGGTATGGATCCAGATTAGGTGAAACAATAATGTCTTTTTGTAAACAATGCCCCGCTTTATGATCATTAGTGTTTTACACAACCACCTAGAAACAAATTGTTCATTTCCACACAAGTTTTTTGTGCACAAACAAAACTGGCAACTTACCAATGCTGGTGGAATCTCTGTTTTCATCCTTCCAGTGAACATATCAGAGAACCTGGCAATCTTCAACTCAGGATGGTGTTCCAATGCCTTAGCAATAGCCTGAGCGGCCTCCACACCAAGCGTGTTGCCAGTGAGGGTGAGGTATTGTAGATCAGGACAAGTATTGATGGCATCAATGATTGGTTGTGCTAAAAATTTAGTTACATGTAAGAATTAAAATATATTTATTTGACAATATCAGCTTAATTTACATACAGTCATATTTATCCTTCTGGTCTATTTGAGATCCCCATAACAACTTCTGAGTACAGCCTGAAACTATCACTGTGCGAGAGATATTATAGTGAATCAACAGTGTGTAGAAACACAGTCACTAACTTGTCTAAACTAGTCGTTTCAACTCGGAAAAAGATCGAATTGAAATTCAATTCGCTTCGTGTCAGTGTTGGTGCCATTTGATGCACTAGGTTGGATACAAAGTAGTGTGCTATGAACGAATTGCACTCTCGCTCTTTTGCTTGCTCACTTGTTACATTCATGTACTGCCAGCCAGAACTCGAGTTATTGAGAATCCAACTCAAGTAAACTTGAGTGCAATTCGAGTTGACTTGTATGTCAAGTTGACCCATCCCTAGTCCCAACCTACCATGCCTGATACACCACATGGTGATGGCTTAAGAGAATCTACCACCCCATCTGATTCCATGGGTGTCGAAAAAGTAGACAGAGTGAAAATTTAAACCAGAAGATCGATCTAGGATATTCTTGGAACATCTGAATAAAAAACTGCAGATACCAAGCATGGCAACTTCTTCAAAATCCCCCCAAAATGAGAGCTACAAACTTTTGTGGGAATCTCTGGGGGAGGCCTATGTTCAGCAGTGGACTAGTGATGGGCTGAGATGATGATGATTATGATGCCCTTGCTATAAGATTTGAAGTGGCCTAGGCTGTAGCATCAGACATCTGGGGACAATCATGACAGGACCAGACTATTAAATCAATTGTTTGCAATGCATGACTAAGACTATATTCATCCAAATATTTCCAGTATATACAGTATTCATCAAACAAGGTAAAATTAATACATGTAATCATCATCATCATCATTTCAGCCTATCACTAGTCCACTGCTGAACATAGGCCTCCTCCATAGATTGCCACAAAAGTCTGTAGCTTTCATTTGGAAGGGATTTTGCCATAGTTGCCACGCTTGGCAGGCGGGTTGGCAACCGCAATTTATTTATTTAGATGTTTCAAGAAGATGCTGCTGCCCATCTTGTGGTTTTCATTTTCCCTCTGACGACTTTTACTACACCCACGGGACGAAATGGGGTGGTAGATTCTCTTAGCCTCCACAAACATCTTAGGAGAAAAATATACACCAGAAATCTGAACATTGTCAGTATGAGGTATGTCTGCCTCATACTGACAATGTTCAGATTTCTGGTGGTCATAGCTTTCTTGTTCTTGTGCTTTGTCAACAAAAAAAATATTCAGTAAGTGCCAGTGCTAGTGTAAGTTGTGTCTGTGTGTGGTGTCTACTGGTGGTAGGATTCCTATGCAGGAGTCCATTTAGTAGGTAGAATAGAATAGAATAGAATAGAATAAATTTTTATTCAATATAGACTATTTACATAGTACTTATTGAAAGTCATTTTTTTTAAGCTACACTGGTTCGCAAAAATGCCTCTGTCCTGGGAAGAACCAGTAAGAAACCCAGCGGGCTTTTTTTTTTTTTAGTCATTTTTAAAATAATGTACAATAACTGTATTACAATAGCTGTATTATAAAGATGTAGAAATGGCTTGGCGGCGATCACCTCATTCCCAGGGGTTATCATCATCTATGTATTCTTTAATATTACAATAACCCTTTTTATGAAGTCTTTGTTTAATATAAAATTTAAACTTTTTGATTGAAAGACTTTTACAACTTTCTGGGATTTTGTTGTAAAAACGTATACATTGCCCCATAAAAGAGTTACTGACTCTGTGAAGTCGGGTAACTGGCATAATTAATTTGTGCTTGTTCCTGGTATTCACATTATGAACATCACTTTTTTTAGTGAACTGGTTTATGTTCTTGTGTACATACAAAACGTTTTCAAATATATATTGAGAGGCCAAGGTTAAGATATTAATTTCTTTAAATTTATCCCTAAGAGACACTTTAGAGCCAAGATTATAAATAGCTCTTACGGCCCTCTTTTGCAAAACAAAAATCACTTCAACATCAGTTGCATTTCCCCATAGCAAAATACCATAAGACATTATGCTATGAAAATAACTAAAATAAACCAATCTAGCAGTTTCAACGTTAGTCAAATTCCTAATTTTTTTTACAGCATAAGCTGCAGAGCTAAGTCTACTTGCTAGTTTAGATATATGGGGGCTCCATTGAAGTTTTGCGTCAAGAGTTATTCCAAGAAAGACAGCAGTATCCACAAGGCTCAACTCTTCCCCACTCACAAGCACATTTACATCTAATTGTTTAACATTTGGTGTTGTGAATTTAATACATTTTGTTTTATTGCCGTTTAAAAGCAAATTATTAACGTTAAACCAATGTACTAATTTTGAAATAGCATTATTCACCTCGTCATATAATAAAAGTTGACGTTTTATCTTAAAAATCAAAGATCATCAGCAAATAACACTATATCATGGTTGTCCCCTACTAGGTAAGGTAAGTCATTAATGTAAATAAGAAATAGAAATGGGCCGAGAATCGAACCCTGCGGGACACCCATAGATACTGCTGATCCGGAAGAACTCCTGCTATTGATAACTACTGTCTGCGTTCTATTACTCAAATATGAAATTAGAAGTTGAAGTGCAGAATTTCTTACACCGTAGTGATGTAGTTTCCTGATAAGTGTTTCATGATCAACGCAATCGAAGGCCTTAGAAAGATCACAGAAAACACCCAAGGCATCCCGTGAACTCTCCCAGGCTTCGAATATATTCTTAATAAGTTCAATACCTGCATCGGTTGTAGATCGACCCCTCGTAAAGCCAAATTGGTTTTTGTGAAACAATTTATTTAAATTGAAATGTTTTAACATTTGATTAAGTATAATTTTTTCAAAAATTTTACTTAATGTTGGTAGTACAGAAATAGGTCTAAAGTTAGCAGGGTCCGATGTACTACCAGATTTAAATAAAGGTATGATTTTACTATGTTTCATCAAATCAGGAAACACACCAAATGCAATACCGGAATTAAAAATTATGGCTAATTGAGGTGCAATTATATCTATAATAGAGGCACTAACTTCCACGGACATACCCCATAGATCCGCGGTTCTCTTACAATCAATACTTTTAAAAGTATTAAGAATGTCATTTCCATCTACCATATCGAATTTAAAATCTTTTGTACAAGAAGTTACATTTTGTTTGAGTAATGTCTCAGCGGCAGTAGGAGAAGAATTTAATGGCTTGGTTATGGAAATTGGAATATCACTAAAAAACTTTTCAAAGGCTGTAGCAACATCTTGATCAGATGTCACTAGCTTATTGTTAAAATTAATTTTGTAATCATGGTTTCGGTCCTTGACTTTCCCGGTTTCACTATTAATAATACTCCAAGTCATTTTGATTTTATCTGATGCTTTCTTTATTTTATTGCTCAAGTGTAATGACTTGGCTTCAGAGCATACTTTTTTAAATAATTTTGAATAATTTTTAACATATTCCTTAAATGTGTTACTATGATTGTATGATCTTTCATTGTAAAGTTCATACAATCTTTGCCTACTTCTGTGGATTCCTACTGTCGCCCATTCATTAAACGTCTTGCGACTATTCAAGGAGATAGTTTTAGAAGTAAAAATAGAATTAAATTCCTTGCTCAGCAGGTTAAACAATACTTCATATAAATAGTCAGTATTAATATTATAAGGAAGTAATAGTAGTTTTTTATTAACATTACTTCTAAACTTCTCCAAACGATACTTATTTACAGGAACAAACACAATTTTTTTATTATTTGTTTTTTTACATAATATGTAAGGTAACGATATTACCACCCAGGGCCAGTTATTCTGCCGTGAAGCAGTAGTGTGCAAACATTACTGTGTTTCAGTTTGAAGGGCACTGTGGGCTAGCAGAATCACTGGGCATATGAGACTTAAGAACCTATGTCTCAGGGTGATGGGCACAGTGTGGTGTCACACACAAATTTTCTGGGTGGCACAGCATTTGTTATGGGCAGACATTGCACTTACCAACAGGTGAATGTTTTGCTTGTTTCATCAATTTAAGCAATAAAAAAAAAAGATATCTGGTATTGAGACCAATCTGACTGCCAAGTGTCAAGCATAGTAATTATGGCAAATCCTCAAATCCTGGGCTGGGCATTGGACTACTAGTAGACTGATGAAAAAGAAGACGCACTATTTCAGGCAATTAATAAAATCATAGAAAACTTTTTTCTTAATTGCGATAATATCAAATTTAAATACAGAACAATTTGGGAATATTGATTACAACAAACTAGGTGAAGCCCGCGACTACATCCGCGTGGATTTAGGTTTTTTTAAAATACCATGGTAACTCTTTGATTTTCAGGAATACAAAGTATCCTGTGTCCGTCATCAGGATGTAAGATATCTCTGTACCGAATTACGTCAAGACCGCTTTAACGGTTGAGCCGACAGAAGGTAACACTTAAAACAGAGTTACTTTCGCATTTGTAACATTACTACGGATACATAAAAGGTTATGCAGCAAATGACACTAGCTTCAGTTTTATCGCCGTTAGTTATGTGCTTAAAAGGTACAAAGGCAAAGGGTATTAATTTACAGCAGTTATTGACTTAGATACGAAATAACCTAATGTAAAACTGTTTACTTACCATCTTTTTCTGTATCTAATTTAAGCGATTTTCCAGAAAAATCTACACCTGTTTCTGGTCTACTCGTGTCTGTGAGCGCTGAATTTATAGAATTAAAATCAAATGAAGTCATTTTTGCAGTCAATATTTTCTTATTTTCAATTTCTATAATTATTTTCAATTTCGGTAAAGCAGAAAAACATGAGTAACGGATTTTTTTCAATTTGTAGTTTGAGTTGGGTTATCTTGTTAAATTCTCTTTGGTTAAATTATCTTTGTTTATTTGGGAAAAGTCGAGTTTGTTTAATCAATGTTCTTTATTTTAGCTCATGGCAACAATGTAACACGTAAAAATATCGCTTTTGCGATGATCTAATTTTTTTTTATTTCCATTGTATAATGATAATATAATTTGTAATATAAAAAATAAATTAGAAGTATTCAAAACTGGAGAAGGTGTATAGATAACAGTAATATATTAATAAATTATTTGTTATTATTGTTTTCTACAATTACATGTGGTAGTAGTATCGCGCGGAAGAGGATTTCTTAAATTTCGACTAAGGGAAATTCCAGAAAGATTGTGTAGGTCCTGATCGATGATGGAATATAACAACATAACCTCTCGACAGATTGCCGCAAAGCACAGTCTTAGATACATGCGTTTCGTTGATTCCTATATCTTTACACGTGACATACTAACATTGAATGAAGGCCTTTCTGTCTAAGGCACATAAGGCACACGAGTCGTCTCGATCGGGGAAGTACCGTGTTTGACGCAGAATACCAGCCTAATCTAACATCGTAACGATGCTACGTTTCGGCTCTTCAGTAACGAATACCGGAGATCGGATTACTGATAACAAGATATTCCACCTTAGATCCCAGAGGCAACGGCATAATCTTGATTTTTTATTAAATAGATATATGTGACACTTACACCAACCGGGACAGTTCGTAGGATAATCATGCTAAATTTCGTGTCATTTTTTTTAATAAATTATTCGGTACTTAGTAATCCTTCTTTCATTGAAGAACAACGTGGCCCCTTTTTCTAAAGTGGCGAACCAGACAAGACAACTCTGCTAGATAAGAAACTACTACCAAACAAGAAGAAAAAGTCAATGTTATGGTGGAAGCCGATGGCTATTCCACCATCTTCAACGGCGACCACCTTCCAACTCCGTCCTCGCAAAGGTACTCAGAAATACGAACAGTAAACCTGAAGTCCGAAATTAATGAAACAATGCAGCACCAACGCCTAGTGTCCGCCATTGTCAATTTAAAAGCTTAACAAACTTATATCTTCGAATTGTAGAGAAGGTGGCGAAGCGGTAAATTAGCTCAGGTCGCTTTCGTCGACTGGTCGATTCGCGATAGGATTCAGTTGAGTTTATAATGGACGGGAGCTTGCTCCATACAGAGGGTGGCGATATTGTTTGGGATATTGATATAGGTGCAGATGCTTTTATGACCACATGTCGTTTGGGTTTCGACACCTTGGGGCAGTCCAGGTAGTTCGCCGTGCAGCCTTCTGTATTACAGAGAACACAGGAGACCGGGCCGATGGAGTCCAACAGGATTTTGTCTGTGGATTCTTCATCATCATTTCCGCCTATCACTAGGCCACTGCTGAACATAGGACTCTCCCATATATTACGATAAAAGTATATAGCTGCATTTGGGTGGATTTTGCCATAGTGGCCACGCTTGGCAGGTGGGTTCACAACCATAGTTTATTTTAATCAGATGTTCCGTGCTGATGCCCATCTCCTGCTTCTCATTTTCCGTTTGTCAACCTTTAGGACACCCACGAGATGAGATAGGAGTGGTAGATTCTCTTAAGCTCACGCGGCTATAGTTAATTAAAAGACCTATAAGAGATCGTTTGACCTTCTCTTACCTGGACTAGCAATCATCGAAACACTTCGTTTCGTGAGAATCGCTAAGGTTATGGCCGCCTACACGGCAAACTTAATACTGTCGAATTTTGGTTGCAATAACAAATGATAAAAATTTGGTTGTAATAATAAATCAAAAAGAAAACATTATTTCATTTGTTCGCAACGAAAATTCTACCGTATGAACAGTAAGTTAATATTTTCAAATTTTCGATAGCTGAGCGAACGCAACTTCTGTTGGTTGCCAAAAATTTTTACTCGACGCGCCAAAATAAATAAAAGCATATACAGCCAAAAATCTGACACTACCGAAAAGCATACGACTGTTGCTATAAATAAATGGAAGTACTACTATATTATGTACTACATAAATTCAAAAGACATTCAAAATTAAGTCGTATTTCAATCACACTGAAGAATAACATAATTCTGCAGGTCTAAATCTTATTACTATGGTATTGCCACTGCAAAATTTGTTTATAGTTGAAAGAGTGAAACTGACAGCGGTATTTAATAATAGATAGATAGTAGATAGCTAAATAGCAGTAGAAATAAAAAATGATCAGTTGTTCTGTAGTATAAAATAATTTTTAATTTATCGTAAGCCACGATTAGTATGTTCTGTGTTGTTGTCTCTAATCAGGAAGTCACAGCGCACTTAGTAGATTTTTAGTTGCTACGTGACTTCAAAGACGAATACTATGGCGGGTTTGTATTTATTTCAGTTTTTTTTTGACAAATTTCGCACACTGCCAGTTATTTTTTGTATCATTATCATTTATTAAATGACTTAACCTCTTTTAAACTCTAGTCATAAGTTATTTTTCTTACTATTTTTTTTTCAATATTTTAACGACGATTTATTTGTTTTTAGGGGCTCGTCACTCGCAAATTAATTTGGTCTTTGACTTTTTAAACCTTTGATCTCTTAGAATACACGCTTGATTAAATTTAACGGGTTCCATTTACTTCGAAAAGAAGCGTTGAAGGCCATAACACGCACTTGTTGCTGTTAACTTAAAATTTGGGCCTTTCTTTTAGTGAACTTTAACCATGATGCGAGAATATTAACAACTAATTAATATTCAAGAATTTTAATGTTTTTGTGTTACTTAATATAACATGTACAAAGAATACAAGTCATTGTACATTTTATTGATAAGCACACTTCATCATATTTTAAATGAGTATTTTTTATAGTAACAATAATTTTGTAATATTAATTTCTTGGACATTTAAATGTTTTTAAGAAACAGTTGTATAAGCTCTTAAAAGTCTTCTTTCACACTATTTAAATTGATCACCAGATTACACAGTTACACAGTTACACAGTATTAAATTGTATTGTATAAACCATATCAACGCTCTGCAGTAAAACTAAATAAAATATAGTAAAGAAACCTCTAACTGAAACTGACACTAAACTAAATGACAACATTTTTATATATGGAATAAAAAAATTAAAAATAATTCCATACAATTATTACTATTAAAAAAAAACGAAATGTGGTCTTGGTTTTTGTCACCCTTGTTTTGTCCTTTTTTTATTTTATTTTATAAAGTGACAATGCAAGCAAAACGATCACCTGATGGAAGTGCAACGTCTGCCCATAATAAAAGCTGTGTCACCCAGAACATTTTCGTGTGAAACCACACTGCACCCTTCACCTTATGACATCAATCAGTTCTTAAGTCTCATATGCCCAGTGATTATGCTAGCTCTCAGTGCCGTTCAAACTGAAACACAGTAATTTTTGTTTTTTACTGGTGGTAGGTTTTTATGCAGTAATCCGTCTAGGTAGGTACCACCTCAGGGCCAGTTATTCTGCCGTGAAGCAGTAGTGTGGGAACATTACTGTGGGTCGGTTTGAAGGGCATTGAGAGCTAGAGTAATCACAGGGCATATGAGACTTAACAACTGATGTCTCAGGGTGATGGGTGCAGTGTGGTGTCACACAGAAATGTTCTGGGTGACACAGCATTTATTATAGGAAAACGTTGCACTTACCATCAGGTGAGCATTTTGCTTGTTTCCTCATTTTTATTAAATAAAAAAAAAACACTACTGCTTCACAACAGAATAACTGGTCCTACCTACCTAGATGGATTCCTGCAAAGCAATCCTACCACCAGTTAAAACCCTAACAGAATGTACAGAATTGTGGATAAAAAATTACACATTTTTAATTTCCATTTGCCACACCACTTCTTTGTATGTGCTATACAGGAACTTTTGTATATTTTGTACGAACTTGTGTTATTACAAATAGCGCTTTGGGTACTAAAAGGACATTCTCTGCTTTGATCTAGGGCAGGGGTGCCCAAAAGATCCATTTACTACAACTAAAAACATGCATATTATGCATAAAACTATCTATACCTATCTTTACCTCAATGCACACTACCTTGATGACAATCCTGCATCACACATACATGCAGCCTCTCAGAGTCAATCAATCATAGTCTCAGTCTCAAACCATATTGATCTAGATCGCCATCAGTTCAAGTTTGAGCACCCCTGATCTAGGAGACTCATTGGACATGAGGTAGATCCTAACTATTAAGATTATTTAAGATTTTATCATACAACATATCATACATATTTATAAAAAAGAAGTACCATTTTTGTATGTCTGTCTGATTTAACTACAGAAGCACTAAAGCTACCTATCCTTTTAGTACCAAAGCGGTTTTTGTAATTACACAGTTTAGGTTATAACACTGGAAAGAATACGACATATATGTTTCGTTTAATTCACCGGTCCTGCATGTATGAACATATTTTCAATTACCACTAAAAGCTGTTTATATGGTACTTATAAGAAAAGAACAATTTTTAAATTTTGTATTTTTTGGTTGGACCGATTTTGACTTGACTTTTACAGATAGCTAATTTTATAGCGGGTAACTTAGGCTACTTTAATTTTAGAAAAATATTTAGGGTCCTGCACAAGAAAATTTATAACCCCAAATTCGATTCAAATAGGGAAGTATATAGGTACGAGGGGTGATCCAAAAGTAATGATAATCAATAATAAACACAATGAATAAAATAAATAAATAAATTTATTTCTCAACATAGTCTCCTAGCAAGTCTATACATTTAGTCCATCTCTTTTCTAATCCTAAAATTCCCTTAGAAAAAAAATCTTTATCTTGACTCTCAAAAAAGTCCTCAACCGCGGCCATCACGTCGCTATCATCGTCAAATTTCTTGCCTCGGAGGTGTTCCTTGAGTCGTGGAAAGAGATAGAAGTCGCTGGGGGCTAGATCTGGTGAATAGGGGGGGTGTTCCACCAGCTCAAAGCCCGCTTCCTGAATGGCAGCCATGGCAATTGCAGCTTTGTGAACCGGTGCGTTGTCTTGATGGAACAGCACTCCAGCCCGCAGTTTGCCTCGCCTTTTCTCCTTAATAGCCTCCCGCAATCTTCTTATTTGTTCTGCATAGTAGGAGCCTGTAATAGTGGCCCCCTTTTCCAAGTAGTCCACCATGATTATTCCTTCAGCGTCCCAAAAAACAGACGCCATAACCTTCCCTGCTGAGCTTGACACTTTGAATTTCTTCGGCGTCGGTTCATCGGATCGTTTCCATGTCATCGATTGTTGTTTTGTTTCAGGATCAAAATGGTGGATCCAGGTCTCGTCCATGGTCACAAAACGTGACAAAAAATTATCCTTGTCTGCCTGGAACTTTTCGAGATTTGCTCTTGACATGTCGACTCGTTTCTTCTTTTGCTCGTCGTTTAACATTTTCGGTACCCAACGCGCGGAGACCTTTCTCATATGCAATTCGTTCGCAAGGATTCTTTGAATGCTGCCATATGAGATCCCTGTGACCTCAGCTACATGCCTGATAGTCACTCTTCGATCTTCCAATACAACTTCTTCAACTTTTTTCACATTTTCTTCAGTGAGGGACGTCGATGGGCGTCCTTCGCGGTGTTCGTCTTCCGTCGATGTTCTTCCCAACTTAAACTCCTTAGCCCAGCGTGCAACTGTGGAATATGGAGGAGAAGAGTCCCCTAATGTTTCCACCAAGTCGCTGTGTATGTCTTTGGTAGACATTTTTTTCAAGCAGAGGTATTTAATGACAGCTCTGATTTCGTGTTTTTCCATTTTGATGTTCACTCCTTGACAGTCCGTATTCAAATGAATGTAGCTCCCGGGAATCGTGGCCTATTTATATGATTTTTTTTCCCTGAACTAGTGGTTAACTGAGTAAGTGACTGAAATTTTTTTGTATTTTTGTGTGCACTAGAAATAACTGATTATCATTACTTTTGGATCACCCCTCGTATATCATCGATTGGGGTCGGCTTTTTTACGCGGGCGAAACCGCTGGGCACAGCTAGTTACATTTTTTAAACCTGTCTCAAATCCAGAAGTTCATGAGAATGAAGTTGAAGTGTAACAACACAACTAGTAAGATATAAATCGGCTAGGTCCAGGGAAGGAGTTTACCTTTGCTGAATACTATTGTAAATTATCCTTTGGTATCGTTGTTGTCAAGAACTGGAGACACTTATACTACCAATCAAGGGAATGACGATGGAAAATCCTGGTATTTACTAGAGATGGATGGATTACTTGTGGTGGGATTCCTGTGCAGGAATCCGTCTAGGCAGGTACCACCCCAGGGTCAGTTATTCTGCCGTGAAGCAGTTGTGTGCAAACATTATTGCGTTTCGGTTTGAAGCACTGAGAGCTAGCATAATCACTGGGCATATGAGACTTATGTACTGATGTCTCAGGGTGACAGGCGCAGTGTGGTGTCACACTATTCTGAGTTACACAGAATTTGTTATGGGCAGACATTGCACTTACCATCAGGTGAATGTTTTGCTTGTCTCGTCACTTTATCAAATTAAAAAAAAAGAAAAAAAGATGTGTCAAGTACAAGTATTACAGTGATAAGTTGAGTACCAAGTCTTTTTCAGTTTTAACTAAAAGTTAGTATGAGTACTAAAATATAATAATTAAAAAAAAAAAATATCGAGTACTAAACGAGTACTCGGCGCATCTCTAGTTTCAGTGTAGAGGCATTGTTATGAACAAAAAACAATTGAAAATCAGTTATATTTTTAAGCAGTCGAAATATAAGTGTAGCAACATCTATGTCACCACAAGCGAAGCTTAAGATATATCTCTATATCTCCAAACGTCCAACATCGCACTATTAAAGTTTAGGAACATACTTACATTCTTTTTTTATTGGATAAAGTGACGAGACGAGCAAAACGTTCACCTAATGGTAAGTGCAACATCTGCCCATAACAGATGTTGTATCACGAATGAGAACACTTCTGAGTGGCACCATACTAAGCCACCAATTCTTAAGTCTCGTATTCTAATTACACTAGCTCTCAGTGCCCCTCAGACGAAAACAGTAATGTTTTCACACTACTGCTTCGCGGCAGGATAACTGGCCTAAGGGTGGTACTTACAAAGTCGGATTTCTTTTCCCATGTAAGGCGAAGGCAGAGGCTACACATTTAGCGCACAATTCGCCCCCGCGGGAAACGAGACGTGACGAGTAGCGACCCACATCGCCGCCATTTTGGTACGTGTAAAAAAATTCTGACTCCGTTACGTACCCACGAGCGGTATAGTGACAGAATTGCATTGCATATTATCGTGTTAATCCGAGCGAGTAAATGTTGTACGTATCTTAGTCGCCTCTTACGAAACCTCGGTAGGAAAGAGGTGGGTGCTATTCTACTCTGCCGGACACCTATGCGAACTAGATATACAATATCTCCAGATTCCTGGTAGGAGGAGACGTCCTCCTAAGATCAGATCACCCGATCTGGCGGGTAGCCTTTTCCTTCGCAACATCATCTGCCAAAAATGCTTAATTATCGTGACCTATTCAATAAACTATACAGTAACTATACAGATGCATTCACATACTTATGGAAATCGAAAGAAATGCAATAGTTGACAAAATACTGCCCATTACTAATATTGCCCGTGGCAGCCAGAGAGCTCAGTGGCCTGCAGATTGTCTTTAATTTTAGTGTATGCGACCTATTCAGGTTCGATCCCTGAAGCCGGGACCACTAAAACAGCTGTACACCACATAGTAAATTTACCGCATATCCAGCAGTGAAAAACATTGTGAGGTCTGCGAAATATGAAATACTTCGACGACGTGTGCATTCGGCCAGCCTAAAATTGTTTTAATTAAAAAATAAAATTGAAAATATGACCACATGAAGATTGTTCCTGCGTCGTAAGTAGGTTTTACGGGAGTAAATATCACATGAACAACACTTAATAGTCGGCTGCGGTTGGTATTAGAACTCAGGATCCGCGGCGTGGAAGTCAGGTCACCAGGCCAGGCGTCGTCGTATCGTGGTTATTTTTTTTTTCATAAAGCAAAAAATATCGCAATAACAGAAGAGAGCATTGGCTTCCCATTCGCGTGTGTTTGTTCGCGCGATCGGCAGCATTACACATCCAGGTCCGTTCCTCCCACTTATGAATGGTCATTTCTCCCTCCCTCCTACCAATAACCAACGGGCGATCTGAATACGAATAAGTGGCGGGTCTCAGCGAGTCTAAAGTAGTAGAGAACCTGTAGCGACATCTATGTCGCCACACGAGAAGCTCAAGAAATATTCGAACTCGTCCATAATCGCGCTATGAAAGTTTTCTGAGATGCGAACTATATATACAACATCTAAATATTACTAGTTGGAGGAGACGTCCTCCCCAGATCAGACCATTCGATCTGACGGGTAGCTACCCTTTTCCTTGGCAATATAATTCTCCAAAAACCCATAGAAATTAAATATAATCAAAAAGGCGTTTAAAATTGATTAAAACCATAAGCTATGTGCTTCTGGAATCGTATGGCACTTTAAAAAAAACCTTCATCGAAATCCGTCAAATAGATTTTAAGTTAAATCTGTTCAAACATACATTCAAACCACTCTTTTGTGCGTTAGTATCCAACTAATCCATTGTATATCCATAGTAATATTATAAATGCGAAAGTAAACCTTCTGTCTGTTTGTTACCTTTTCACGGTTCAACTGCTGAACCGAACTTCACGAAATTTGGCACAGAGATGGCTTGCATCCTGGAGACGGACATAGGATTCTTTTTATCCCGGAAAATCAAACGGAATCCACGGAATTTTTAAAACATTTATTCACGCGAACGATGTCGCGGGCATCAGCTAGTAGATAATATGCTACTTTGACACTAGCAGAAAACTTACAACTATTGCTGTGAATGAAATGTATAGTTTTTGATTTTTGACGCCAACTCGAAGAGTGTGTTTTTATTAAATTTTGTAATTTCCGTGTATATTTTGAGTTTTGATGTTTGTTACCTTTTCATGTATCATATTGATCGCTTATTATGCAGCTAGTGCTCCTGAAAGTGTACAGTGATTGTAAAATTCAATTCAAGACCAAGATTGTCCTTTTCGTTTTGTCTCCATCAGTCCAGCAAATCTTCAGTAAAAGTCAACTATCATTTTACTGTCGATCAAAATTTAGAAGTCTTGCTGCTTGAAGATTGTATACTTGGATAATATGTTACTTGACACTGGAAAATAGTCTATGACACAGTTAGCTCTTTCTGCGTAGATCGGACCACAAATAATAATTAAAAGCTGAAGGTACTCCGGGTTAACTATGACATCAGGACATCTGTCACCTCAGTCCCCCCGTGACCATGGTTGCTGTAAAGCACTCGAAACGTCGGGTTATAAATAACAAAAATAAACGCGATAAAATCCGTAAAATTAGTTTGATTTAAATGTGTAGTGTTCGCGTAAATATAAGAAATCATTATAGTCGATGACTGTTACTATTAATAAATAAATAATAATAATATAATTTTGGTGGGACCTTTGGCGCCAACTCAAACGAGTGGCGGTAGTGTTTTTATTGAATTTTGTAATTTCCGTATGTATTTTGAGTTTTGAGGTTTATTATTGATAGTTTATTATGCAGCAAGTGCTCGTGAAAGTCGTACATTGATTGGAAAATTCAATTCAAGACCAAAATTGTCCTTTTCGTTTTGTCACCATCGGTCTTCAGTAAAAGTCTATCGAAATTAGGTAGGATTGGTACTTGATACTGGAAAATAGTTTACTATGGTTTCCATGAATAAATAAATAATAATATTAATGTGTTTTCTTTTATTTACGCGAATATTACACATTTAAATAAAACTATTTTTCGTGACCATGGGTGCTGTAAAGCGCCCGAAACGTCGGGTTAAAAATAGTTATAAATTAAACGCGATAAAATCCGTAAAAAAAATAAAAAAAATTAGTTTTATTTAAATATTAATGTATATTTAGTTTCATAGTATATTTTTTTTCAGCCACCAGCAACCCTTATGACAAGCTGCTGAAGGACATAGAGATCAACGGAAGAACCTATAAGTATTATGATGTCAGTGCAATGGGAAATAAATATGGTAAGCTTTTAAACTTGGAATATACCAAGGTTCGAAGGGCACTGAGAGCTAGCGTAATCACTGGGCATATGTGACTTAAGAACTGATGTCTCAGGACGACGAGCGCAGTGTGGTGACACGGATTTGGCAATTACAAATGCACTAGTTTTTACCGTATACCCATTTGGACCCATGTGAACTATAATGAACTAATGAAGAAAAGTAAGTTACTTTGCTAAGAGCCGCATGCAAAATATAAAAATGGTGTATATTACCTAGTTTTTTGAAGAGACCACTAGATAATATACACCACTGAAGTCGAGAACACGACACGTGTTTCGCCCCAAAACGAGGCATTATCAAGCGTCATAGACTCTACGACAGACGGCCGCCCTTTCTCTTCAAAAAACTAGGTAATATACACCATTTTTATATTTTGCATGCGGATCTTAGAAAAGGAAATTACTTTTCTTCATTATGGATTTCCGCAAAGTAACGTCTGATTCTATTAACTATAATGAACTGCAGAGACATAAGAACTGATGTCTCTGGGTGACGAGCGCGGTTTGGTCACACAGTAATGTTCCGATGACACAGCATTCGTTATGGGCAGACGTTGCACTTACCATCAGGTGAACGTTTTGCTCGTTTCGTCACTTTCTTAAATAATAAAAAAAAACTTTAATTTCAATGCCGCTTTCTACACATTATGATGATAATGTCCTCCCGGGTGATACACCGCAACTACAACTTCCGAACTAACAGAATCGACAACTGTGCCGGAGATATTATAGTGCCGCAATAGTACGCGAAAACACGACACTCGATCGTCCTAACCGGTTTTACTGGTGGTAGGATTCCTATGCAGGAATCCGTCTAGGTAGGTACCACCCCAGGGCCAGTTATTCTGCCGTGAAGCAGTAGTGTGCAAACTTTACTGTGTTTCGGTTAGAAGGACACTGAGAGCTAGCTTAATCACTGGGCATATGTGACTTAAAAACTGATGTCTCAGGGTGACGGCCGTAGTGTTTTGTCGCACAGTATTGTTCTGGGTGACACAACATTTGTTATGGGCACACGTTTCACTTACCAGCAGGTGACCGTTTTGCTTGTTTTGGTCACTCTTTCCAATAAAAAAATGAAAAATTGTTTATCACCTAGAAGGGCGTACTTTAGGGGTGGTCCTTTATAGATTTGTTCAAGTTCTGATGATGGGATCCATGAGAAAATCATGAAAATGAAGTCGGATTTTTGGAAAATAATTATATTATTTACATATCAGCCGTGGTAGCTCAGGGGCTAGGCGCTCGCTAGGTGACCTGGGTTCGATTCCCGGTGCCGGCACCACTGAAATTGTTAATTGCAATTTTAAGTGCTGATTTACCACGTGCTCGGCGGTGAAGGAAAACATCGTGAGGAAACCTGCATGTCTGAGAAATAAAAAATATTTCCGAGACATGTGCAGTCCGCCAACCCGCATTGGAGCAGCGCGGCGGATTCTTGCTAGCTCCAAAACCCTCTCAGAAATGAGAGGAGGCCTGTGCTCAGCAGTGGGGCATTTATAGACTGAAACTTTACTTTTTTTACTTTTTACATTTCAGACCGTCTACCCTTCAGCATCAGGGTACTCCTCGAGTCGTGCGTGCGGAACTGCGACAACTTCCAAGTGCTGGAGAAGGATGTCGCCAACGTGCTGGACTGGGAGACCAATCAGACGGTGGACGGTGGTGTAGAGATCTCGTTCAAACCGGCCAGAGTTATTCTTCAGGTGACGATTCATACTCTATGTTGTCGCTTATGAGGCGAGTGTGAATGGGCAAGCCGGTGAGGGTGTCGATAGACTAACGTAGTTTTAAAGAGAACTCACGTCAAAAGTACCTTTACTTGACTTATTTGTAAAACGGCGATTTCCTAGTTCTTGAAGAAGGCGAAAGGACCATATGTTGGATCCTGGGGCAGGGAATGAAAGCAGCAAGTGCAGTTCAAGAAAAGAGCCTATTCCTTTCTCAAAGGCCGGCAACGCATCTGCTATTCCTCTGGTATTGTAGGTGTTCATGGGCGGCGGTGATCACTTACCATCACGTGAGCCACCTGCTCGTTTGCCTCCTATTCTATAAAAAAAAAAAAAAGTGCACTTAGAGTATTCCTCGTTTGTAATCCTAATTATAATGGGCACATTAATCGAATTGGAAGTATCCAGAACAAAATTCCTACGATATTTGCAGTTTCGTATTAGAAAATACGTACTTGATTAGCTTTAGCCGCTGCAAAGTTCCACATACGAGGGGTGATCCAAAAGTAATGATAATCAGTTATTTCTAGTGCACACAAAAATACAAAAAAATTTCAGTCACTTACTCAGTTAACCACTAGTTCAGGGAAAAAAAATCATATAAATAGGCCACGATTCCCGGGAGCTACATTCATTTGAATACGGACTGTCAAGGAGTGAACATCAAAATGGAAAAACACGAAATCAGAGCTGTCATTAAATACCTCTGCTTGAAAAAAATGTCTACCAAAGACATACACAGCGACTTGGTGGAAACATTAGGGGACTCTTCTCCTCCATATTCCACAGTTGCACGCTGGGCTAAGGAGTTTAAGTTGGGAAGAACATCGACGGAAGACGAACACCGCGAAGGACGCCCATCGACGTCCCTCACTGAAGAAAATGTGAAAAAAGTTGAAGAAGTTGTATTGGAAGATCGAAGAGTGACTATCAGGCATGTAGCTGAGGTCACAGGGATCTCATATGGCAGCATTCAAAGAATCCTTGCGAACGAATTGCATATGAGAAAGGTCTCCGCGCGTTGGGTACCGAAAATGTTAAACGACGAGCAAAAGAAGAAACGAGTCGACATGTCAAGAGCAAATCTCGAAAAGTTCCAGGCAGACAAGGATAATTTTTTGTCACGTTTTGTGACCATGGACGAGACCTGGATCCACCATTTTGATCCTGAAACAAAACAACAATCGATGACATGGAAACGATCCGATGAACCGACGCCGAAGAAATTCAAAGTGTCAAGCTCAGCAGGGAAGGTTATGGCGTCTGTTTTTTGGGACGCTGAAGGAATAATCATGGTGGACTACTTGGAAAAGGGGGCCACTATTACAGGCTCCTACTATGCAGAACAAATAAGAAGATTGCGGGAGGCTATTAAGGAGAAAAGGCGAGGCAAACTGCGGGCTGGAGTGCTGTTCCATCAAGACAACGCACCGGTTCACAAAGCTGCAATTGCCATGGCTGCCATTCAGGAAGCGGGCTTTGAGCTGGTGGAACACCCCCCCTATTCACCAGATCTAGCCCCCAGCGACTTCTATCTCTTTCCACGACTCAAGGAACACCTCCGAGGCAAGAAATTTGACGATGATAGCGACGTGATGGCCGCGGTTGAGGACTTTTTTGAGAGTCAAGATAAAGATTTTTTTTCTAAGGGAATTTTAGGATTAGAAAAGAGATGGACTAAATGTATAGACTTGCTAGGAGACTATGTTGAGAAATAAATTTATTTATTTATTTTATTCATTGTGTTTATTATTGATTATCATTACTTTTGGATCACCCCTCGTACATCCACGAGCGAAGACAAATAGCAGATTTAGTGTATTATTTTAGTGTAAAAGTTTCAGCCTATAAGTGTCCCACTGCTGAGCACAGGCCTCCTCTCATTTCTGAGAGGGTTTAGGAGCTAGGAAGAATCCGCCGCGCTGCTCCAATGCGGGTTGGCGGACTTCACATGTCTTCGAAATATTTCTATTCCTCGGACATGCAGGTTTCCTCACGATGTTTTCCTTCACCGCTAAGCACGTGGTAAATCAGCACTTAAAATTGTAGAACAATTTTAGAGGTGCTGGCACCGGGGATCGAACCGAGGTTACTCGCTTATTATATTTTAGTGTGTTATTATTTAAAAATGACAAAAAAAAGCCCGCTGGGTTTCTTACTGGTTTATCCCAGGACAGAGGCATTTTTGCGGACCAGTGTAGTTTAAAAAAAGAAAAATAATGACTTTCAATAAGTATTATGTAAATAATCTATATTGAATAAAAATTTATTCTATTCTATTCTATTCTATAGTGTCGACGTCGTTCGTCGTTTCAGCCTATCACAAGTCCACTGCTGAACATAGGCCTCCCCCATAGATAGCCACAAAAGTTTGTAGCTCTCTTATTGGAGGGATTTTGCCATAGTTGCCACGCTTGGCAGGCGGGTTGGCAAACGCAGTTTATTTATTCAGATGTTCCAGGTAGATGCTGCTGCCCATCTACTGGTTTTAATTTCCCTCTGTCGACTTTTACGACACCCACGGGATGTGATGGGGTGGTAGATTCTCTTAGGCCGCTACCATATTGTTTTACCATACCATTTATTACCATTCTATAATCTTCTTAATATTGTGAACGGTGCTGTGGATTGCCCAGAGCTATTATCTAATATTGGATTACGCACACCGTCGGCATCATTAAGAAATCCAAATCTTTTGCATGCCCCTTTAGTTAAATGTAAATATCGGCAGAATTCTTACTTGATAAGGGCATGCAGAAGTTTTGATGCTGTTGTACAAAATGTTAACATAGATTTATTCTCCACTGGTATCAGTGATCTAAAAAAATGCTGTGTAACCATTATTTTCTCTGACAAGTTTTTGTCTATGTGCTTTACTAATGATTTATGTTCTGAGCTAATTTTTATAGTCATCATCTATCTTATTCAACTAATTTGTGAAAACTTTTAATTGGCCTTCTTTCACTACTTGATTTATAGTAAATCGTGTTGTGTTAGCTGTAAGTTTTTCAAAACAACAAAAATAAAAAATAAAATAATTTCGAGATGCCAGTTGGTAGTGAGTGCTTGCGCGGAGGATTGTTGAGGTCAAGTGGAGGTCGTCGTCTCGGGCGTAGTACGCTGCGCCAATGGTAAAGAGGCGCGACTAGTGTTGCCAGGTTTAAAGGGCACTGTGAGCTAGCGTAATCACTGGGCATATGAGACTTAAGAACTCATGTCACAGGGTGACGGGCGCAGTGTGGTGTCACACAGTAATTTTGTGGGTGACACAGCATTTGTTATGGGCAGACGTTGCACTTACCATCAGGTGAACGTTTTGCTCGTTCCGTCACTTTTATGAAATTAAAAAAAAAAGGTGCGCTGTGTCAAAACGCAACGGAAAGTAAAATCAATGGTTACAATAAAAACTAGTTTTTTGTGTATCATCATTTACTTTCGGACGGTCCGTTTTTAAATGTTACGTTACCAATGTTAAGTACAAGAAACAAAAAAAAAAATTAAACTTAACCTCGACAACTTAAACAACTGGTGGTAGAATTCCTATGCAGGAATCCGTCTAGGCAGGTACCACCCCAGGGTCAGGTATTCTGCCGTGAAGCAGTAGTGTGCAAGCATTACTGTGTTTCGGTTTGAAGGGCACTGAGAGCTAGCATAATCACTGCGCATATGAGACTTAAGAACTTACGTCTCAGGGTGACGGACGCAGTGTGGTGCTACACAGAAATATTCTGAGTGACACAGCGTCTGTTATGGGCAAACGTTGTACTTACTATCAGGTGAACGTTTTGCTCGTCTCGACACTAACAAATTAAAAAGAAAACTTTAAGAGGTTAGTGAGAAATCGGGACATTTGGCGGGATCAAGGTTGGTCACTGAACCCCTGCAAATCGGGACAACTGACGACATTAGGCGTTACTGTATGCATCATCATCATCACTGCTGAACATAGGCCTCCCCCATAGATTGCGACAAAGGATTGTAGCTCTCATTTTGGGGAAGTTTGCCGTAGTTGCCACGCTTGGCAGGCGGGTTGGCAACAGCAGTTTATATTCAGATGTTAAAAGACGATTCTGCTGCCCATCTTCTAGTTTTAATTTTCCCTCTGTCGACTTTTACTATACCCACGAATTGAGATGGGGTGGTAGATTCTTGAAGGCTACAATTTATCAAAAGGACCCAATATCCGGAATGACTTCAGCGCCCCCTGGTGGTTTGTCGCGATAATGTATTCCATATGATTATGGAGACTAAAGATAAGAAGAAACGACTCCACGTAACGAAAAACTAAATTTTAAATTCTAATATATCTATTTCAAATAAATATGACTGTACAGTACAGTACATAGTCGTACCTGTCTGATAATCATCAACTCCCTTTTCATTTTCAGGACCTAACAGGAGTGCCTGCCGTGGTAGACTTTGCCGCGATGAGGGATGCGATGAGGGGCCTTGGCGGGGATCCAGACAAAATTAACCCCATTTGCCCAGCGGACTTAGTTATAGATCATTCCGTTCAGGTGGATTTCTCTAGAACGTAAGTTTACTGACTTATATCTATTTTATAATTGTTCTGACTTCTTTTTAAACGCTTTTTATTAGCTTCACTTGTATGTTTGTACTCATATGTTTGTAACCGACTCATTAGGGCTCGATTTTCTCCTACTTTGAACGATCCGATTTAATTCAAATTTTGCACACCTGTGAAAGACCGATGACAATGCAGTAATTCGACTAAAATATAAAAAAAATAATAGTTTAAAAAAACTTAAAAAAACACGCTGTTATAGACGATCCAACTACATTACTCAATAGATGGCGCTAATATATTCCTGTTATACCTCTATAACAGGAATATATTAGTGCCATCTATTGATAAATAAGAAAGAAAAATGTTTTATTTTAAAAAAAGCGCACATTTTTTTTTTAAAAGTAAAGTTTCAGCCTTTAAATGTCCCACTGCTGAGCACAGGCCTCCTCTCATTTCTGAAAGGGTTTTGAAGCTGGGAACAGTCCGCCACGCTGCTCCAATGCGGGTTGGCGGACTGCACATGTCTTCGAAATATTTATTATTTCTCAGACATGCATGTTTCCTCACGATGTTTTCCTTCACCGCCGAGCACGTGGTAAGTCAGCACTTAAAATTGCAATTAACAATTTTAGTGGTGCCGGCACCGGGAATCGAACCCAGGTCACTCGGGTACTATGAAACTTAAAGCGAGCGCCTAGCCTCTGAGCTACCACGGCTCTTATTTTTTTATTCTATTGAAAATATAGCTTGACCTTCACCTTGATAATTATTCAATCAATTCAGTCCAAAATGAATCTTATAACATTGTATTATATACCCACGACTTCGTACGGGCAGATTAAGGTTTGTTAAAAATAAAACTTTTTAATTGACCTGGATAAAAAGTATCCTATGTCCGTCTCCAGGATGGAACTTTTCTGTGCCCAAATTTCGTCAAGATCGGTTCAGCGGTTTAGCCGTGAAAAGGTAACAAACAGACAAGAGTTACTTTCGCATTTATAATATTAGTATGAATTATTGTATTGTTGCAGCCTACCACAAGTCCACTGCTGAACATAGGCCTCCCCATAGATAGACACAAAAGGTTGTAGCTCTCATTTTGGAGGGAATTTGCCATAGTTGCCACGCTTGGCTTTCTCTTCAGTTTATTTATTCAGATGTTCCAGGAAGACGCTGTACCCATCTTCTGGTATTAATTTTCCCTCTGTCGACTTTTACGACACCCACGGGATGAGATGGGGTGGTAGAGTCCTTTAAGCCGCTAGCAACGGCAATGGTGTATATTAAATAGTTTGCAAGTGACCTCCCACAATAGCGTGCACAAGCAAACAATGAAAAATAGTAATAAAACTCAGGCAGATAACCATCAATCCTACCACCAGTAAACGAATCGCCATTTTACAGAAACCCAATTTCTCTTTTAGACCGGACGCTTTAAATAAAAATCAAGAATTGGAATTCGAGAGGAACAAGGAGAGATTTCAGTTTTTGAAGGTGAGACCTATGTACAATTTTTTTTTTTTGGATTGAGCGACGAAACGTGCAAAACGTTCACCTGATGTAAAGTGTTCTATGTCACCCAGAACATTTCTGTGTGACACCACACTGCGCCCGTCACCCTGAGACATCAGTTCTAAAGTCATACACCCAGTGATTACGCTAGCTCACAGTGCCCTTCTAACCGAATCACAGTCATGTTTGCACACTACTGCTTCATTCATGGCAAAATTACTGGCCCTGGGGTGGTACCTACCTGGACGGATTCCTGATAAACTGAATAAATATTTCTGTCTTTCCAGTTGGAAATTGTGATTATATATATACATGTAAGAGGAGGGAGAACAGGACTCGTAAAACCAACCAGCATTACTCATTATCCTTATTATAATCAAATAATCAAAATAACATGCTACACTAAATCAATTAATTTACGCAAGAAAATAAATAAAGTCCGACATTTATACGCTTCGAGAGTCACACAACGAATGCTCCCGTCGGTTTTTTTTTTTTTTTTTTTGTGTGTGTGTATGCAATTAGCCTTATGGCTTTTACTGCGTCATAGGAAGCGACTCGCGAGCAGAAGGCCCGCTCGGCCGCCGAGCGAGGCCTTTTATACCGTGTAAACTTTTAGAGCGGTGGGGAGCGAGTACTGACGTCACATCGCTGACGTCACATCGCTGACGTCACATCGCTGACGTCACATCGTGCGCCGACATACATAAATATAAATATTTTTGATTTCAGTGGGGCGCCCAGTCCTTCGACAACATGCTGATCGTTCCACCCGGTTCTGGTATTGTACACCAAGTAAGTGCTTACATATCATTGTCCCCGTTCTTCATTGCGGGGCTTGCTGAGTCCGTAGACTACTATCCAGAATAACAATTAGTAGTAGGTATGGCGGCTCACCGTGTGGTAGCGGCTTGAGAGAATCTACCACCCCATCTCATCCATGTGGGTGTCGTAAAAGTCGACAGAGGGAAAATGAAAACCAGGAGGAGGAGGAGGTGGGCAGCAGCATCTTCCTGGAACATCTGAAACACCTGAAACTGCGGTTGCCAACCAGCCTGCCAAGCCTGCCAAGCTTAGCAACTATGACGAAATCGTCCAAAATTATACAAGCTTTTGTGTCAATCAATGGGGGAGGCCTATGTTGAGCATTGCATAAGATATTGGGTTAGGTTTCTGCTATGGTCCCCAGTTGGTATCTATAATTAAACAGATAATAAAATCCAGTCCCTCAATCACCATCTGTATTTAATAGAATTATTGGCTCAGCGCTGGAATCGAACCTGCAACCCTAAGCGCGGAATCTTTAGAAATCTGCAGAAAATCGCCAATCTATTAGTGTGGGAGGAGTCTGTTCAGCAATGGACTGGTAACATGATGATAATCAATTGCAGGTGAACTTGGAGTACTTAGCGAGAGTGGTTTTCACCAATGACATCCTGCACCCCGACTCCGTGGTGGGGACCGACAGTCACACGACAATGATCAACGGACTGGGAGTGGTGGGATGGGGTGTCGGTGGTGAGTTGAGGTCCATTTTAAATTTAAGCTTTTTTTTATATTATTTTATCACTTATGCTCAATGGAAATGAAAAGTTTGAGAAATATAGCTGTAGCGACTTTGATAAACAAAGTGAGGGGCAGTGTGATAAGGGAACGTTGCGGTGCGGTAGAAGATGTAGTGACAAAGATAGAGAAAGGGAAGCTTAGATGGTTTGGGCACGTAAAGAAGAGGAATGAAAGAAGATTGACGAAACAGATTTATGAGGCGAGTGTCAATGGGCAAGCCGGTAAGGGTCGACGTGTGGTAACATGTGGTCTCTGCCTACCCCAATGGGAAAGAGGCGTGACTATATGTGTAAGAAGCTCAAGATATAACTCGTGGATTAGTACCACTAGCCAGAGGACTGCCGTTCATCTTCGACATGTCAGCCTATCACTAGTCCACTGCTGGACGTAGGCCTTCCCCATAGATTGCCACAAAAGTTTGTAGCTCTCATTTTGAGGGGATTTGCCACAGTTGCCACGCTTGGCAGGCGGGTTGGCAAACGCAGTTTATTCTGATGTTGCAGGAAGATTCCGTTGCCCATCTTCTGGTTTATTTTCTCCCTCTGTCGACTTGGACACCCATGGGATGAGATGGCTGTTCTGTTCTTCTCAACTGCCGTTACGAAAATTTACGTTCGTTCTGGGGTTCGAATTCCAGCCGGAACCAACAATTGTGTTGTGCGTGTGAATTGTCTCTGAAACTCACGATGCAAGAGTAATGCTAGGTGGAAACAATTTTTTTTAATTAAGTAATCAAAAATAATATCTGCGAAATGCGAAACCTGCCGTGTGGCTTAAGAGAATCTACCACCACATCTCATCCGGTGGGTGTAGTAAAAGTCGACAGAGGGAATATTAATACCAGAGAATGAGCAGCAGCGTCTTCCTGGAACATCTGAATAATTAAACTGCGGCTGCCAATCCGCCTGCCGAGCGTGGCAACTATGGCAAAATCTCATATAGTTAAAAGAATCAGGCGTTACTTTGCAGAAATTCATTATAATGAATAGAATAGATTTTTTTATTCAATATAGATTATTTACATAATACTTATTGAAAGTTTTTTTTTTCTTTTTTTAACTACACCGGTTCGCGAAAAATGCCCTGACCTGGGAAGAACCAATAAGAAACCCAGCGGGATTTTTTTTTCAGTCATTTTTTGAAATAGAAATTGGCTTGTCTGCGATCACCTCATTCCCAGGGGCTATCATCATCTATGTATTCTTTAATATTATAATAACCCTTTTTATGAAGGGATCCTTGGGTATAGGATTTATTTATTATTATTTATCTTTTCTAATCCCGGGTATGGGCAGGGAGGATGAATGCCTGGGTGTGTAGCCCTAGTGCGTCCTTGTGTGAATCTTATTTTGCACACTCGGGTGTGTGCTTAAAACCAATTATGACTACGAGTGGACTTTTATGGCCGTGTGGTGGCGGCTCGTTAAAAGAATACTACCACTCCATCTCATCCAATGGATCTCGTAAAAGGCGAGTAAGGAATTAAACTGCACTGTGCACCCAACAGCGCATGGTGGCGATGGGCTCACCACCTATCACACCAAGTGCATTATATTGTTTTGGTGAACCATGGATTGTGGCAGTCATCTGTTTTTGCAGTGAGTGCCCAGTCTCTGACTACCCCTTATGGGATACAGTCGTGATGTATGTATGAAGTCTTTGTTTAATATAAAATTTGAACTTTTTGATTGAATGACTTTGTGCACTTTCTGGGATTTTGTTTTAAATACGTATACATTGCCCCTAAAAAAGAGTTACTGACTCTGTGGAGTCGGGTAACTTGCATTATTGATTTATGCTTGTTCCTGGTGTTTACATTATGAACATCATTTTTTTTAGTAAACTGATTTTTGTTCTTGTGTACATACAGAACGTTTTCAAATATATATTGAGAGGCCAAGGTTAAGATATTAATTTCTTTAAATTTATCTCTAAGAGACACTTTAGAGCCTAGATTATAAATAGCTCTTACAGGCCCTCTTTTGCAAAACAAAAATCGCTTCTACATCAGTCGCATTTTGAAGGAAAGTAAGTTAATTTGCTAATTTGTAAGTTAATCCGCATGCAAAATATAAAAATGGTGTATATTACATAGTTTTTTGAAGAGCACCGCCTGCCCTCCCTCAGTAGCATGCACAAGCAAACTAACACCGCCCGCCCTCCCTCAGTAGCATGCACAAGCAAACTAACACCGCCCGCCCTCCCTCAGTAGCATGCACAAGCAAACTAACACCGCCCGCCCTCCCTCAGTAGCATGCACAAGCAAAACTAACACCGCCCGCCCTCCCTCAGTAGCATGCACAAGCAAACTAACACCCCCGCCCTCCCTCAGTAGCATGCACAAGCAAACTAACACCGCCCGCCCTCCCTCAGTAGCATGCACAAGCAAACTAACACCGCCCGCCCTCCCTCAGTAGCATGCACAAGCAAACTAACACCGCCCGCCCTCCCTCAGTAGCATGCACAAGCAAACTAACACCGCCCGCCCTCCCTCAGTAGCGTGCACAAGCAAACTAACACCGCCCGCCCTCCCTCAGTAGCATGCACAAGCAAACTAACACCGCCCGCCCTCCCTCAGTAGCATGCACAAGCAAACTAACACCGCCCGCCCTCCCTCAGTAGCATGCACAAGCAAACTAACACCGCCCGCCCTCCCTCAGTAGCATGCACAAGCAAACTAACACCGCCCGCCCTCCCTCAGTAGCATGCACAAGCAACTAACACCGCCCGCCCTCCCTCAGTAGCATGCACAAGCAAACTAACACCGCCCGCCCTCCCTCAGTAGCATGCACAAGCAAACTAACACCGCCCGCACTCCCTCAGTAGCATGCACAAGCAAACTAACACCGCCCGCCCTCCCTCAGTAGCATGCACAAGCAAACTAACACCGCCCGCCCTCCCTCAGTAGCGTGCATAAGCGAACTAACACCGCCACCAGGTACCCTCCACCAACCACTAAAATACTACCACTAGATAATATACACCACTGAAGTCGAGAACACGACACGTGTTTCGCCCCAAAACGAGGCATTATCAAGTGTCATAGACTCTACGACACTTCACTCGGCGGCCGTCTGTCGGGCTCTTCAAAAAACTAGGTGATATACACCATTTTTATATTTTGCATGCGGATCTTAGCAAATTAACTTACTTTCCCTCATTATGGCAAAATCCTCCCAAATCGAGAACTACAAACTTGTGGCAATCTATGGGGGAGGCCTACGTCCAGCAGTGGACTGGTGATAGGCTAAAATGACGATGATGAAATTCGGCGATCTAATTGTTGTACCTGCGTTAATAAAAAAATCTGTTGTGACTACCCAGGTATCGAAGCGGAGGCGGTGATGCTCGGTCAAGCCATCAGCATGCTGCTGCCCAAAGTGGTCGGCTACAGGCTCGTCGGGGAACTGAACCCGCTGGCCACCTCCACTGACCTCGTGCTCACTATAACCAAGGTGAGCTTGTTTGTACGCAGCATTGCTTCGGTGCCGTGGGGCCCGGGTACGAATCCCGGTATAAGCTCACTTTGTTCGCTGTGCTAATATTTTTTTTAAAAGCAATGTCTCGCTAGAATTTATTTGGTATCACGGTGCGCGTTTTACAGACCATTCACAACACAACCAGATCCACAAACCGACAATTTTTATATCGACTTCAATTGAAATGTTAAATTTCATAGTACGAGAGTGACCTGGGTTCGATTCCCGGTGCCGGCACCACTAAAATTGTTAATTGCAATTTTAAGTGCTGATTTACCACGTGCTCGGCGGTGAAGGAAAACATCGTGGGAAACCTGCATGTCTGAGAAATAAAAAATATTTCGAAGACATGTGAAGTCCGCCAACCCGCATTGGAGCAGCGTGGCGGATTCTTCCTAGCTCCAAAAACCCTCTCAGAAATGAGAGGAGGCCTGTGCTCAGCAGTGGGACATTTATAGGCTGAAACTTACTTTACTTTACTTTTCAATTGAAAGACAAAGTTATTTGCTTCTGGAGAAAAATGTCGGCACCAATTGGTGCGCGTTTCAAGTTTCCCGGTTCAATAAATCGTATATTTTTGTCTTTAAATAAAAATATTTATTTAAAATTACAATTTGAAGTAATATAATATGTGGTTGACAAAATTTGTGTTGATTGACGTTTAGAATATTTATTAATGCTTCTCCTGAGGCTTCTTTCAAGAGCCTTTGTTAGAAGACTTAAAATATTTAAGATTTTCGAAATCGCGAAAGCACGCAGCGAACGCGACACAGTCCGAACTTCGAGGTTTTTGTAGGAGTTTTTATTTATTTATTTATGTTTTGGTCAAACCAAACCTGGCACACGGGCCCCTGGCCCGCGATCACAGTATCCGATGAAGCTGTAAAAGCCGAGAAGGTTAACAGCAATTACATCACCGAAAATATATATCAAAGCTTCCTGCTCGCGTTTTATACGATACGACACCAGAGGGCGTTCGCTCTCGTAGGTGGCGTTAGCAGTCGTAACACCAATAATAAATTGAAGTTTCGTGATTCGAATAATGCAAATTTTGTGAACGATACACGAAAAGTTGTAATTTTTACCCAGTTTTTATTTTTTATAATTTTTTACACGTAGCAAGTGGAAGATGATGCCTACCCTATTGAGAGCGTGACTCTATGTAGTATTGCGTTGTATCTGTAAGTTGTTTTGGTCATAAATAGGTTCTTCTTTCTTTTCTTATTTAACTTTGCCGACGACCGGTGCGCGTGGTTACGTACCTGACTTCTGCGCCATCGGTCCTGGGTTCGATTCCCAGCCGGAGGTAACATTTGTGTAAAATACAAATTGTTGCTTTTCGGGTCTGGTTGTGTTGTGCATGTGAAATATATGTTTGTAAAACGCACCCACGATACAGAAGAAAATCCTACTGTGGGGCTTCGTTTTTTTATAAAAAAAAAAAAAAAAATAGAAAAGAATCATGAACTCCAGTTGTAAGAATTTTTGTCTGTCTGTCTGATAGTTTATTTCGAATATTCTCCGAAACGGCTTAATGGATTTCAATAAAAATTTTAGGGACATATATATAAACAGGAATTTTAACTTCTCTGTAATTCCGGAAATTCAAAGTGTTCCCGCGGTATTTAAAAAAAACCCGAAATCCACTCGGACGTAGTCGCGGGCCGCAGCTAGTTCAATATCCTTGTCAACATTATCGTCTCTGTAGTGAAATAATGGAAAAACTAGATAGCTTTAAAAAAAAACTAATCCCCACAGTAGCATTTCTCCTGTATTGTGGGTGCATTTCACAGACGTACATTTAACTTGCATACAACACAACCAGACCCGAAAACCAAAAACTTGTGTTTTTGCACAAATCTTGGCTCCATCTGGGATTGAAACCCAAGACCCGCGTAGAGGTCAGGTACTCTAAACCATTAGGCCATGTCTTCGGTGTCTGACATTCCTACAAACTTGTGAGTGGTACATGTCCAGCCGTGGGTTGTTAGCTCCAATGTTACCATATATCGTGTATTTACTGGTGGTGGGATTCCTTTGCAGGAATATGTCTAGGTAGGTACCGCAGGGCCAGTTATTCTACCGTGAATCAGTAGTGTACAGGCATTACTGTGTTTCGGTTTGAAGGGCACTGAGAGCTAGCGTAATGATGTCTCAGGGTGATGGACACAGTGTGGTGTCACATGGATCTGAGTGCCACAGCATTTGTTATGACAGACGTTGCACTTACCATCAGTAACGTTCTGCTCGTTCCGTCACTTATCAAATATTTGGCGGATGATGTTGCCAAGGAAAAGGGTAGCTACCCGCCAGATCGGATGGACTGATCTGTGGAGGATGTCTCCTCCAACTAGTAATATTCAGATGTTGCATATATAGTTCGCATCTCAGAAAACTTTCATAGCGCGATTATGGACGTATGGGAATATTTCTTTCTAGGATGCATGTATAGTGTCAATAGTTAAAAACATTTTATTGACGCTATATACACACACCCCACGCTTTTTTCCAATAATATACATTGATTTCTTATTTACACTAATCTTAATCCAAATTTATTAAAATTAATGTTCTATTTTTAGTTGGATTTTCTATAAAAGCGTGTTTTTTAAACAATTATTTATTTTGTTACAAACTAATTTAAGACCATGGCCTCTATAACATTTAATATATTAGCGCCATCTATTGAGTAATTTAGTTGGATTTTCTATAAAAGCGTGTTTTTTTAGTTTTTTCAAACTATTATTTTTATTGTTTTAGTCGAATTATTGCATTGTAATCGGTCTTTGACAGGTGTGCAAAATTCGAATTAAATCTGATCGTTGAAGTAGGAGAAAATTGAGCCCTAATGAGTCGGTTACAAACAAACAAGTGAAGCTAATATAAAGCGTGTAAAAATAGCGTGGTATGCAGGAATCCGTCTAGGCAGGTACCACCCCAGGGCCGGTTATTCCGCCGTGAAGCAGCAGTGTGCGAGCATTACTGTGTTTGAGTCTGAAGGGCACCGAGAGCTAGTGTAATCACTGAGCATGTGAGACTTAAGAACTGATGTCTCAGGATGACGGGCGCAGTGTGTTGTCACACCGAAATGTTGTGTCTGCATTTGTTATGGGTAGACGTTGCACTTTACATCAGGTGAACGTTTTGCTCGTTTCGTCGTCCTGTCCAATAAAAAAAAATAAAAAAAAAATGGTAACATTGCAGCACCTCCGCTCGCTGGGCGTGGTGGGCAAGTTCGTGGAGTTCTTCGGTCCGGGCGTGGCGGCGCTCAGCATCGCCGACCGCGCCACCGTCGCCAACATGTGTCCCGAGTTCGGCGCCACGGTCGCACACTTCCCGGTCGACCGGCGCTCGCTGCAGTATCTGGTGCAGACCAGTGAGTGACCCTACCTTTTTTTATTTGTGGTTAGTGACTTCTGCGCCACCGGTCCCGGGTTCGATCCCCGGCCGGAGGCGACATTTGTGCGAAAACACAGATCGTTGCTTCTCGGGTCTGGTTGTGTTGTGCATGTGAAATGTATGTCTGTGAATCGCACCCACGATACAGGAGAAAATCCTACTGTGGGGCTTCGCTTTTTTAAATAAAAAAATAAATAAATAAATAAAGTGACATACATACATAAGATCACGACTGTATCCCATAAGGGGTAGTCAGAGACTGGGCACTCACTGCAAAAACAGATGACTGTCACAATCCACGTTTCACCAAAACAATATAATGCACTTGGTGTGGATAGGTGGTGAGCCCATCGCCACCATGCGCTGTTGGATGCACAGTGCAGTTTAATTATACTCGCCTTTTACAAGATCCATTGGATGAGATGGAGTGGTAGTATTCTTTTAACGAGCCCCCACCACTAATAAAGTGACTAGACGTGCAAATCGTTCATCTGGTGGTAAGCGCAACGTCTGCCCATAAAAGATGCTGTGTTACTCAGGATATTTCTGTGTAGCAACACACTGCGCCCGCCACCTTGAGACATTAAGTCTCATATGCCCGGTTCGGTTTGAAGGGCACTGAGAGCTAGTGTGACTACACTAGCTCTCAGTGCCCTTCAAACCGAAACAGTAATGTTCGCACACTGCTGCTTCACGGCAGAATAACTGGCCCTGGGGTGGTACCTACCTAGACGGATTCCTGCATAGGAACCCTACCACCAGTAAATGATCTATATTGAATGAAAAGATATTCTATTCTATTCCATGCATGCGGCAACGGAGTTTTATTTATACGGATTGAACACTTTTCAATTTATAGATCGTTCAGAGGAGAAAATCAAATCGATCGAGACCTACCTACGCGCTACCAAGCAGTTCCGGGACTACACCAATCCGGAACAGGACCCCATCTTCTCTGAGGTATATTTAGCTTAATCATATTATTGATGACCGCGTGGCCTGGGTTCGTATCCCAGCCAGAGCCAACATTTGCGCTTAAACACAAATTGTTGGCATTCTGGTCTGGTTGTGTTGTGATTGTCCCCGTGTTTCTGACACTGCATCCTAGCCTACCTCCGATCTTATCGCATCAGCGTTACATCGGGCTCGAGAAGGTCGGGACGAGTGAGTGCCTCTGAGTTTGAGCGTAAACTTGTGGCACTATAATATCTCCTGCGCAGTTGATGGCTCTCGACAGTATTCGGAAGTGGTCGACGTGGTCGACATCGGCTAGGAGAACATCATCACCATCATAATCATTGACTAGCCGACAGGTGTCCGACAAAGAGTACCACCAAAGAGTACGACAAATAGTTATAGCTCGGACAGCCTTTGTTCGTGCAGAATAACACCATAATATGCCATCCTGTCACTATACTGCTTGTCGTTACTTGTACCAAAATGGCGGTGACGTAGTTCTCCCCATCACGTCACGTTTACTGCCTCCCTTTTACATGGGAAAAAGGCGTGATTGTGTGTATGTGTAAATGCACTGGACATAGACATACACGCACAAAAGGTTGGATCAGCTAGTACTCTATAAAACATTTTCATTTAAAGGTGGTCGAGCTGGATCTGTCAACTGTGGTGACATCAGTGAGCGGGCCTAAGAGACCGCAAGACAGAGTGTCGGTCTCCGTCATGAAAAAGGACTTTAGAGACTGTCTCACGGGCAAGGTGAGCTAGTGAATATTTTCAATTTGACCAAGAATCTTTTCAGAATTTAAACTGTAGGTGTATTTCAGGTATTATTATTAACAAGGACAATCTGACCCGTGCTATTATTTCGCTTCGCGATAACACTTTAAAGAATGTAAACAACTCCCAGCCGACGGCAGGCGTCACCAGGTGGCGCATTTTTTTAACGAAAACATTAATTTTATACTATTTGTCTATTTTTCGTCAATAGCGGGGGATATAAGCTTTAAAACGACGCTTGGATCATTAATTTTAATAAATAATTAAGGAAGAAGCGTGCCGCGCTAATATTTTGTATGGTCGTGAAGATGGTGGCGCCATCTGTCATCTCTAAAGAATGTTATGAAATGAAAAGAAATGAAAATTATTTATTTTCTTCAACGTAAGAAATGTAAATTTCGTTTGTCAAACGTCATTTTTTACAATCTACCACCGTCACGTAATGCGGTTCCTCTGACGGTGAAGAAACCGTAGGTATCCTATTTCGTAATTTTTTTATCTTTGTCAAAAGTACTTTATAAATAAATTTACAAAGAACATAGAAAACCAAAGCATGCTCGTTATCAAAAT
Organism: Luehdorfia chinensis; assembly: GCA_019845155.1. Taxonomy (NCBI): domain Eukaryota; kingdom Metazoa; phylum Arthropoda; class Insecta; order Lepidoptera; family Papilionidae; genus Luehdorfia; species Luehdorfia chinensis. Next base: position 165,470 of record JAHVAK010000013.1, on the reverse strand, counting down.
GTTATACAAGATACAATAACAAACGAATGTATTGCAAACTCGAGCAGACCAGCCTCCACAGCACATGTTCACAAGTATGACGCATGTTAACAATTCGAACCGACAGCTGTCGTGCATGTTATTAGAACAGATTGCAAACAGATAGCGCTTTCTACAATTAAAGTAATTGTAATGACAATAGGAAATATATTTTCACTCAATGACAGTATCTGCTAGAACATACTCAGTGACAGAATGATAATATGTCTAATAAGCAGGTGATTACCTTTACTAAGAGAAGATGAAAACAATTCACTCGATGATAGTTTCTGCTACTTGCAGCTATCACATACCCAGTGACAGAATGACAACATGTCTACTTAGTAGGAGATTACTGTGACTAGGAGATTGTAAGGACTATTAAGAAAAACACAATTTACTCGATGAATGTCTCTCCTAGCTGCAGCTATCATATACCCAGTGACAGAATGACAACATGTCTACTTAGTAGGAGATTACTGTGACTAGGAGATTGTAAGGACTATTAAGAAAAACACAATTTACTCGATGAATGTCTCTCCTAGCTGCAGCTATCATATACCCAGTGACAGAATGACAACATGTCTACTTAGTAGGAGATTACTGTGACTAGGAGATTGTAAGGACTATTAAGAAAAACACAATTTACTCGATGAATGTCTCTCCTAGCTGCAGCTATCATATACCCAGTGACAGAATGACAACATGTCTACTTAGTAGGAGATTACTGTGACTAGGAGATTGTAAGGACTATTAAGAAAAACACAATTTACTCGATGAATGTCTCTCCTAGCTGCAGCTATCATATACCCAGTGACAGAATGACAACATGTCTACTTAGTAGGAGATTACTGTGACGAGGAGATTGTAAGGACTATTAAGAAAAACACAATTTACTCGATGAATGTTTCTCCTAGCTGCAGCTATCATATACCCAGTGACAGAATGACAACATGTCTACTTAGTAGGAGATTACTGTGACTAGGAGATTGTAAGGACTATTAAGAAAAACACAATTTACTCGATGAATGTTTCTCCTAGCTGCAGCTATCATATACCCAGTGACAGAATGACAACATGTCTACTTAGTAGGAGATTACTGTGACTAGGAGATTGTAAGGACTATTAAGAAAAACACAATTTACTCGATGAATGTTTCTCCTAGCTGCAGCTATCATATACCCAGTGACAGAATGACAACATGTCTACTTAGTAGGAGATTACTGTGACTATGAGATTGTAAGGACTATTAAGAAAAACACAATTTACTCGATGAATGTTTCTCCTAGCTGCAGCTATCATATACCCAGTGACAGAATGACAACATGTCTACTTAGTAGGAGATTACTGTGACTAGGAGATTGTAAGGACTATTAAGAAAAACACAATTTACTTGATGAATGTCTCTCCTAGCTGCAGCTATCATATACCCAGTGACAGAATGACAACATGTCTACTTAGTAGGAGATTACTGTGACTAGGAGATTGTTATGACAATAAAGAAAAACACAATTTACTCGATGACTGTCTCTCCTAGCTGCAGCTATCACATACCCAGTGACAGAATGACAACATGTCTACTTAGTAGGAGATTACTGTGACTAGGAGATTGTAAGGACTATTAAGAAAAACACAATTTACTCGATGACTGTCTCTCCTAGTTGCAGCTATCACATACCCAGTAACAGAATGACAACATGTCTACTTAGTAGGAGATTACTGTAACTAGGAAAACTTAATGACAAGAAAGCACAATTTACTCGATGACTGTCTCTCCTAGCTGCAGCTATCACATACCCAGTGACAGAATGACAACATGTCCACTTAGTAGGAGATTACTGTGACTAGGAGATTGTAAGGACTATTAAGAAAAACACAATTTACTCGATGACTGTCTCTCCTAGTTGCAGCTATCACATACCCAGTAACAGAATGACAACATGTCTACTTAGTAGGAGATTACTGTAACTAGGAAAACTTAATGACAAGAAAGCACAATTTACTCGATGACTGTCTCTCCTAGCTGCAGCTATCACATACCCAGTGACAGAATGACAACATGTCCACTTAGTAGGAGATTACTGTGACTAGGAGATTGTAATGACAATTACGAAAAACATAATTAACTTGATGAGAGTATCCACTAGCTGCAGCTATCACATACCCAGTGACAGAATGACAACATGTCTACTTAGTAGGAGATTACTGTGACTAGGAGATTGTAAGGACTATTAAGAAAAACACAATTTACTCGATGACTGTCTCTGCTAGCTGCAGCAATCACATACCCAGTGACAGAATGACAACATGTCTACTTAGTAGGAGATTACTGTGACTAGGAGATTGTAAGGACTATTAAGAAAAACACAATTTACTCGATGACTGTCTCTCCTAGCTGCAGCTATCACATACCCAGTGACAGAATGGCAACATGTCTACTGAGTAGGAGATTACTGTGACTAGGAGATTGTAATGACAATTACGAAAAACATAATTAACTTGACAAGAGTATCCACTAGCTACAGCTATCACATACCCATTAACAGAATGACAACATGTCTACTTAGTAGGAGATTACTGTGACTAGGAGTATGTAAGGTCTATTAAGAAAAACACAATTTACTTGATGACTGTCTCTCCTAGCTGCAGCTATCACATACCCAGTGTCAGAATGACAACATGTCTACTTAGTAGGAGATTACTGTGACTAGGAGATTGTAAGGACTATTAAGAAAAACACAATTTACTCGATGACTGTCTCTGCTAGCTGCAGCAATCACATACCCAGTGACAGAATGACAACATGTCTACTTAGTAGGAGATTACTGTGACTAGGAGATTGTAAGGACTATTAAGAAAAACACAATTTACTCGATGACTGTCTCTCCTAGCTGCAGCTATCACATACCCAGTGACAGAATGGCAACATGTCTACTGAGTAGGAGATTACTGTGACTAGGAGATTGTAATGACAATTACGAAAAACATAATTAACTTGATGAGAGTATCCACTAGCTGCAGCTATCACATACCCAGTAACAGAATGACAACATGTCTACTTAGTAGGAGATTACTGTGACTAGGAGTATGTAAGGTCTATTAAGAAAAACACAATTTACTTGATGACTGTCTCTCCTAGCTGCAGCTATCACATACCCAGTGTCAGAATGACAACATGTCTACTTAGTAGGAGATTACTGTGACTAGGAGATTGTAAGGACTATTAAGAAAAACACAATTTACTCGATGACTGTCTCTCCTAGCTGCAGCTATCACATACCCAGTGACAGAATGACAACATGTCTACTTAGTAGGAGATTACTGTGACTAGGAGATTGTAAAGACTATTAAGAAAAACACAATTTACTCGATGACTGTCTCTCCTAGCTGCAGCTATCACATACCCAGTGACAGAATGACAACATGTCTACTGAGTAGGAGATTACTGTGACTAGGAGATTGTAATGACAATTACGAAAAACATAATTAACTTGATGAGAGTATCCACTAGCTGCAGCTATCACATACCCAGTAACAGAATGACAAAATGTCTACTTACTAGGAGATTACTATGACTAGGAGATTGTAAGGACTATTAAGAAAAACATAATTTACTCGATGACTGTCTCTCCTAGCTGCAGTTATCACATACCCAGTGACAGAATGACAACATGTCTACTGAGCATGTGATTACTGTAACTAGGAGAACTTAATGACAAGAAAGCACAATTTACTCGATGACTGTCTCTCCTAGCTGCAGCTATCACATACCCAGTGACAGAATGACAACATGTCCACTTAGTAGGAGATTACTGTGACTAGGAGATTGTAAGGAATATTAAGAAAAACATAATTTACTCGATGACTGTCTCTCCTAGCTGCAGTTATCACATACCCAGTGACAGAATGACAACATGTCTACTGAGCATGTGATTACTGTAACTAGGAGAACTTAATGACAAGAAAGCACAATTTACTCGATGACTGTCTCTCCTAGCTGCAGCTATCATATACCCAGTGACAGAATGACAACATGTCTACTGAGTAGGAGATTACTGTGACTAGGAGACTGTAATGACAATTATGAAAAACATAATTAACTTGATGAGAGTATCCACTAGCTGCAGCTATCACATACCCGGTAACAGAATGACAACATGTCTACTGAGCAGGTGCTTACTGTAACTATGAGAAATGAATGACGATAAGAAATATATTTTCACTCAATGACAGTATCTCCTAGCTGCAGCTATCACAGACCCAGTGACAGAATGACAACATGTCTACTGAGCATGTGATTACTGTAACTAGGAGAACTTAATGACAAGAAAGCACAATTTACTCGACCACAGTATCATCTTAATGCAGATATATCACATGCCCAGTGACAGAATGATTACATGTCTACTGGGTAAGAGATTACTATGACTAGGAGATTGTAATGACAATTAAGAAAAAGATAGATTGCTTGATGACAGTATCTGCCAGCTGCAACTATCACATACCCAGTGACAGAATGACAACATGTCTACTGAGCAGGTGATTACTGTAACTACGAGAAATGAATGACGATAAGAAATATATTTTCACTCAATGACAGTATCTCCTAGCTGCAGCTATCACAGACCCAGTGACAGAATGACAACATGTCTACTGAGCATGTGATTACTGTAACTAGGAGAACTTAATGACAAGAAAACACAATTTACTCGATAACTGTATCTCCTAGCTGCAGCTATCTCATACCCAGTAACAGAATGACAACATGTCTACTGAGCAGGTGCTTACTGTAACTATGAGAAATGAATGACAATAAGAAATATATTTTCACTCAATGACAGTATCTCCTAGCTGCAGCTATCACATACTCAGTGACAGAATGACAACATGTCTACTAGTACGAGATTATTGTGACAAGGAAATTGTAATTACAATTAAGAAAAACATAATTTACTCGATGACTGTATCTCCTAGCTGCAGCTATCACATACCCAGTGACAGAATTATAACATGTCAACTGGGTAAGAGACTACTGTGACTAGGAGATTGTAATGACAATTAAGAAAAATATAATTTACTCGATGACTGTATCTCCTAGCTGCAGCTATCACATACCCAGTTGCAGAATGATAACATGTGTACTGGGTAAGAGATTACTATGTCTAGGAGATTGTAATGACAATTAAGAAAAATATAATTTACTCGATGACTGTATCTCCTAGCTGCAGCTATCACATACCCAGTGACAGAATGACAACATGTCTACTGAGCAGGTAATAACTGTAACTATGAGAAATGAATGACAATAACAAATATATTTTCACTCAATGAGAGTATCTCTTAGCTGCAGCTATCACATACTCAGTGACAGAATTACAACATGTCTACTTAGTAGGAGATTACTGTGACTAGGAGATTGTAATGACAATTAAAAAAATATATAATTTACTTGATGACAGTATCCACTAGCTGCAGCTGCAGCTATCACATACCCAGTGACAGAATGACAACATGTCTACTGAGCAGGTGATTACTGTAACTATGAGAAATGAATGACAATAAGAAATATATTTTCACTCAATGACAGTATCTCCTAGCTGCAGCTATCACATACACAGTGACAGAATGACAACATGTCTACTGTGCAGGTAATTACTGTAACTAGGAGAACTTAATGACAAGAAAGCACAATTTACTCGGTGACTGTCTCTCCTAGCTGCAGCTATCACATACCCAGTGATAGAATGACAACATGTCTACTGAGCATGTGATTACTGTAACTAGGAGAACATAGTGACAAGAAAGCACAATTTACTCGATGACTGTCTCTCCTAGCTGCAGCTATCACATACCCAGTGACAGAATGAACAGATCTCTACTGAGCAGTTGATTACTGTAACTAGGAGAACTTTATGACAAGGAAGCACAATTTACTCAATGACTGTATCTCCTAGCTGCAGCTATCACATACCCAGTGACAGAATGACAACATGTCTACTGAGCAGGTGATTACTGTAACTATGAGAACTGTTTTACAAGAAAGCACAATTTACTTAATGACTGTATCTCCTAGTTGAAGCTATTACATACCCAGTGACAGAATTACAACATGTCTACTGAGCAGGTGATTACTGTAACTATGAGAAATGAATGACAGTAACAAATATATTTTCACTCAATGATAGTATCTCCTAGCTGCAGCTATCACATACCCAGTGACAGAATGACAACATGTCTACTGAGCTGGTAATTACTGTAACTAGGAGAACTTAATGACAAGAAAGCACAATTTACTCGATGACTGTCTCTCCTAGCTGCAGCTATCACATACCCAGTGACAGAATGACAACATTTCTACCGAGCATGTGATTACTGTAACTAGGAGAACTTAATGACAAGAAAGCACTATTTACTCAATGACCGTATCTCCTAGCTGCAGCTATCACATACCCAGTGACAGAATGACAACATGTTTACTGAGCAGGTGATTACTGTAACTATGAGAAATGAATGACAATAAGAAATATATTTTCACTCAATGACAGTATCTCCTAGCTGCAGCTATCACATACCCAGTGACAGAATGACAACATGTCTACTGAGCATGTGATTACTGTAACTAGGAGAACTTAATGACAAGAAAGCACAATTTACTCAATGACTGTATCTCCTAGCTGCAGCTATCACATACCCAGTGACAGAATGACAACATGTCTACTGAGCAGGTGATTACTGTAACTATGAGAAATGAATGACAATAAGAAATATATTTTCACTCAATGACAGTATCTCCTAGCTGCAGCTATCACATACCCAGTGACAGAATGACAACATGTCTACTGAGCATGTGATTACTGTAACTAGGAGAACTTAATGACAAGAAAGCACAATTTACTCAATGACTGTATCTCCTAGCTGCGGCTATCACATACCCAGTGACAGAATGACAACATGTCTACTGAGCATGTGATTACTGTAACTAGGAGAACTTAATGACAAGAAAGCACAATTTACTCAATGACTGTATCTCCTAGCTGCAGCTATCACATACCCAGTGACAGAATGACAACATGTCTACTGAGCAGGTGATTACTGTAACTATGAGAAATGAATGACAATAAGAAATATATTTTCACTCAATGACAGTATCTCCTAGCTGCAGCTATCACATACCCAGTGACAGAATGACAACATGTCTACTGAGCATGTGATTACTGTAACTAGGAGAACTTAATGACAAGAAAGCACAATTTACTCGATGACTGTCTCTCCTAGCTGCAGCTATCACATACCCAGTGACAGAATAACAACATGTCTACTGAGAAGGTGATTACCTTAACTAGAAGAAATGAATAATAATTAGGAATAACACAATTTATTCGATGACAGTATCTGCTAATTGCAGCAATAACATACTAGCAGAATGTCAATATGTCTACTTTGCGGGTGATTACTGAACTAGGTGATCACCCGCAAAAATATATTTTTCTCTCATTACTATAGTAATTACTTAAAATACCTTCGTTTTTAAAACACCTTATTTACTTAGACTAAAGATAATTATTATAAATTAAAAATATGTTTTTAGTGTGACGCGTCTCGCAATGGTAACCCTCGATAGCAACTTACTGTGCCAAAAATCTTTGTATTCGTCTATTTGTGGAATATTTTAATTACGTCATTTAATTATAAGTTATTAACTTGGTTAATTAATTTATTACCTGCTAAATGTTCACGAATGAGGTAGCGTTTGCTATTTTTTTTTTTAATTTGCAATAACAAAGAGTTCATACAAAACAATAAACGACTTCCGGTAATTGGAACTTTGTTTAATGAATTGACATATTTTTTTATTTTAACACAGATCAACGATCTTAAGTTTTTTTAGTCTCTGTTAGGAAAAGAAGCTCCGTTTATTGTGCAATTTGCGTTATTAATAATAATAATCATCAAATTTCTTCAGGAAAGCAAATAGAGACATACATGTCAACTGAGCAGGTGATTACTGTAACTGGGCGAATGTTATGAAAATTAAGAAAAACATAATTTACTAGACGACAATATCTGCTAACTGCAGCTACCACATATCCAGTGACAGAATGACGATATGTCTACTGAGTTGGTGATTACTGTAACTAAAAGATATTAACGATAATTAAAAAAACACTATTTATTCAATGACATTATCAGCTTGCTGCAGCTATCACATACCCAGTGACAGAATGAGAATGATAACATGTCTACTGAAGAGGTGATTACTGTAATTAGGAGAACTTTATGACAAGAAAGCACAATTTACTTGATGACTATCTCCTAGCTGCAGCTATCACATGCCCAGTGACAGAATGTCAACATGTCTACTGAGCAGGTGATTACTGTAACTAAAAGATATAATAAAAAAGTTAAATAAAAAAAACACTATTTATTCGATGACAGTACCTCCTAGCTGCAGCTATCAAACACCCAGTGACAAAATGACAACATGTGTACTGAGCAGGTGAATACAGTAACAAGGAGAATGTTATGGCAAGAAAACACAAATTACTCGATGACTGTATCTCCTAATTGCAGCTATCACATACCCAGTGACGGAATGACAACATGTCTTCTGAGCAGGTGATTACTGTAACTATAAGAAATGAATGACAATAAGAAATATATTTTCACTCAAAGACGGTATCTCCTAGCTGTAGCTATCAAACACCCAGTGACAAAATGACAACATGTGTACTGAGCATGTGATTACTGTAACTAGGAGAACTTTAAGACAAGAAAACACATTACTCGATGACCGTATCTCCTAGCTGCGGCTATCACATACTCAGTGACAGAATGACAATATGTCTACTGAGCAGGTAATTACTGTAACTATGAGAAATGAATGACAATAAAAAATATGTTTTCACTCAATGCCAGTATCTGCTAGCTGCAGCTATCACATATCCAGTGACAGATTGAACACATGTCTACTGAGCAGGTGATTACTGTAACTAAAAGATATGAACTTATAATTAAAAAAAGCACAATTTACTCAATGACTGTATCTCCCAGTTGCAGCTATCACATACCCAGTGACAGAATGACAACATGTCTACTGAGCAGGTGATTACTGTAACTAGGAGAACTTGAAGACAAGAAAATACATTACTCGATGACCGAATCTCCTAGCTTCAGCTATCACATACCCAGTGACAGAATGACATGTCTACTGAGTAGGTGATTACTTAACTATGAGAAATGAATGACAATAAGAAATATATTTTCACTCGATGACCGTACCTCCTAGCTGCAGCTATCACATACCCAGTGACAGAATGACAACATGTCTACCGAGCATGTGATTACTGTAACTAGGAGAACTTAATGACAAGAAAGCACTATTTACTCAATGACTGTATCTCCTAGCTGCAGCTATCACATACCCAGTGACAGAATGACAACATGTTTACTGAGCAGGTGATTACTGTAACTATGAGAAATGAATGACAATAAGAAATATATTTTCACTCAAGACGGTATCTCCTAGCTGCAGCTATCAAACACCCAGTGACAAAATGACAACATGTGTACTGAGCATGTGATTACTGTAACTAGGAGAACTTTAAGACAATAAAACACATTACTCGATGACCGTATCTCCTAGCTGCGGCTATCACATACTCAGTGACAGAATGACAATATGTCTACTGAGCAGGTGATTACTGTAACTAAAAGATATGAACTTATAATTAAAAAAAGCACAATTTACTCAATGACTGTATCTCCTAGTTGCAGCTATCACATACCCAGTGACAGAATGACAACATGTCTACTGAGCAGGTGATTACTGTAACTAGGAGAACTTTATGACAAGAAAGCACAATTTACTCAATGAGTGTATCTCCTAGCTGCAGCTATCACATACCCAGTGACAGAATGACAACATGTCTACTGAGCAGGTGATTACTGTAACTATGAGAACTGTTTTACAAGAAAGCACAATTTACTTAATGACTGTATCTCCTAGTTGAAGCTATCACATACCCAGTGACAGAATGACAACATGTCTACTGAGCAGGTGATTACTGTAACTATGAGAAATGAATGACAGTAACAAATATATTTTCACTCAATGATAGTATCTCCTAGCTGCAGCTATCACATACCCAGTGACAGAATGACAACATGTCTACTGAGTAGGTAATTACTGTAACTAGGAGAACTTAATGACAAGAAAGCACAATTTACTCGATGACTGTCTCTCCTAGCTGCAGCTATCACATACCCAGTGACAGAATGACAACATGTCTACTGAGCTGGTAATTACTGTAACTAGGAGAACTTAATGACAAGAAAGCACAATTTACTCGATGACTGTCTCTCCTACCTGCAGCTATCACATACCCAGTGACAGAATGACAACATGTCTACTGAGCATGTGATTACTGTAACTAGGAGAACTTAATGACAAGAAAGCACAATTTACTCGATGACTGTCTCTCCTACCTGCAGCTATCACATACCCAGTGACAGAATGACAACATGTCTACTGAGCATGTGATTACTGTAACTAGGAGAACTTAATGACAAGAAAGCACTATTTACTCAATGACTGTATCTCCTAGCTGCAGCTATCACATGCCCAGTGACAGAATGACATGTCTACTGAGCAGGTGATTACTGTAACTATGAGAATGTTATTACAATTAACAAAAACATAATTTACTTGATGACAGCATCCACTAGCTGCAGCTATCACATACCCAGTGACAGAGTGACAACATATTTACTGACCAGGTGATTACTGTAACTACGAGAACTTAATGACAAGAAAGCACAATTTACTCGACGACATTATCATCTAAATGCAGCTATCACATACCCAGAGACAGAATAACATCATGTCTACTGGGCATGTGATTACTGTAACTAGGAGAAATGAATTACAATTAAGATAATCACAATACTCGATAATATTATCTGCTAGCTGCAGCTATCAAATACCCAGTTACAGAGGGACAACATGTGTACTGAGCATGTGATTACTGTAACTAGGAGAACTTTAAGACAATAAAACACATTACTCGATGACCGTATCTCCTAGCTGCGGCTATCACATACTCAGTGACAGAATGACAATATGTCTACTGAGCAGGTGATTACTGTAACTAAAAGATATGAACTTATAATTAAAAAAAGCACAATTTACTCAATGACTGTATCTCCTAGTTGCAGCTATCACATACCCAGTGACAGAATGACAACATGTCTACTGAGCAGGTGATTACTGTAACTAGGAGAACTTTATGACAAGAAAGCACAATTTACTCAATGAGTGTATCTCCTAGCTGCAGCTATCACATACCCAGTGACAGAATGACAACATGTCTACTGAGCAGGTGATTACTGTAACTATGAGAACTGTTTTACAAGAAAGCACAATTTACTTAATGACTGTATCTCCTAGTTGAAGCTATCACATACCCAGTGACAGAATGACAACATGTCTACTGAGCAGGTGATTACTGTAACTATGAGAAATGAATGACAGTAACAAATATATTTTCACTCAATGATAGTATCTCCTAGCTGCAGCTATCACATACCCAGTGACAGAATGACAACATGTCTACTGAGTAGGTAATTACTGTAACTAGGAGAACTTAATGACAAGAAAGCACAATTTACTCGATGACTGTCTCTCCTAGCTGCAGCTATCACATACCCAGTGACAGAATGACAACATGTCTACTGAGCTGGTAATTACTGTAACTAGGAGAACTTAATGACAAGAAAGCACAATTTACTCGATGACTGTCTCTCCTACCTGCAGCTATCACATACCCAGTGACAGAATGACAACATGTCTACTGAGCATGTGATTACTGTAACTAGGAGAACTTAATGACAAGAAAGCACTATTTACTCAATGACTGTATCTCCTAGCTGCAGCTATCACATGCCCAGTGACAGAATGACATGTCTACTGAGCAGGTGATTACTGTAACTATGAGAAATGAATGACAATAAGAAATATATTTTCACTCGATGACCGTACCTCCTAGCTGCAGCTATCAAACACCCAGTGACAAAATGACAACATGTCTACTGAGCAGGTGAATGCTGTAACTAATAGATAGAATTGACATTCAAGAAAAACATAATTTACTCAATGACAGTTCTTGCCAGACGCAACTATCAAATACCCAGTGACAGAGAGACAACATGTCTATTGAGCAGGTGATGACTGTAACTAGGAAGACTTCATTAAAAGGAAGCACAATTTACTCGATGACTGTATCTCCTAGCTGCAGCTCTCACATACCCAGTGACAGAATGACAACATGTGCACTGAGTAGGTGATTACTGTAACTAGAATAAATTAATAAATATTAAGAACAAAATATAATTTACTCGACCGCAGTATCATCTAAAAGCAGATATCACATACCCAGGGACAGAATGACAACATGTCTACTGAGTAGGTGATTATTGTAACTAGAGCAAAATGAATGACATTAAAGAAAAACACAATTTACTCGATGACTGTATCTTATAGCTGCAGCTATCACATGCCCAGTGACACAATGTCAACATGTCTACTGAGCAGGTGATTACTGTGACTAGGAGAATGTTATTACAATTAACAAAAACATAATTTACTTGATGACAGCATCCACTAGCTGCAGCTATCACATACCCAGTGACAGAGTGACAACATATTTACTGACCAGGTGATTACTGTAACTACGAGAACTTAATGACAAGAAAGCACAATTTACTCGACGACATTATCATCTAAATGCAGCTATCACATACCCAGAGACAGAATAACATCATGTCTACTGGGCATGTGATTACTGTAACTAGGAGAAATGAATTACAATTAAGATAATCACAATACTCGATAATATTATCTGCTAGCTGCAGCTATCAAATACCCAGTTACAGAGGGACAACATGTCCACTGAGCAGGTGATTACTGTAACGAGGAGAACTTAATGACAAGAAAGCAAAATTTACTCAATGACTGTATCTCCTAGCCGCAGCTATCATATATTCAGTGACAAAATGACAACATTTCTACTGAGCAGAGAAAAACACAATTTACTCGATAACATTATCTGCTAGCTGCAGCTATCAAATACTTAGGGACAGAATGACATCATGTCTACTGAGCATGTGATTACTGTAACTAGGAGAACTTTTTGACAAGAAAGCACAATTTACTCAATGACTATTTCCTAGTTGAAGCTATCACATACCCAGTGACAGAATGACAACATGTCTACTAAGCAGGTGATTACTGTAACAAGAAGAAATGTATAAATATTAAGAAAAAATTATAATTTACTCAAAGAGCCGTCGTAGCTCAGGGGCTAGGCGCTCGCTTTAAATTTCATAGTACGCGAGTGACCTGGGTTCGATTCCCGGTGCCGGCACCACTAAAATTGTTAATTGCAATTTTAAGTGCTGATTTACCACGTGCTCGGCGGTGAAGGAAAACATCGTGAGGAAACCTGCATGTCTGAGGAATAAAAAAAATATTTCCAACACATGTGAAGTCCGCCAACCCGCATTGGAGCAGCGTGGCGGATTCTTCCTAGCTCCAAAACCCTCTCAGAAATGAGAGAAGGCCTGTGCTCAGTAGTGGGACATTTATAGGCTGAAACTTTACTTTTTTTACTTTTATAATTTACTCGACGACAGTATCATCTAAATACAGCTATCACATACCCAGTGACAGAATGACAACATGTCTTCTGAGTAAGTCATGACTGTAACTAGGAGAACTTAATGACAAAAAAGAACAATTTACTGAATGACTATCTCCTAGCTGCAGCTATCACATACCCAGTGACAGAATGACAACATGTCTACTGAGCAGGTGATTACTGTAACTAGGAGAACTTAATGACAAGAAAGCACAATTTACTCGACGACATTATCATCTAAATGCAGCTATCACATACCCAGTGACAGAATGACAACATGTCTACTGAGCAGGTGATTACTGTAACTAGGAGAACTTAATGACAAGAAAACACAATTAACTCGATGACTGTCTCTCCTAGCTGCAGCTATCACATACCCAGTGACAGAATGACAACATGTCTACTGAGCAGTTGATTACTGTATCTAGGAGAACTTAATGATAAGAAAGCACAATTTACTCGATGACTGTCTCTCCTAGCTGCAGCTATCACATACCCAGTGACAGAATGACAACATGTCTACTGAGCAGGTGATTACTGTAACTATGAGAAATGAATGACAATAAGAAATATATTTTCACTCAATGACAGTATCTCCTAGCTGCAGCTATCACATACCCAGTGACAGAATGACAACATGTCTACTGAGCAGGTGATTACTGTAACTAGGAGAACTTAATGACAAGAATGCACAATTTACTGCATGATGTATCTCCTAGCTGCAGCTATCACATACCCAGTGACAGAATGACAACATGTCTACTGAGCAGGTGATTACTGTATCTAGGAGAACTTAATGACAAGAAAGCACAATTTACTCGACGACATTATCATCTAAATGCAGCTATCACATACCCAGTGACAGAATGACAACATGTCTACTGAGCAGGTGATTACTGTAACTAGGAGAACTTAATGACAAGAAAACACAATTAACTCGATGACTGTCTCTCCTAGCTGCAGCTATCACATACCCAGTGACAGATTGACAACATGTCTACTGAGCAGTTGATTACTGTATCTAGGAGAACTTAATGATAAGAAAGCACAATTTACTCGATGACTGTCTCTCCTAGCTGCAGCTATCACATACCCAGTGACAGAATGACAACATGTCTACTGAGCAGGTGATTACTGTAACTATGAGAAATGAATGACAATAAGAAATATATTTTCACTCAATGACAGTATCTCCTAGCTGCAGCTATCACATACCCAGTGACAGAATGACAACATGTCTACTGAGCAGGTGATTACTGTAACTAGGAGAACTTAATGACAAGAATGCACAATTTACTGCATGACGTATCTCCTAGCTGCAGCTATCACATACCCAGTGACAGAATGACAACATGTCTACTGAGCAGGTGATTACTGTATCTAGGAGAACTTAATGACAAGAAAGCACAATTTACTCGACGACATTATCATCTAAATGCAGCTATCACATACCCAGTGACAGAATGACAACATGTCTACTGAGCAGGTGATTACTGTAACTAGGAGAACTTAATGGCAAGAAAGCACAATTAACTCGATGACTGTCTCTCCTAGCTGCAGCTATCACATACCCAGTGAGAGAATGACAACATGTCTACTGAGCAGGTGATTACTGTATCTAGGAGAACTTAATGACTAGAAAGCACAATTTACTCGATGACTGTCTCTCCTAGCTGCAGCTATCACATACCCAGTGACAGAATGACAACATGTCTACTGAGCATGTGATTACTGTAACTAGGAGAACTTAATGACAAGAAAGCACAATTTACTCGATGACTGTCTCTCCTAGCTGCAGCTATCACATACTCAGTGACAGAGTGACAACATGTCCACTGAGGAGGTGATTACTGTAACTATGAGAACTGTTTTACAAGAAAGCACAATTTACTTAATGACTGTATCTCCTAGTTGAAGCTATTACATACCCAGTGACAGAATGACAATATGACTACTGAGCAGGTGATTACTGTAACTAGAAGAAATGAATGACATCAAAATCACAATTTACTCGATAACAGTATCTCCTAGCTGCAGCTATCACATACCCAGTGACAGAATGGCAACATGTCCTCTGAGCAGGTGTTACTGTAACCAGGAGAATGTTATTACAATTAAGAAAAACATAATTTATTTGATGACAGCATTCACTAGCTGCAGCTATCACATACCCAGTGACAGAATGACATCATGTCTACTGAGCAGGTGATTACTAGAAGTAATTGAAGATCACGGTAAATGTTCACACATTAATGTTCTGAGTGACACAGCGGTTATTATTGACAGATTTGTTATTATGGATAGACTGATCTTACCATGAGGTGAACGGCTTGCTCGTTTCGTCACTTTATCCAATAAAAAAAACATTACCTTTTATTTATTTTGAAGTAATTTTTGTATAAGTATATATGTAGTATTTAATGTTATACAAGAATTGATAGAGGCTTTGTATGTAGGGCATTTGATAGTTTCATATAAGAATACCAATGAGACAGCTCGCCTGAGTCCTCGATCATCCACTCATTAAATTCGCATTTCTTCACAATTTACAAATTATTGCATAACTCTGCCCTGTCTGTTTGTTACCTTTTCTCGGTTTAACCGCTGAACCGAACTTGACGAAATTTGGCACAGAGATAGCTTGCATCCTGGAGACGGACATAGGATACTTTTTATCTCGGAAAATCAAATAGCTCCCACGGCATATTTAAAAACCTATATCCACGCGGACGAAGTCTATGGCCTTAGCTAGTAGCCCATAAATTCCTTCGATTTTAGAAACACTCAATATTTTTAACCGACTTCAAAAAAGGAGGAGGTTCCATATTTGTCTGTATATGTACGAGTATATTTGGCATTACTTCTTGATTTAATAATTATATTTTATATAGTTAATGGAATTAGGCGTTACTTTGCGGAAATCCATTATAATGAAAGAAAGGAAATTAATTTCCTAAGATCCCATGCAAAATATAAAATGGTGTGTACTACCTAGTTTTTGAAGAGCACCGCCCGCCCTCCCTCAGTAGCGTGCACAAGCGAACTAACACCGCCACCGGATACCCTCCACCGCTATAATACTACCACTGAAGTCGAGACCACGACACGTGATTCGCCGATTTCCTTGCCTTAATTATATTTTGTGTACTTTTGTAACTTGTTTTTCTAACCGTATTGCACTGTCACTAACAATATCAAAATATTTATTATCTGTTAAACACGCACTTTTCCCGACGTTGATCCTTGGCGGGATGTGTCAGAACTGTGGCCAAAATGTTTTGCATGTGACAATTTATAGTGCATTTTTAATTATGGTTAATTAACGATGGGTTATTACGTTGGTTCATTAATATATTACCTGCGAAATACAAAATTTTAATCTGTACGTCACTAATGAGGTTGTGATTGTTGTTTTGTACAAAATTTTCAATAACAAGGGGGCTGTTTAGTAATTAATTAAACAAGACACTAACGGTCTCATCAACAAAAAAAACATAGATGGTTTATAACCTTGCAGTCAAATATATACAAATTCCCAGATCCCTATAAATCTATTATTAGTATTTTTTTAAGAATAAGACTATTATACTTCTTGAACATGTATTCACCTTTATAATTTTACTCATACTACATACATACAATCACGCCCTTTTCCCATATAAGGGGTAAGCAGAGGCCACAACTTAGCCCACTTTTCGCCGCCATGGGAAACGACTCACACTACAACATCAGAAATCAGATGCTAACAACTATATGCATGCGTTTACAAAAACAAATGTGCGTGGCAATTGAATATTTGCGATATTTCTACTATTTTATTTTATTTTTTTATACTTTTATGAATATTTCACATCGGAATTCGGAATTATCAAACAGAAATGTTCTGGGTGTCACAGCATTTGCAATGGGCAGGCGTTGCACTTACCGTCGGGTGAATGTTTTGCTCGTTTCGTCACTTGATTCAATAAAACCAAAAAAACCCATAAAACATTGTATTTCAATCTTCAAAGAGACTATCATAGACAATCGAAGCACGCTGCATGACAAAAATTTCAAACAGATTCTATCTTACAGTATGTATAAATGTATTTAGTTTCTGTGCATTTTAAAATCGGATTGTTATCTAGTTTCTTTTAATTATTTTTTTAAATTATATCTGTACTCCTTAGCAAGCTAAGGATGCTTAGAGCCTTAGCATATTCTCTGCTCAACCCAAACGTAGATTATAGAATGCCTCTAAGCATTAAGTCCGCCTTTTTGTACACTTTCCGTGCAAATAAAGTTTCAATAAATAAATACATATAAAAGTGAATAGGAAAATCAAGCAGTAGTGTGCAAACATTACTGTGTTTCGGTTTGACGTGCACTGAGAGCAAGCGTAATCACTGGGCATATGAGACTTAAGAACTGATTTCTCAAGGTGACGGGCGCAGTGTGGTGCCACTCGTTGTTCCAGGTGACACATCGTTTGTTATAGGCAGAAAGTTTTGCTCGTCTCATCACTTTATCCAATAAAAAAATGATCAACTAGAGAAACCGTCGCTGGTTTCTCGCGAGTTCTATCCACGACAAAATGAGGTTCCATGTTTTGTAATATGTAATGAATCTATCATTACATAACATGGATAAGATATTAAAATGTAACACCTGCCCATAAGTAATGCTCTGTCACCTACTTTGCGTTGTATTTTTTTATTGGAGAAATATACGAGACTTGCCAAAGGTTTAGAATATTTCTGTGCGTCACACTGCGCCCGTCCCCCTGAGTCGTCAGTTCCAAAGACTTACATGCCCACGGATTACACTAGCTCTCAGTGCCCATCAGAACGAAACAGCAATGTCTGCTCACTACCGCTTCAAGGCAGAATAACTGGTAATAACCTAGACGGACTCCTGCATAGGAATCCTACCACTAGTAGGTTCAGTTGTTCCTCCCTACCCCTCTCATCAAAAGATATCGGTGTAACATTTAAATTGATACACAGAGGTGCTTCTAGTCCTTTGACGCTGTTTATAATGACAATACATCTCCTGGCTTCATTCCTTGCTTGTAAAATGTAACAGAGAGCCGTGGTAGCTCAGGGGCTAGGCGCTCGCTTTAAATTTCATAGTACGCGAGTGATCTGGGTTCGATTCCCGTTGCCGGCACCACTAAAATTGTTAATTGCAATTTTAAGTGCTGATTTACCACGTGCTCGGCGGTGAAGGAAAACATCGTGAGGAAACCTGCATGTCTGAGAAATAAAAAAATATTTCGAAGACATGTGAAGTCCGCCAACCCGCATTGGAGCAGCGTGGCGGATTCTTCCTAGCTCCAAAAACCCTCTCAGAAATGAGAGGAGGCCTGTGCTCAGCAGTGGGACATTTATAGGCTGAAACTTTACTTTTTTTTTAAAATGTAACAATGGCCTCCAGAGCTACTTCTGTTTCCTCCTGCTCCTTCCGAGATAGTAGTATCCTACACCTTATAGTTCTTTTCCCAACTTCCCATTCCCTATCCCAAGTCCATTTTCTACCTAATCCATTTCCTTTCCTCTCCAATAAGCCAGTGGGAACGAAATTAGGGGCAACAATTTGAACTAATACCAAATGAGCGGCGACGCGGTTCGCCTCTTATATAACCTGAATATTTGCTGCGCAATTTATACATACATACATAAGATCACGACTGTATCCCATAAGGGGTAGTCAGAGACTGGGCACTCACTGCAAAAACAGATGACTGCCACAATCCAGGTTTCACCAAAACAGTATAATGAAATTTATAGACTGTATTATAAAAAATTAAACGATTACAGTTGTTATTTGTTTACAAACATTTGTATATTTTTAAACAATAACACAAATGCAAAACAATAATAACGATAAACAAAAATGTCAAGTCGTTAATTACAAATAATGTACAAAAAAATATTTTTCTACAATATAGACAAACACTGCGCGTAATTATGTATTATGTGTTGTTGTATGTTACTTCCTAATCTTTTACCGATTTTGTTGTGACAACTATGCAGAACGTAAACACGAAAACAAAACTCGTGGTAGGATTCCTATGGAAGGAATCCGTCTAGGTAGGTACCACGCCAGGGCCAGTTATTCTGCCGTGAAGCAGTAGTGTGCAAGCATTACTGTGTTTCGGTTTGAAGGGCACTGTGAGCTAGCGTAATCACTGGGCATTTGAGACTTAAGAACTGATGTCTCTGGGTGACGGACGCAGTGTGGTGTCACACAGAAATATTCTGGGTGACACAGCATTTGTTGTGGGCGGACGTTGCACCTACCATCAGGTGAACGTTTTGCTCGTTTCGCCACTTTATATAATAAAAAAAACATACAAGCTTGTTTATGATTAATGTCAAGTAACAATTTTTTTATGAAAGAAAGGGACGAGAAAAGCAAATCGTTCATCGTAATGCCGCCATAAGCTTCCCAGTACCTAGTGCCCTTAGTTTGATTGCCGGTGCTGACATGTCTAAAATTGTTCTGCACATTTAACTGATTATTTCAGCGGTGAAGGAAAACATCGTGAGGAAACCTGCATGTCTGAGGAATACAATATTTCGAGGACGTGTGAAGTCCGCCGCTGTATTGCGGCAGCGTGGCGGATTTTTCGGCTCCAAATTCCACTCAGAAATTAGTGGAGGTGTCCGCTCAGCATTGCGACGTTTATAGGCTGTAACTTTTATCTATACAAATAAATAAAATTGAAGTGTCTGTTTGTAATAACAAAATAACATCTTTTTACTAAATGCTTATGAAAGTATATACAGTACTTATAAGAAATAAAACTATTTAAATTGTTTGTCTGTCTGTCTATCTGACTGTCTGTTCCGGCTAATCTCCGAAACGGCTGAACCGATTTTGACGAGACTTACTAACAGATAGCTTATAGCGGGGGTAACTTAGGCTACTTTAATTTTAGAAAAATAATTAAATCCTGAAAATCCGATTCAAATAGGTAAGTATATAGATACATCATCGATTGGGGGCTGCTTTTTAGGCGGGTGAAACCTGGGCATGTGAGACTTAAGAACTGATGTGTCTGGGTGACGAGCGCAGTGTGGTGTCACACAGAAATGTTCTGATGACACAACCTTTGTGATTGGTAGACGTTGCACTTACCATCAGGTGAACGTTTTGCTCGTTTCGTCACTTTATTAAATAAAAAAACAACACAACCAGTAAGATATAAATGGGCTAGCTCCAGGGAAAGAGTTTACCGTCGCTGAATACTATTGTAAGTTATCCTTCGGTATGGTTGTTGTCAAGAACTGGGGACACATATACTATCATTCAAGGGAATGACGATGGAAAATCCTGGTATTAACGGTATATGTATAACATCGATCGAAGTCGAGAGTTTTACGCGAGAGAAACCGCGGGCCAGCTAGTTTTCTAATACAAACACATAACTCGAACACTTAACAGTAATATATAGATTCAAACTTAGCAATTTCTTAACTTTCGATGACGTTCTCAGCGAGTCTATTCAGTGAGACAGCTTTATGATATACAAACTCACTCATAAGCCATGTCACTAAATTGACCAACCAAGATATAGAAAAACTCTTCGATCACGATCCAGGATCACTAGGTCCAGCTTGAGGATTCCAAAAGTTTGATGTCTCTTGATGTTCCTTGACACTTGGAGTAGTGTAACTGTATTGGATCCCTATGATAGAATACATCTCTTAGACAAGCAACATTCAGTAACTTGCAGCCTTTAGTAACTTTAAACTCGGAAACTGAAGCCTCTTCCATAGTTTGCCACGAAGTAGTCGTAAGCCTTCTCCGTCTTTCCATTTTGCTCTAGTTGAATTATATAGATTGATCAAGATCACGTCGCAAGCAATTGGAATAAATAACATAACTTACCGCCAGCGGTCCCCAAACTGTTCCGCGGAACACAAGTGTTCTGTTGAATCTGATTTTTTATTTTTTTTTATTTGACAAAGTGACGAGACGAGCAAAACGTTCACCTGATGGTAAGTGCAACGTCTGCCCATAACAGATGCTGTGTTACTCAGAATATTTCTGTGTAGCACCACACTGCGCCCGTCACCATGAGACATAAGTTCTTAAGTCTCATATGCCCAGTGATTACACTAGCTCTTAGTGCCATTCAAACCGAAACAGTAATGTCAGCACACTACTGCTACACGGCTAGACATATTCCTGCATAGGAATCCTACCACTATGGAAATAAAGTGTAATCCATACTAATATTATAAATACGAAAGTAACTCTCACTGTCCCTCTGTCTGTTTGTTACCTTTTCATGGCTCAACCGCTGAACTGATTTTGACGCACTTTGTCACGGAGATAGCTTGCATCCTGGAGACGGACATAGGACACTTTATCCCGGAAAATCAAGCAGTTCCCACTGGATATTTAAAATACGTATTTCCGCGCGAACGAAGTCGAAGGCGTAAGCTAGTAGTAAATAAAGTTTTATTTATGGTTTTCAAAACTTCAATTTCACCAGCACCTTTCGTAAAGGCCTCATGGTTTTTCACTTACGTATTAGGACTCCTTTAGCTTGATACTACCACTCCATCTCATCCAATGGATCTCGTAAAAGGCGAGTAAGGAATTAAACTGCACTGTGCACCCAACAGCGCATGGTGGCGATGGGCTCACCACCTATCACACCAAGTGCATTATATTGTTTTAGTGAAACGTGGATTGTGGCAGTCATCTGTTTTTGCAGTGAGTGCCCAGTCTCTGACTACCCCTCATGGGATACAGTCGTGATCTTATGTATGTATATATGTATGTAGCTTGACACTTGGTCTTCAATAAACGGTATCGGGGAACTTTCAGAAACTGTTCATTAATTATTTATTTATTGAAACAGTCATAAACTATGTTCCAGTGTCAAGTAACATATATTATCCAAGTATACAATCTTCAAGCAGCGAGACTTCTTTTCGATCAACAGTAAAATGATAGTTGTATTTTACTGAAGATCTGTTGGACTCCATACAAAATGAAAAGTACAATTTTGCTCTTGAATTGAATTTTCCAATGACTGTACACTTTCACGAGCACTTGCTGCATAATAAACTATCAAAATTAAACATCAAAACTCAATATATATGCAGTAATTACAAAATTCAATAAAAAAACTACCGCGACTTTTCGAGTTGGCGCCAAAAGTTCAAGAACTAAATATTCTTTAGGTATATATTGTATATATACATAGTTTTATTAGTTATCACATTTGTGGTTAACAGCGTGTTTATTTATTTGTGAGGTCCGATGTAGTCGTCGCTTGAAATTTTTCGGCGTTTTTGAAAAAGTCCAAACTTGTGACATTTTTACAAATTTTTTTTTAAAAATGGCTGTTTGTTGGCGAATTGAGAAGCATCTACCACCCCATCTGATCCCGTGGGTGTCGTAAAAGTCGACAGAGACAAAATCAAAACCGGGACATGAGCAGCACAATTTTTTATGGATCATCTCAATGAATAAACTGCGGTTGCCAACCCGCCTGCCAAGCGTGGCAGCTATGGCAAAATTCCTCCCACAATGAGAGCTACAAACTTGTAGCAATCTATGGGGGAGGCCTATGTTCAGCAGTGGACTAGTGATAGGCTCAAATGATGATGATATTGTTGAGATTATAGAATCGACCGCCTGGTCCGGTGGTCAGTGCGCCGGGTTGCTCTGCTAGTCACGTTAGTTCTGTAGTTATTTCTGAAAACGTCAGTTTTCTCAATGTCACTGGAACTCGCAACCTCCCAATTAAAAATAGTTCCGACCTATCTGTTTGTGGTCAGATACCTTTCACTATCAGTAACAAATGATAACGGTGACTGTTACACATCGATGGTGAATGGTGTAACGTTTAAGCTAGTAATATGTTATGGTATAGGCAGACTTTCAGAATAAAGAAGCATGAAATATTTCATGTGAACTTGTTTAGGTACGATGAGAGTAAAATATGAATACGTTTCTTAACGTTTCTTTCGCAAAAACATGCATCATGCATCTCGTTTCCCGCGGGGGCGAAAAATGAGCTATGGGTGCAGTCTCTGACATGTTTAAAGCAGAAAATTCTATGTATGTATGTTTATTTTTTGACTTGCTTTTTTATTGGATAAGGTGATGAAACGAGCAAAACGTTCACCTGATGGTAAGTACAACATCTGCCCATAACAAATGCTGTATCACCCTGAAAATTTCTGTCTGACACCACAATGTGCCCATCACTCTGAGACATAAGTTCTTAAGTCTCATATGCCCAGTAATTACGCTAGCTCACAGTGCCCTTCAAACCGAAACACAGGAATGTTTGCACACTACTGCTTCACGGCAGAATAACTGGCCCTGGGGTGGTACTTACCTAGACGGATTCCTGCATAGGAATCCTACCACCAGTGCTTATTCCGCCTGTCGAAAACAAAGCGATTATCCAGCCCTTCCTTTACTCTAGTTTTTCAGAATCACTATATTTTTTTAGTTCGACTTATTTGCCAGCAATTTTTAATGATTCGTTACAATCATAAGATAAGAATACCACGAAATCATCATTAACTAATTGTTCGAGTTACATCGTCATATTTTGATAATTAATTAACGATTTCATCAGGTGATAATCAAATAATGACTTTGTTGTCAGGTTATCGTTACCAAGTTCTATTATCTCATTTGCTCGATTTTGTTATAAACTAGATATGGTCATTATTATAAACTAACTGATCCCGCGACTTCGCCTAAATGGTTCTAAAAATTCCGTGGAAACTATTTGATTTTAGGAGCCGTGGTAGCTCAGGGGCTAGGCGCGCGCTTTAAATTTCATAGTACGCGAGTGACCTGGGTTCGATCCCCGGTGCCGGCACCTCTGAAATTGTTATTTTAACTACTGATTTACCACGTGCTCGTCGGTGAAGGAAAACATCGTGAGGAAACCTGCATGTCTGAGAAATAAAAAATATTTCGAAGACATGTGAAGTCCGCCAACCCGCATTGGAGCAGCGTGGCGGATTCTTCCTAGCTCCAAAACCCTCTCAGAAATGAGAGGAGGCCTGTGCTCAGCAGTGGGACATTTATTGGATGAAACTTTACATTACTTTTTTTTATATTTGATTTTCCGGCACAATAAGTATCCTATGTCCGTCTCCAGAATATATATCTTTGCTGATTTTCGTCACGATCTTCAACGGTTGAGCTTTGAAAAGGTAAATAGACTTAGGGACAGAGGGTGTTACTTTCGCAATTATAATATTAGTATGGATAAGTCATTACTATATTTAAACATACTAAAGATCTGGGCGTTCGAAATAATTTCAAAGCACTCGAACAACTAGGGTTGTCGACGACCCTATACCATATAATAATAAAATTTGTCTAAAAATTAAAATAAATAATATAATAAATGAAATATTTGTTCTTGTTCTTCTTAATAATGTTAATAATAAGTGACCTGCAATTTATTAGCTGTTAATCGAACAGCTAATGTTCCAGGACGAATTAAATTTCTAATTGTTTCAATTAAAACTATGCTATACAGTATATACATCTATTTAAATAATAAACTTGTAACTAGATGATATCTGTATGTAGGAAGGACATACTTAATAAAAAATAATATGAGGTGTCTCTATAAGAGCAATATTAACTAACTGTGGCTATAAGATACCGTCTGCCAGTGACCATGGGTGCCGTAAGCTCCTTTAAACCTGGTGGTAGGATTCCTATGGAGGAATCCCTCTAGGTAGGTACCACCCCAATGCCAGTTATTCTGCCGTGAAGCAGTAGTGTGCAGACATTACTGTGTGCGAAAGTAACTCTCCCTGTCCCTCTTGTCTGTTCGTTTCCTTTTCACGGCTCAGCCGCTGAACCGATCTTGACGAAATTCGGCACAGAGATATCTTGCGTCCTGAAGACGGACATAGGAACAATCCCAGAGTATTTTTAAAAAAACTTAACCGCGCAAAAAGTATCCCTTGTTCGTCCCCAGGATGCAAGCTATCTCCGTGCCATATTTAGTCAAGATCGGTTCAGCGGCTGAGCCGTGAAAAGGAAACGAACAGACAAGAGGGACAGGGAGAGTTACTTTCGCATTTATAATATTAGTATGGATTACTATGAAATATAAACGATATTAATATAAAGGATATGATTATATATCTTTATATAATAATGAAACCAAAGCGTGTGGTGGCGGCTCGTTAAAAGAACACTACCACTCCATCTCATCCAATGGATTTCGTAAAAGGCGAGTAAGGAATTAAACTGCACTGTGCACCCAACAGCGCATGGTGGCGATGCTCACCACCTATCACACCAAGTGCATGATATTGTTTTGGTGAAACGTGGATTGTGGCAATCATCTGTTTTTGCAGTGAGTGCCCAGTCTCTGACTACCCCTTATGGGATACAGTCGTGATCTTATGTATGTATGTATAATAATGATAGGGTCACAAAATAGTTACTTAATTGATAACAAAATGGGATCTCGCAACGTTTTACGGTATATAGGTTGCGATGCGAGGCTTGGTTTATTTTTTTTAAATTTTTATGTTTTTTGGGATAGTATTGAATAAAACTAGGTATACGGATTTTATCGCGTAAAATAACGTCGTATTTTTATTGGATAAAGTGTTGAAACGAGCAGAATTACCATCATCATCATTTCAGCCTATCAGTCCACTGCCGAACATAGGCCTCCCCCATAGATTACTACAAAAGTTTGTACCTCTCATTTTAGGAGAATTTTGCCATAGTTATATATATAGCAAAACGTTCACCTGATGGTAAGTGCAACGTCTGCCCATTAACAAATGCTGTGTCACCCAGAACATTTGTGTTCTTTAGCTCTCACATGCCCAGTGATTGCGCTACCTCTCAGTGTGCCTTCAGACCGAAACACAGTAACGTTTGAACACTACTACTTCACGGCAGAATAACTGGCCCGGGTTGGGCCAAAGATGATTTTCAAGAGCAAAGTTAATTTCTTACCTTTGTCTGTAGTTTGGTGCCTCAACAAACACTTTCACTTAACCCACAGACAGACAAACGTGTGACTATAACAAAAACAATAGAGTCCAAATGTCACGTGCTTTTGAATTTATATGTCAAATTGATTTCAGTCAGCTGTTTTTGTTTCGGTTCCTTAATCGATATGTGTATCTGAATGTTGTTATTTGTCCGTTTGTTCATTATTTTTTTTGTCTTTAAATAATGCTCCATACTTGAATACATTTATTGCACTTGCACAAAAACTGAGATTCGTCTGTCTGTAGGCCATACAATTTTTGACCGTGCGGGAACCGAACCTGCGACCTATCCCATCGCTTAGCCATTGCGCCAATATACCCAAATCGAGTATTGAGCGTGACTTTGCCACGTAAACTAATCTATAATATGTGTTTTTTATTACAAGTATTGTAATGTTAAACTGATGGCTACGTGGCCTAGTGGTAAGTGTATCGGACTTCTAGGCTGCGAGTCGTAGGTTCGAATCCCAGCCGGAGTCAATATTTTTACAAATAAATAAAGTATGAATTTCTGGACCAGGCGGTCTACGGTGTAACTGTGGTTGGTTTCGTGATCGGTTTCGTGATCGGTTTCGTTTGATCCCATTATCCAATGAATGACCTTCATACGCCAAAATAAAGTAGCCCCCCTCCCCCTCGGTTGTGTTGTGATTGTTCCCGTGTCTCTGGCACTGATGCCTACCTTCGATCTTTTCGTATGAGCCTTACACCGGGTAGGTTAAGACGAATGAGTGCCTCTGTGTTTGCGCGTAAACTTGCGGCACTATAATATCTCCTGCACAGTTGATATCTTACTTGTAGTATTTTGAAGTGGTCGCCGTGGTCGAAAATCGGCAAGGAGCACATTTTTCAATGTAAACCTTATAACCAAATATACAGACAAAAATACATCTGCTTTTTATTTCAGATCATCATTTCACCCCATCACTGCTTGGACTCCCCCGTAGATTTCCACAAAAGTTTGTAGTCCTCATTTTCGGGGAGATTTTGCCGTAGTTGCCACGCTTGGCAGGCGGTTGGCAAGCGCAGTTTTATTCAGATGTTCCAGGTAGATGCTTTCTCGTCTGTCGATTTTTACGACACCCACTGGATGACATGGGGATTCCCTTAAGCCTGATAATTTTACTTTAATTTTACTACATGCATACAGTCACGCCTTTTTCCCATATAAAGGGGTAGGAGAAAGCCACTCATGTAACACACTTTTCGCCCTCGCGGGAAACGAGACCATCCTCAGGGTGGCAAACCACGTCTCAGCCAATTTGGTACGTAGCAAAAAATTCTTTCTTCCCATTGCGTTGCCACGAGCGGTATAATGGCAGCTTTGCATCCTGTGGTGATATTCTGCACGAATAAATGCTGTCCGTACAATACCTTAGTCGCCTCTTACGACACCTCGGTAAGAAGCTGGTGCTATTATACTCTGCCGGACACCTATCGGCTAATAATATATAATACATTAATATCGCCGTGTGGTAGCAGCTTAAGAGAATCTACCACCCCATCCCGTCCCGTGGGTGTCGTAAAAGTCGACAGAGGGAAATTAAAACCAGGAGATGGGCAGCAGCATCCTACTGGAACATCTGAATAAATAAATTGCGGTTGCCAACCCGCCTGCCAAGCGCGGCAACAATGGCAAAATCCCTCCAATATGAGAGCTACAAACTTTTGTGGCTATCAGTGGGGGAGGCCTATGTTCAGCAGTGGGACTTGTGGTAGGCTTAAACGACGACGACATTAATTAGAATAAATTTTTTTTATACATTTTAATTGGTGTTTTAAGTTATAAATATTTATATTTATTTTTACATCAGTGTCCCTTTCTTCGCAGATATTTTTTTCCCTCTTTTCAATTATTTTGCTCTTGTAACCAAATTTGTTCAATTCTAAAATTAACTCTTAAATTGTATGACGGCTGTAATAGATTGACTGAATTCTTCAAAACATTATTGTTATGTATTTTCTTTGCTTTGACTATTCTGAACGAGAAATAATAAATAACAAGCAAACCCGCTGTCTCGACACTAGTCGTGTTATTTCGCACGAAGAACACAAACTTTGCAAGGTTCCGAAAGTGCTTGATTCGCGTAATTTTATACCACGATAGTGAACACACGACGTATTCCTTACGTCTTAAGCAATAGAGACGTTAATTTCACAGTCAACGTATTTTATAATTTTGTTACGTATCGGACTCTTCCGTGCACGATTAATTTGAATATATGTCATGGGCATGTTTTGGTTGAGAAATGCATTGTGCATAGTTTGCCAAGTGTTGCCAGCGTAGGCGATGGTGGTATGACTTCTGTGGCGGAGTCCGTCCAGGTACAGGACCTCACGGACTTACTGGTGGTAGGATTTCTGTGCAGGAATCCGTCTAGGTAAGAAACACCCCAGGGCTAGTTATTCTGCCGTGAAGGAGTAGTGTGAAAACGTTACTGTGTTTTGATTTGAAGGGCACTGAGAGCTAGAGTAATCACTGGGCATATGAGACTTCAGAACTGATGCCTCAGGGTGACGGACGCAGTGTGGTGCCACCCTCTGTCTGACACAGTTGTAGCGACATCTATGTCGCCACATGTGTGCAGCCATTAAGAGTGAGACACACATTACGTAACAAACACTATAAAATGAACTTAATAATTTTTTTAGTAGTTTTATCTCTGCGAGATAAAATCCGTAACGATGTTATCCGCAGCAGAACTAGAGTAACCGACATAGCCATAAGGATTAGCAAGCTGAAGTGGCAATGAGCCGGCCACATAGCTCGTAGAACCGATAACCGTTGGGGAAGAAAGGTTCAAGAGTTGCAACCTCGTACCGGCAAATTCAGTTTAGGGCGACTCCCACTAGATGGAACGATGACCTACACGGTTTTGCAGGAAGTCGATGAATGCAGGTGGCTCAGGACCGTGTTTTGTGGCAATCTATGCGGGAGGCCTATGTTCAACAGTGGACTATAGTAGGCTGAAATGATGATGATGATGAAGATGATGATTTTTTTTTACTTTATGCCAATTTGTAGATCCACTAAGAAAATCCTATAATTATTAATATCTGATATAACTTATAAAGCACAATGTACCCTGTTTAAGGCACCTTAGGTATTTGTGAGGCTAGCCTTTATATAGGATGGCACACGAAAAAATTGCATTTTAAAATTGCTATAAAAAAAGACGGTGGATATTTTTAATTTTTTTTTTATTGAATATCCCCATCATTGCGGTTTGATAGTGGAAGACTACTTCACTCATATGGCTGCGCCACCTGGCTTTGCAGTAGGCCATTCTGTCGACTCAATTTTTCATGACATTTTTAATGGTGTGGCCCTCAATGGCTGCAATGGCGTCTTCAATCTCGTGCTTTAGGTCGTCAATCGTCTCTGGATGGTTGTTATAGCACTTACCCTTGACGACTCCCCACAAAAAATAGTCCAATGGGGTGAAAGCGCAGCTGTTAGGCGGCCAGTTCACATCGCCGTTTCGGCTAATTATGCGATTTCGAACGTACCGCGCTAAAGTTTGACTGTTACGTTGGAACGTCCTGTTGAAACCAAATGCCGCCGTCCTGCTGGAACCAAATGCCGCCGTCCTGCTGGAACCAAATGCCGCCGTCCTGCTGGAACCAAATGCCGCCGTCCTGCTGGAACCAAATGCCGCCGTCCTGCTGGAACCAATATTTTTTTTAATGGTATAAAATGAAGAAACGAGCAACACGTTCACCTGATGGCAAGTGCAACGTCCGCCCACAACAAATGCTGTGTCACCCAGAATATTTCTGTGTGACACCACACTGCGCCCGTCACCTTGAGACATCAGTCCTTAAGTCTCAAATGCCCAGTGATTACGCTAGCTCACAGTGCCCTTCAAACCGAAACACAGTAATGTTTGCACACTGCTGCTTCACGGCAGTAACTGGCTCTGGTGTGGTACCTACTCGTACCTAGACGGATTCCTGCATAGGAATCCTACCACCAGTTTTCTTTTTGTATTATGTAAGGATTAGCAAGCTGAAGTAGAAATGGGCCGGTCATATACCTCATAGAACTGACAGCCATTGGGGGAGAAATGTTCACGAGTGGCAACCTCGTACCGGCAAACGCAGTGTAGGGTGCCGCCCCACTAGATGCGCGACGACCGGCATATTTTTGTGGGAGGTCGACGGATGCAGGTGACTCAGTACCGTGTTTTGTGGCAATCTATAGGGGAGGCCTATGGTCAACAGTGGACTACGATAGGCTGAAATGATGATGATGATGATGAAATAAATAAATGTCCTGGGTGACACACAGACATGACAGTTTTGTTATGGATAGGACGTTGCTTATGTCTCGTCACTATCTCACGTAAAAAAAAGAATCTGTCTGTATTTTCTATTTATCATTGTTCTTTCTTCACCAGGTGGGTTTCAAAGGCTACGGCCTGCCACTAACCCAGTTGTCAGCTTCGGGCAGCTTCACGTACAGCGATGGCGCCACGTACACTATCACCCACGGCTCTGTCATCATCGCAGCGATCACCTCATGCACCAACACGTCCAACCCAACAGTGATGTTGGGGGCTGGTAAGTATTTTTTTTTGTGGATGAATGTGACGAAACGAGGAAATCGTTCACCTGATGGTAAGTGCAGCGACAGCCCACAAAAAACGCTGTGCCACCCTGTAATATCAATTGTTAAGTCTCATAGTAACATAACTTGGAGGTAACTTGGAAGCAACTTGCAAAGAAATTAACTAAAGCAAGTAACTTAAGCAAGCAGCCCCGTATCTATGATTTCTCCGAACTGGGCTGGTGCAAGAACTTGAAAATTTAAAAGATTCCAAAAACTCCAAAATTCTCTTTACATATCTCATATCTCAATTTCATAATCCAAACCTTCCAAATACACGCACGTACCTACTCACACACAAATACACACACACACACACACACACTAATACACTCACTCGGCATACATATACATCACATGCGTCATACTTGTGAACAGGTGCTGTTGGTGGAGGCTGCTCAGCTCGAGTTTACAATCCATACTTCCATACTTCTATTATAAATGCGAAAGTACTCGTAACTCCCTCTGTCCCTCTGTCTCTTTGTTACCTTTTTACGGTTCAACCGCCGAACCGATCTTGAAGAAATATGGCACAGAGATGGCTTGCATCTTGGGAATGGACGTTGGTTACTTATTATCCCAGAAATTAAAAGAGTTCGCACGGGATGTTTAAACGAAGTCGCGGGCATTAGTTGTTAATAAAACTTTCTAAATTCAAGAAAGACGTTGTGTTAGGGTCTGAAAAGTACTGATAGCAATGAAATTACTGGGTACGAAACGCTACTTGAAGAAATATGGCACAGAGATAGCTTGCACCCTGGAGACTGACATAGGATACTTCTTATGCCGGAAAATCAAACAGCTCCCACGCGACTTCGTTCGCGGGGTTTTTTAAACATCGAACTCGAAAGCCAACTCGATAGGTGGCGGTGGTGTGTTTATTGAATTTTGTAATTTCTGTGAATATCTCGAGTTTCATGGCGCGAAGCGGCGTGAGATTGTGCTCTATACCCGACATGTCAAGGTCAAGCGATTCGGTGCCCATCCTATGCCTCTATCACAATTACGAGTATATTGTACTTATATGCTAATTTAAATAGACTCATATAAAGAAAAATCTAATTAATTCATTAAAATTATTTAAAAAAATCATATAATATTGCTACTTTGGAAAAAAAACAGTTTAAAGAAAATTTGACGAGGACGTCCGGATTCTTTTAGGGACGTG
The DNA here is from genome assembly GCA_019845155.1 of Luehdorfia chinensis. NCBI lineage: Eukaryota > Metazoa > Arthropoda > Insecta > Lepidoptera > Papilionidae > Luehdorfia > Luehdorfia chinensis. The sequence continues at coordinate 132,977 of JAHVAK010000013.1, read as the reverse complement.
GTCACGATAACTTCCAAAAAAATTACGTATCGAGACCGGGTTTTTTTATCGTGTCCAGAATTTTATCTACCGGTTTCCTATTTCATATCAAAAGTCTAGCACTTGTAGTTATTAATAAAAATATCTTATTGTTTTCATCTGAAATGGAAATGACTCGAAATATTTGAACCTCAATACGATTTTATTTTCTTAATAGTTAATAGAGCGTCATGAGACGTGCACTTTTGGATTTTCCAATCTTTTGATGTTTAATATTGGTAGTTTATTAAGTGTAGTTATTAGAAAATTCAATTCAAGACCAACATTTTACTTCACGTTTTGTCTCCATCAGTCCAGCAAATACATACATACATGAATAAGATCACTACTGTATCCCATAAGGAGTAGTCAGAGACTGGGCACTCACAGCAAAAACAGATGACTGCCACAATCCACGTTTCACCAAAACAATATAATGCACTTGGTGTGATAGGTGGTGAGCCCATCGCCACCATGCGCTGTTGGGTGCACAGTGCAGTTTAATTCCTTATTCGCCTTATACGAGATCCATTGGATGAGATGGAGTGGTAGTATTCTTTTAACGAGCCGCCACCACAGCAAATCTTCAGTAAAAATCAACTATCATTTCACTGTCGATCGAAATGAAATTATAATAAAACTAGCGGACCCGACAGACGTTGTCATGCCCGAACGTTGGCTTGCCTGCTGTTAACAGATTTAGCAAACGATTTTTCGATATTCGAATTATCGATAAACTATAGACTTGTCATTTTTACTGGTGGTAGGATTCCTATGCAGGAATCCGTCTAGGTAGGTACCACCCCAGGGCCAGTTATTCTGCCGTGAAGCAGTAGTTTGCAAACATTTCTGTGTTTCGGGTTGAAGGGCACTGAGAGCTAGCGTAATCACTGGGCATATGAGACTTAAGAACTGATGTCTCAGGGTGACGGTTGCATTGTGGTGTCACACTGTTCTGGGTGACACAGCATTTGTTATGGGCAGGTGCTGTACTAACCATCAGGTGTACGTTTTGCGCGTTCCGTCACTTTTATCAAATAAAAAAAAATGCTAGAACTCTATCGCACGCCTAGAAGTCTATCGCAGCGCCACAGAATTATATATATAAAGATTATTACTTGACATTGGCAAAAATGGCTCAATTTGGTAGCTAATTGCCAGGATCAAAAGAGAAGAAAAATAATTGAGAATCTTCATTTTTAAAGCCAGTTAAAGTATAAAAATCTAACATTAACTTAGGCGCCATTTTGGAGTGGCTGTTTGGGAGAGACATCTGCCCCATTAGGGGAATGTTTATAAGCGATGATGTGTATGAATTTGTTTCAGGTCTGCTCGCTAAGAAAGCGGTCGAGAATGGGCTCAGTGTGCTGCCCTACATCAAAACCTCCCTCTCGCCTGGATCGGGTGTGGTGACGTACTACCTAAAGGTGGGTTGCAGCCGTTCGATAATGATTACTGGATTAATTTACAGGGATTCTTACAGGCACTACTGCAGGGCCAGTTATTCCGCCGTGAAGCAGTACTGTGCGAACATTACTGTTTCGGTCTGAAGGGCACTGAGCTAGTTAAATCCGTTCATACAGTAAAAACAAAAAGGTACTTTATATATATAGGTTTTACTGGAGATATTATATACAATAGATTTACATTTTTACTGGTGGCAGAATTCCTATGCAGGAATCTGTCTAGGAATGTACCACCCCCGGCCAGTTACTCTGCCGTGAAGCAGTAGTGTGCAAACATTACTGTTATGAGCAGACTTTGCACTCAGAGACGTTCAACTCAGTCACTTTATCCAAAAATAAAAAGCTTCCGATAGTATTCGAAAGTTGTCGGGGGAAAATCGGCCAAGACGACACCAGCACTGGTGATTGAATCCTCTCCAGGTCTCTCGCGTACTCTGAAATATAAAGCGAACGCCCGGATCTACCATGACTCTTCTGACTGAATTGTCTGTCTGTCTGTCTGTCTTTATAGAGACTTAAACTCTTGCAGAAATCAGCTACCACGATGTCAACAGGTTGTCAACAGATGGCGCTTTCCATAAAAATGAATTAATTCAATCTTTTTATATGTTTTTAAACGAAATCAAATTTAAGACATTACTGGTGGTAGGAAAACTACGCAGGAATGCGTCTAGGTAGGCACCACCCCCAGTTATTCTGCCTCGAAGCAGTATTTGAAGGGCACTGAGAGCTAGCGTAATCACTGTGCATATGAGACTTAAGAACTGATGTCTCAGGGTGAAAGGCGCAGTGTGGTGTCACACAGAATTGTTCTGGGTGACACAGCTTTTGTTACGGGCAGACGTTGCACTTAGCATAAAGTGAACGATTTTTTTTTGATAAAGTGTCGAGACGAGCAAAACGTTCAACTTATGGTAAGTGCAACGGGTATGTATGTATAAGGGTCTTTATTTTTTTCAATCTCCTCTGATTCAATTGTCTGTCTGTCTCTTTATCGAGTCTGAATTATTTGCAGGAATCAGGCGTGGTGCCGTACTTGGACAAACTGGGATTTAACATAGTGGGCTACGGCTGTATGACGTGCATCGGCAACTCGGGGCCAATAGATGACAACATCGCCAACACCATCGAGAAGGTTAGTTCTGTGTAACTGACTTTTTTATATAAATAAAAAAAATGATGACGGCTCGATAAAAGAATACTACCTCTACATCTCATCCAATGGATCTCGTATAAGGCGAGTAAGGAATTAAACTGCACTGTGCACCCAACAGCGCATGGTGGCGATGGGCTCACCATCTATCACACCAAGTGCATTATATTGTTTTGGTGAAACTTGGATTGTGGCAGTCATCTGTTTTTACGGTTAGCGCCCAGTCTCTGACTATCCCTTATGGGATACAGTCGTGATCTTATGTATGTATGTATGTAAAAAAATATCAATAAGTACATGTAGAAGTAGTGTGTCGTGTGGTGAGAAAGAGTGTCGGCTTAAGAGAATCTATCACCCCATCTCGTCCTGTGGGTGTCGTAAGAGGGAAAATGAAAACCAGGAGATGGGCAGTTGGGATTGCAATCCAGCACTGTTTTTAAAGGCAAATGTTATATCTTTTTTTGGAATTTAAATAAATATTCATGGTTATGGTATAATCAAATAATAATAATAATAAAAAAAAAAAACAAAATATAATATAAAAACATAATAAACAAAATATCTGGACCTGGCTCACGAGGTTACCGACATGTGGTGGTATGCCGACCGAAATTATTCCGGTGGTCGTGTCTGCTAACGGGTTGATCCCGGTCAGTCTATCAGGACATCTGAGGCGACTGGGACTCCGCGACGGGCCGCTACGTGCTCAGATGCAGAAGGCGGTGCTTCTCGATACGGCCCGCATTCTTCCCTTTTCCCCTAACCCTCGGCCGTTTGGTCTCCCCTGCCGAGGGCTCCCGTCTGGTTGGGATTTTAATTATATATTTTATTGTATTGTATAGTATTGTCTAGTATATGTCTTATATTATCTTATTTATTTTATCTTATTTTATATATTTATCTATATATTCATATATATCCCAACCAGACGAGAAAACAATAGAAATACCCCATAATATTAATAATAATGTTTTATTTTCTCACCACAATATTAAGAAACACAACACATCTCTTGAAATACTGTGGGAGACTGGTGCCTGACCTAAGCTTTGGGCCTGTATTTCAGGACACAAGGTCACCATCCCTGTTTATTAAAAATTAAAAAAATTAAACAATATCTTACTAAACCTAATTTACTAATACACGGTAAAATTTGTCACTACTTATTTATTAATAAAAAGTTGTAAAACAATAGCAAATATCAATATTTGGTAGTAGTATTTGTAGGGTCATCATCATCATTTCAGCACTGTCCTGAGCCACCTGCACCCATCGACTTCCCACAAAAGAATCCCCACCAAATTTGTACTTTAGTTAACTAAAAATATTACTTTTATAAGCAGTGGTAGCTCAGGGGCTAGGCGCTGGCTTTAAATTTCATAGTACGCGAGTACCGGCACCACTAAAATTGTTAATTGCAATTTTAAGTGCTGTTTTACCACGTGCTCGGCGGTGAAGGAAAACATCGTGAGGAAACCTGCATGTCTGAGAAGTAAAAAATATTTCGAAGACATGTGAAATCCGCCAACAATTCTTCGTAGCTCCAAAACCCTTTCAGAAATGAGAGGAGGCCTGTGCTCAGCAGTGGGACATTAATAGGCTGAAACTTTACTTTTTTACTTTTAATCTATATCTGAGGTAATTATAATCAGTCTTCTTTATTTAGAGATTTAGGGTATCATATGAATTTAAGTTTACGAATTGTCTTAATTTTTCTTATTAAATTAAAAATCAATTAGAATCATTAGTCACTTCACTTTTTAGAAATATGATCTAAAAAAACAAATAGCATCAATAGTTTCTCATATTTACGCGAACACTACACGTTTAAATGAAACTAAGTTTACGGATTTTATCGCGTTTAATTTTTTACTATTTATAACCCGACGTTTCGAGTGCTTTACAGCACCCATGGTCACGGGAGGACTGAGGTGATAGATGTCCTGATTTCATAGTTAACCTGGGGTATCTTCAGCTTTTAATTATTATTTTTGGTCCGATCTACGCAGAAAGAGCTAACTGTGTCTTGAAGTCTTGCAGTGGTATACTTGGTTTTTGATTTATTTTTATTTATTATTGGATCTCAAGCTGGTGGTAATACCCAACCATCTTCTCTATTGAAATTAGGATGTTTTTTGATTTCAATAGCCTCGCGAATCATCCTTGGTAGGAATCGGTGTTCTTTTGCAAGGATCTGTGGTTTATCAAATCTGATGTAATGGTTGGGACGATCCAGAACATGGTCACAGACTGCAGACTTCCTAGAACGACGATGCTTCACGTCAGCTATGTGTTCTTTTACGCGGGTTTTTATCGATCTTGATGTTATACAGCTGATCGAGGCAATGAACTCATAAATTTAATTAGGCGTTTTTCCATTGAGCTGCCATCGAAAGAACTCGCAAGTAAATCTGTTAGTATGACGCCGTAGTAGGGTAACATAAATCAAATGGAGTAGAAAACGTATTTTGAATTTGTCTGGTTCGGGGCAACGAGTTTCTGAGTTAGGGTAGTCATAGTTTTTCTCTTTTCTAGTTCGTGTCTGTTTAGGATAATCTTCATTGTCTTGCTTCAGCTACATTTCCAATTCCTCTTGTAATTGCAATCCCTTGGCAGCAGCATCTTCATGGAACATCTGAATAAATAAACTGCGGTTGCCAATCCGCCTGCCAAGCGTGATAACTATGGCAAACACTCCCAAAATGAGAGCCACAAAAGTTCAGCAGTGGACTAGTGATACATACATACATACAGTCACGCCTCTTTCCCATAGGGGTAGGCAGAGACCACATCTTTCCACTTGCTACGATCCTGACACACATCTTTAGCTTCTTCTACTTTCATTAGCGTTTTAACTCACGCTCGTCGGTTGCGGGTACTTTTAACGTGACCTTTCCTCAAAAGTTCACCGATCTGATTGTGATACGTACGCCTAGGTCGACCCTTACCGGCTTTCTCATTCACACTTGCCTCATAAATCTGTTTCGTCAATCTCCTTTCATTCATCCTCTCTACGTGTGCAAACCATCTAAGCTTACCTTTCTCTAAGACTAGTGATAGGCTGAAATGATGATGACGAACGTAACATCTCTTGAACTTTACTACTATAATTTAGCTGTAGATTATGTATGTTTGTACGCGCTTATCTCTAGAAATGCTCAACCGATTTAAAAAGTTATTCTTGCATTAGACAGCCCGTTTATAGAGGAAGTCTATGAGACCTTTAGGAGCCGCTCGCTGAGAACCGAACGGTGCGCAGAAGAGCTGAACTGTGTATGCTCAGCGCGGCTATAGCGTATCAAAAGTGAAGATAACTTATACAATTGTTGAACGAATATTTGTCAACTTACTGGCTATAATTAACAAAAAATACGTCATACGAAAAGGGCCGTGTGGTAGAGGCTTAAGAGAATCTACCATCCCGTGGATGTCGTAAAAGTCTAAAGGGAAATTAAGAAGATGGGCAGCAGCATCTTCCAGGAACATGTCAATAAATAAACTGCGGTCGAAAGTCAACATTTCTTTATTGAATTTAGGCTTGTTTAAAGCTCTTACGAACGTCGAAATCTACATCGGTTCAAAAAAGTACCTCCCCAGAGGAAAACCGGCAAGAAACTCCGGGGTCTTTCTTCTTTTTTTCAATCCAATATTATATAATGTCATTTATAAACCACAAGGGTAGGTTGGAAATCAGCACTGTTTACGTTGTTACGCGTACTGTTACGCGCTGAGCCTATCTCCTTTTGCTATCTAGTTTTTTTTTAATTTCTTGTGTTGTAAATAGATGTTAATGTTAAGCCTTCTGTTATTTCTATAGAGTATACCTGTTTAGTTTTATTAGAAGATAGCAATAAAGTAAAGTTTCAGCCTATCAATGTCCCACTGCTGAGAACAGGTCTTCTCTCATTTCTGAGAGGGCTTTGGAGCTAGGAAGAATCCGCCACGCTGCTCCAATGCGAGTTGGCGGACTGCACATGTCTTCGAAATATTTTTTATTTCTCAGACATGCAGGTTTCCTCACGATATTTTCCTTCTCCGCCGAGCACGTGGTAAATCAGCACTTAAAATTGCAATTAACAATTTCAGTGGTGCCGGCACCGGGGCTCGAACCCATACTCGCATACTATGAACTTTTAAGCGAGCGCCTAGCCCCTGAGCTACCACGGCTCTTCAGCTACCACGGCTCTGCAATAAATGAATTATTATTATTATTATAAAATTTAGTACTACATTATAAATTTAGTAGCCAGGGGATTTGCAAGTGCAGAGTATGAGTTATTTCCACACATCTCTGTCCCTCTATATAATGATTTATTTTATAATACGCCTTACCTAATAATGTCTTCTTGACAAGTTTTTTAAAATCTATTACTGTTTGCTGGTTGGCAACCCGCCTGCCAAGCGTGGCAACTATGACAAAATTCCCCAAAATGAGAGCTACAAACCTATGTGGCTATATATAGCGGACGCCTATGTTCAGCAGTGGACTAGTGATAGGCTAAAATGATGATGATGATGAAAAATTATCGTCATTGTCGTCAACCATGACCATGATAACAATTATTTGACAGATATTCTTTCAACACTTTAATAAGTGATTCACACTTTGGTTACGTAATAGTAAAGCAGGTCATAAGGTACCATGCCGTAAGGCGCTATCGTGTACTGTGTAGAGTACATACATAAGATCACGACTGTATCCCATAAGGGGAAGTCAGAGACTGGGCACTCACTGCAAAAACCGATGACTGCCACAATCCACGAATCACCAAAACAATATAATGCACTTGGTGTGATAGGTGGTGAGCCCATCGCCACCATGCGCTGTTGGGTGCACAGTGCAGTTTAATTCCTTACTCGCCTTTTACGAGATCCATTGGATGAGATGGAGTGGTAGTATTCTTTTATCGACCCGTCCACCACACGACACGGAAGCTTTAAGTGATTAAAATGGCGTTAATTGTCGACAGAACGAGCTGGTGTGCTGCGGGGTGCTGTCGGGCAACCGCAACTTCGAGGGTAGGATCCACCCCAACACCAGAGCCAACTACCTGGCCTCGCCCCTCCTCGTCATCGCGTACGCGCTCGCCGGCACCGTCGACATCGACTTTGAGACAGAACCCCTGGGTAAGTCACGCCCGCCAATATTCACTAGACGAGACGTTTTCCTTACTGTTGGTAGGATTCCTATGCAGGAATCCGTCTAGGTAGGTACCACCCCAGGGCCAGTTATTCTGCCGTTAAGCAGTAGTATGCGAACGAGAGCTAGCGTAACCGCTGCGCATATGAGACTTAGAACTGATAAAGGAGAGAAAGTTATTTTTTTTAGATCCGCATGCAAAATGTAAAATGGTGTGTATTACCTAGCTTTGCAGATCACCGCCCGCCCTCCCTCAACAGCGTGCACAAGAAAACCAATACCGCCACCAGATAACCTCCACCACTACAACACTACTGGTACCACCCCAGGGCCAGTTATTCTGCCTTGAAGCAGTAGCGTGCAAACATTACTGTGTTTCGGTTTGAAGGGCACTGAGAGCTAGCGTAATCACTGGGCATATGAGACTTAAGAACTGATGTCTCAGGGTGATGGGCACAGTGAGGTGTCACAGCATTTGTTATGGGCAGACGTTGCACTTACCATCAGGTGAGCGTTTTGCTCGTTCCGTCACATTGATTAAATAAAAAAAAAATCTAGTGTCGTTTGAAAATTACATAAAAGTTATTAGTACATCATAAATTTAATAGCCAGGGGGTTTGCAAGTGCAGTAAGAGTTATTTCCACACATCTTTGTTCTCTTTATAATGCTCTATTCTATAATATACTTTATCTAATAAGGTCTTCTTAATTTTTTTTGAAATCTACGTCCGATTGTGGCGTCTCGCTAAAGCATTTAGTAATATTTTTTCGTTTTTTTTTTTTTTTAATAAATAGAATCAGGCGTTACTTTGCGGAAATCCGTTATAATAAAGGAAAGAAAGTTAATTTGCTAAGGTCGTAGATTCAATATCACTTGATAATGCCTCGTTTTGAGGTGAGGTTAACACGTGTCGTGGTCCCGAGTTCAGTGGTGTATTGCCTAGTGGTAGTATTGTAGTGGTGGAGGCTACCTGGTGGGTATCTTTTTTGGATCTTAGCTAATTAACTTTCTCGTGAGAACGGAATGAGGAGCAAGAATTTTAACTCGTACCAAAATGGCGCAAATAAAAGTACCAAATAAAAGCGAATAGGAAATCTTTCCTTTTTTTTAATTTATTGGATAGAGCGACGAAACGAGCAAAACGTTCACCTGATGTAAAGTGCGACGTCTACCAATAACAAATGCTATGTCATGACGACCGCGTGGCCTAGTGGTCAGAGTACCTGACTTCTAAGCCGCGGGTCCTGGGTTCGAATCCCAGCCGGAGCCAACATTTGTGCTAAAACATAAATTGTTGGTCTTCGGGTCTGGTTGTGTTGTGATTGTCCTCGTGTTTCTGACACTGCATCCTAGCCTACCTCCGATCTTATCGCAACATCGGGCGCGGGTAGGTTGGGACGAGTGAGTGCCTCTGTGTTCGCGCGTACACTTGTGGCACTATAATATCTCCTGCGCAGTTGATGGCTCTCGACAGTAGTCGGAAGTTGTCGCCGTAGTCGAAATCGGCTAGGAGAACATCATCGCTATGTCATACAGAACATTTCTGTGTGACACTACACTGCGTCCGTCACCCTTAGACATCGGTTCTTAAGTCTCATATGCCCAGTGACGACGCTAGCTCACAGTGCCCATCAGACCGCAACACAGTAATGTTTGCACACTACTGCTTCACGGCAGAATAACTGGCTGAACTTGGCAAACTTAAACATTCGAGTAACTGACACAGCCCCGAGAATTGGCAAGCTGAAGTGGCGATGGACCTTCCATAAAGGTCGTAGAAGCGATAACCGTTGGGGAGGTATGGTTCTCGAGTGGCATCCTCGTACCAATTACTGGCAACGAAGCGTTGCATTGCGCGCACAGGTGTGACAAGGTCTTCTTTGTTCGGCTTCAGTTACCACTTACCATCGGACGGATTCCTTTATTGTTGGGTTCCTTTGTTTGTTGGGTACCTTTGTTACTTTTTTTTTCAGACACATCCCACTTAGTGTTGCCTGTTCTAGTAATAATATAATAATCGGGAATTTGGTTTTAAAATCGGAACAGCTACAATGGCTGTGAAGGAAACAGGTTTTTTTTCTGAATTATCATTTATTTTAGAGGCGACGTAGTTCGCCACCCGTCACGTCTCGTTTCCTGCGAGCCTCTGCCTAGCCCTTATATGGGAGAAAGGTGTGGCTGTATGTGTTTATGTTTATATTAATCAATTCCAGGCAAGAGATCCGACGGCAGCCCGGTGTTCCTGAGGGACATTTGGCCGACCAGGTCGGAGATCCAGGAGGTCGAGGACAAGCACGTCATACCGGGAATGTTCAAAGAGGTGCGTGGGTTCGATCTGAATTTTTTTTTATTAAATTATTTTCCAATGTGCTGTTTTTTATTAAATTATGTTCCAACCGCGTGGCCTAGTGGTTAGCGTACCTGACTTCTAAGCCGCGGGTCCTGGGTTCGAATCCCATGCAGAGCGAACTTTGTGCAAATCACAAATTGTTACAAATTGTTACAAATTGTTTTTTTTTTTAAATTTATTGTATATTATTGGCAACATCGGCCCACAAAAAATGCTGTGTCACCCAGAATATTTCTGTATAACACCACACTGCGCCCGTCACGGTGAGACTTCAGTTCCTTAGTCTCATATGCCCAGTGATTACGCTAGCTCACAGTGCCCTTCAGACCGAAACACAGTAATGTTTGCACACTACTGCTTCACGGCAGAATAACTGACCCTGGGGTGGTACCTACCTAGACGGATTCCTGCATAGGATGTGTAATATATGTCTGTAAAATGCCCAGAAGAAATCCTACTGTACATCGTTTTTTTTTAAACCCCACATTAAGATTTCTCATGTATAACGGGAACGTTTTACAGATAAACTTCACAGGCATAACTCAACCAGCCGGCTGGGAATCGAACCCTAGATCCGCGGTGTAGGCAGGGACAGTGATAGCGTTTTAAAGACACAAATCTCACAGGCACAAAAACTCGGATCCGGAACGGATTCTGTAGAACATAATTCCCGTGTGCAGTCCGGGAATCGAACCCGTGACCCATAGCTCAGAAGTCAATATCGCCACTGTTCTACTATACGGCTCCATAGATTATGGGAATTGTCCCGTGGCCTCGTGGTCAGAGTGCCTGACTACGGCTCGAGTCCTGGGGTTCGATTCCCAGCCGGATCAACACATCAGCTGAAACACCAAGTGTCGGTTTTCAGGTTTTCTTTGCAATAGAAAGTGACTATACTAGCAAAACGCTCACCTGATATGTGACGCGCCCAGAACATTTCCGTGTGACATCACACTGCACCCGTCACCCTGAGACATCAGTTCTTAAGTCACATACCCAGTGATTACAGCTCTCAGAGCTCTTCAGACCGAAACACAGTAATGTGTGGTTGTGTGATGTTCCCCCTGTCTGACACTACATCTTTACTACCTCCGATCTTATCGCATGAGCGTTACATTGAGTAGATTAGGACGATTGGGTGCTCCATGGGTTTTCTGGTACACTTGGTGAAACTCTTTTGGTACGGACAGCCTTAATTCGTGTAGAATAATACCTTTATATGCAATTCTGTCACTATACTCCTCGTGGGAATGCAAATATAAGCAAAATAGCGGCGACGTGATCCTCGACCCGTTACGTCTCGTTGTCCGCGGAGGCGAAAAGTGGGCTACATTTGTGACCCCTGTCTACCCCTTGTATGTGAGAAAAACGTATGTATATTTTCAGAGCAGTTGACAGTATAGGGTACTTGTCACCATGGCGGAAAATAGCCCAGGCTGACTTTGTCGCAATTGCTTATCCACTTTAACACTGCATCCCACAACGAGCCCACTGTTGAGAAAACGTCTCCTATGGATATTGTCACATGATCCTAAGTCACCCTTATCCATCGCAAAATTATCATTACTTGTATTTCTTAGTGTCGTTGAAGATGTAGTGACAAAGATAGAGAAAGGGTGGCTGGTGGTAGGATTCCTATGCAGGAATCCGTCTAGGTAGGTACCACCCTAGGGTCAGGTATTCTGCCGTGAAGCAGTAGTGTTCGAACATTACTGTGTTTCGGTTAGAAGGGCACTGAGAGCTAGTGTAATCACTGGGCCTATGAGACTTAAGAACTGACCGGATGACAGCATTGGCTGTGGGCAGACGTTGCACTTACCATCAGGTGAACGTTTTGCTCGTTTCGTCACTATCTACAATAAAAAAAATATGTATGTATGTATTTCTTATTATGTTTTGCAGGTGTACGAGAGAATCGAACGTGGCTCCTCCGCCTGGCAGTCCCTAGACGTGCCGCAGGGGAAGCTGTACGGCTGGGACCCCAACTCGACTTATATTAAGAAACCGCCTTTCTTCGATGGCATGGCGAAGGTGACCATCGTTGCTTTGAAATTCTGTTGTTTTTTTCTTAAAAAAAAAAGTCCCACGGAACGATATCTCCTGTACCGTAGGTGCGTTTTACAAAATACATTTCGCATGAAAACAGACAATTAGTGTTTTGTTTGCTCCGGCTGGAATTCAAACCCACGACCCGCGGCGAAGAAGTCAGGTACACTAAGTCACACAGTCGTTTGATGGATACAAGAATAACGTACCGAAACACAGTAATGTTTGCAGCAGTGTGCAAACATTACTGTGTTTCGGTCTGAAAGGCAGTGTGAGCTGGTGTAATCACTGGGCACACGATATTTAAGAACTGATATCTTGGGGTGACGGGCGCAGTTTTAGCCTGTAAATGTGCCTGGTCCCATTTCTGAGAAGCCTTTGGAGTTCTACCCAACACACTTTCTTTGCACACCACTGCTTCACGGCAGAATAACTGGCCCTGGGGTGGTACCTACCTAGACGGATTCCTGCATAGGAATCCTACCACCAACTAATGTCAAGTCCGCCAATGGGTACAACTCCAAAGGCTTCTCAGAAATGGAACCAGGCACATTTACAGGCTAAAACTGCGCCCGTCACCCTGACACATCAGTTCTTAAGTCTCATATGCCCAGTGATTACGCTAGCTCACAGTGCCCTTCAGACCGAAACACAGTAATGTTTGCACACTGCTACTACGCACTAACTACTACTCATAAGCACTTGCTGCATAATAAACTATCAATATAAAACATCAAAGTTAACTTGAAATACTACCGTCACTTTTCGACTTGATGCCACCACCACTACCACCATTTCAGCCTACCATTAGTCCACTGCTGAATATAGGCCTCCCCCAAAGTTCCACAAAAGTTTGTAGCTCTCATTTTGGGGGGATTTTGCCATAATTGCCACGCTTGGCAGGCGGGTTGGCAACCGCAGTTTATTTATTATGATGTTCCAGGAAGATGCTGCTGCCCATCTTCTGGTTTTAATTTTCCCTCTGTCGACTTTTACGACACCGCTTTTAAGCCGCTACCACACGGCCGACTTGGTGCCAAAAGTCGTTAATAATAGTCTGTCGGTTTTCGTTCGTCAGTCCCGGCTCAAACAGTTTTCTTCTTTTTTTATCCTGGCAATCGGCTACCCAAGCGAGCCGTTTTTGCCATACATAATACTTTAAAGTAAAATGATAGATGACTTTTACTGAAGATTAGTTGGACTGACGAATGGTGACGAAGATGAAGATACGCTGGACTGATGGAGACAAAATGAAAGTTACAATTACTATACACTTTCACGAGCACTTGCTGCATTATAAACTATCAATATTAAACATCGAAACTGAAAATATACAAAGAAATTACAAAAATCAATAAAAACACTACCGCCACTTTTCGATTTGGCGCCAAAAGTAGCTCAAACAGTCACACAGATTATTAACAATGTTGCCAACAAATAATTAATGAAACCACAATAACGTAGAAACTTAAAAAGTAACGATCGAATTTCGACCACTCACGGCCATCTAGTTTAATTCCAGTAGAAAAGTATATTTTGAGTGCGCGTAACATGGAGGCGTCACTTCAGCGGTGCGGGCTGCCGTAACCGAAGAACTAAGAGCAGTCTGTGTTGCAGGAGCTGCCTCCGGTGCGCGACATCTCGGACGCCCGCTGCCTGCTGCTGCTGGGCGACTCCGTCACCACCGACCACATCTCGCCCGCCGGCTCCATCGCGCGCAACTCGCCCGCCGCGCGCTACCTCGCCGCGCGCGGGTAAACTAACACTCGCACACACACACACACACACACACACACACACACACACACACACACACACACACACACACACACACACACGCACTCACACACACTCACACACACACACACACACACACACACACACGCACACACATTCACCCACTCCCACAGACGCACCCGCACCCGCACACACTCAACAAACACACAAACACACGCACACTCTTACACACACACCACACTCACATAATAAACAGATTGAGACGCACATACACACTCACACACACGTGTATACATACACAGACACAAACATACACCCACCGCAAACATACAAAGTCGTACTCAGCCACATACACCCATTTACATGAAATTTCTACTAAACACACTACCGCAATACTTTAACGCACTACAAAAACCAAGCATACTACCACACTAACAAACTAAGCACACTACAAGAACTAAGCACAACACTACTACAAACTAAACTCACTACCGCTAAAAAAAATAAGCACACTACCACACTACTTCAACGCACAACGAGTGATGAATGTTATTATAATGATACTCGTATAATTTATAATAAAATTCCTAAAAGTGTAACACAAAAATCAGACATGGATTTTAAAAAACTTATCAAGAAGACATTATTAGATAAAGCGTATCATCATAATCATCGTTTCAGCCCATCGCAAGATTATAACAAAAGTGTGTAGCTCTCATTTTGAGGGAAATTTTGCCATAGTTGCCACGCTTGGCAGGCGGGAAGACCACCGCAGTTTTTTTATTTAGACGTTCCAGGAAGATGCTGCCCATCTCCTGGTTTTAATTTTCCCTCTGTCTACTTTTACGACACCCACGGGATGAGATGGAGTGGTAGATTCTCTTAAGCCGCTACCTCACTGATATACGAATTATATAGAGGGACAAAGGACACTTACAAACCCCGCGGCTACTAAATTTATGATGTAACTTTTTTTTGTAATCTATAAATGACATTATGTTTCTTCTCTGAGGTCTTATTTTTTGATCCGGTGTAGACTTCGACGTTCATAAAGCCTAAATTGAATAGAGACATTTTTACTTTGACTTTGACTTTGTATCGACGTCTATGTCGCCACATGAGAAGCTCAAGAAATATTCGCAGACGTCCATAATCGCGCTATGAAAGTTTTCTGAGATACATAAGATCACGACTGTATTCCACAAGGGGCAGTCAGAGACTGGTCACTCACTGCAAAAACGGATGACTGCCACAATCCACGTTTCACCAAAACAATATAATGCACTCGGTGTGATAGGTGGTGAGCCCATCGCCACCATGCGCTGTTGGGTGCACAGTGCAGTTTAATTCCTTACTCGCCTTTCACGAGATCCATTGGATGAGATGGAGTGGTAGTATTCTTTTATCGAGCCGTCCACCACACGGCACTTTTCTGAGATGAACCTATATATGCACCATCTAAATATTACTAGTCGGAGGAGACGTCCTCCCCGGATCAGACCATTCGATCTCGCGGGTTTCGAGCTACCCTTTTCCTTGGCAACATCATCCGCTGAAACTTCTTGCTTCGCTGTGAAACGGAGCGGGCGCTGTACTGTTATCCGTTCGGCAGTCTGACCCCCCGGGAGTTCAACTCGTACGGGTCGCGGCGCGGCAACGACGCGGTGATGTGCCGCGGCACGTTCGCGAACATCCGCCTCGTGAACAGGCTGAGCCCGGCGGCCGGGCCCCGCACGACGCACTTCCCCAGCGGCGACCTCATGGACATCTACGACGCGGCCGAGCGGTGAGTGCGCGCCTCGATTCCTATGCAGGATTCCGTTTAAGTAGGTACACCACCCCAGGGCCAGTGAAGCCGTGAAGCAGTAGCGTCCGAACATTACTGTGTTTCGATTTGAAGGCCACTGAGAGCTAGCGTAATCACTGGGCATGTGAGACTTGAGAACTGACGTCTCAGGGTGACGTCACATGGCGCAGTGCGGTGTCACACAGAAATGTTCTGGGTGACACAGCATTTGTTATGGGTAGACGTTGCACTTAACATCAGGTGAACGTTTTGCTCGTTTCGTCGTCCTGTCCAATAAAAATAAAAAATAAATAAAAAAATAAGTGAAGCAGTAGTGTGCGAACATTACTGTGATTCGGTCTGAAAGGCACAAATTTAAAGCGAACGCCCGGAGCTACCATGACTCTTCTGACTGAATTGTCTGTCTGTCTGTCTTTATTGACTCTGAAACTCTTGCAGAAAACAGCTACCACGATGTTAACAGGTTGTCAACAGATGGCGCTTTCTATAAAAAATGAATTAATTCAAACTTTTTTATATATTTTTAAACGAAATCAAATTTAAGACATTACTGGTAGGATTCCTATGCAGGGATCCGTCTAGGTAGGTACCATCCCAGGACCAGTTATTCTGCCATGCAGCAGTAGTGTGCGAACATTAACACTGTAACTCGGTCCGAAGGGCACTGTGAGCTAGCGTAATCACTGGACATGTGAGACTTAAGAACTGATGTCTCTAGGTGACGGGCGCAGTATGGTGTCGCGCATGTTCTGAGTGATACATCTGTTATGGGCAGAAGTTGAACTTATCAGAAGAACGGTTTACTTGTCTCGTCGTACCAGGAGTGGGATCATTGTAAGGATTCATTTATCATTATATTGTTATCTAGTTGAAAACTTACTTAGTCAGATTAGAATTCGAATATATATATATAGTACTAAACACTGTATATTGTATTCTATCTCATTCTCTCGCAGGCTAAATCCTATAGATGTATATGTTTGTCTCTTTTTAGTGACGCTTTTTCGTCTCATCGAGTTTCAAATCACAACAATTCTAAAGTTTTCACTTCAAAAAATCTATACAGTTGCTACATTATACTGAATGTATAGCTAAAATGTTGCTATAGCTCAACTGACGCCATATGAGGTAAACATGGTTATGTGTGTTATTCTAGGCATTATACTTTTATATCTTTGTACAGTGGTTACAATGTGCTAAAAGTTAAAAAAATATCAGACATCCATGGACAAATGTTGCCTTTGACACATACATATATACAGTCACGCCTTTTTCTCATATAAGTGGTAGGCAGAGGACCCACACGTAGCCCACTAATCGCCCCCATGGGAAACGAGACGTAACGGGTTGCGAGGCATCGCCGCCATTTTGGTAAGAGTGAAAAAAAATTCTTACACTCCGTTGCGTTCCCATCAACAGTATAGTGACAGCGTTGCATATTGGTGTTATACTGCTCGATTACAGGCTGTCCGTTGATTCAATGGCTTAGGCACCTCTCACGACACCTCGCTAGGAAAAAACGATTCGACAGTATTCTCTGCTCATCTGCCTCTGATATCACCGCTCGATGTCGTAACGATATCGATTTTTAAGACTGTAATGGCAAAAAAATCTTTTTTCCAGATACGCGTCTGAGGATGTGCCTCTAATAGCAATCGTGGGCAAAGACTACGGCTCCGGATCGAGCCGAGACTGGGCTGCTAAGGGACCTGCCCTTTTGGTAAGTTTTTATTTTATTAACATGAAGCGGTTTCAGAGAATCTGGCACCCCATCTAATCCCGTGGGTGTCGTAAAAGTCGACGGAGGGAAAATAAAATTCGGGAGATGGGCAGCAACATCTTCCTGGAACATCAGAATAAATAAACTGCGGTTGCCAACCCGCTTGCCAAGCGTGGCAACTATGGCAAAAATCCCCTCAAAATGAGAGCTGCAAACTTATGTAGTAATCTATGGGGAAGGCCTATGTTCAGCAGTGGACTAGTGATAGGCTGAAGTGATGATGATGATGATGATGATGAACCACAAAAAGGTTTACATAATACAACTCCCTATTTCAACGAATACAACAGTGTGCGTGTGCGTGTGCGTGTGCGTGTGTGTAAGTATGTATATATGTATGCCTGTGGTTGTTGTTGTTGTGTATGGGATAACACAATCGAACATAAGTACCTATTCATTGATTTCATTTATTTTTAGCTTCATTGAGGCAGAATATTATCATTTAAAGAAGACCAAATAAGTCTATAGTAACCGCCGTGTGGTGCCTTAAGAGAATCCACCACCCATCTCATCCCATTGGTGTCGGAAAAGTCGACAGAGGGAAAATGAAAACCAGTAGATGGACGGCAGCACCTTCCTGGAACATCTCAGTAAATAAACTGCTGCCAACCCGCTTGCCAACGTGGTACCTATGGCAAAATCCCCATAATGAGGTCTACAAACTTGTGGCAATCTACGGGGGAAGGCTTATGTTCAGTCGGTTAGTGATAGGCTGAAATGATGATGATGATGATCCATACTAATCTGACTGAACTAAAACTGACATAGAAATTAACAAACTTGTCAAGAAGACATTACTGGAAAATTTTTAGTATAAAGTGGACTGAGGTGACAGATGTCCTGATGTCATAGTTAACCTGGGGTACATTCAGCTTTTAATTATTATTTTTGGGTCCGATCTACGCAAATATCCCAAAAGACCCAAAAATAATAATTAAAAGCTGAAGGTACCCCAGGTTAACTATGACATCAGGACATCTGTCACCTCAGTCCTCCCGTGCCCATGGGTGCTGTAAAGCACTCGAAACGTCGGGTTATAAATAGTATAAAATTAAACGCGATAAAATCCGTAAACTTAGTTTCATTTAAATGTGTAGTGTTCGCGTAAATATAAGAAATCATTATTCATAAGAGCTTTATACAAGCCTAAACTGAATGAAGAAATTTTGACTTTGACTTTGAGCTTGACTTTGATGTTAGTTTCCCCTTCGCAAGCCTAAACTGAATGAAGAAATTTTGACTTTGACTTTGAGCTTGACTTTGATGTTAGTTTCCCCTTCGCAGGGCATCCGGGCGGTGATAGCGGAGTCGTTCGAGCGGATCCACCGCTCCAACCTGGTGGGCATGGGCATCATCCCGCTGCAGTTCCTGCCCGGGGACTGCGCCCACTCGCTGCAGCTGAGCGGCGCCGAGCGCTACTGCGTGCGGCTGCCGCGCCTGGCGCCCGGCGCGCTGGCCACCGTGCAGGTGAGCGCGCCGACATGCCCACTTTGCCATACCTGCCACTTCTTTTATGGATCAAGTGACGAAACGAGCAAAACGTTCACCCGAAGGTAATTGCAACGCCCGCCCACAGCAAATGCCGTGTCACCCAGAACATTTCGGTTTCGCCCTTGTAAAGGAGTCTAGGGCCCTTGGAGGTTCCTTAGGTAACCTAAACTTGGTGTTTAAATAACAGCCGTGGACTTCACTAAAAATTATAATTGTTATAAAAGCGGTTACAAGTTGCGCGATACAGAGTGCGTTCGATTCGGCGGACAATGACGCAGTGCTTTTTCGCCGCTGTCAGCTGATCGGTCGTTGACCCGGTTCGCCCGCCCCGCGTTCATTCCCCGCGAACGTCCGAGCAGTATAAACGTAATGTCGGCAACAGCCCTACACTGCGCCCGTTACCCTGAGACATCAGTTCTTAAGTCTCATACACCCAGTGATTACGCTAGCTCTCAGTGCCTTCAAACCGAAACACAGTAATGCTTGCACACTACTGCTTCACGGCAGAATAACTGGCCCTGGGGTGGGACCTACCTAGACGGACTCCTGCATAGGAATCCTACCACCAGTTAAACCGCATCTAACAACCGCAGTTTGCAGACTGACTCTGGCTGACTCGCTAACTAGCGAACGCCACTGCGTCCTTTCCAATCCAAACCAGAGCCAATAACTGCTGTTACACCGCAGTGCCGGTTATTCCGTGCAAACGCCGCAATGTTTCGGCTTCAAGGGCTCTAAAGATTGCATGCAGATATAATCCTACTTGGGGAACTGAACTCGCATAAAATTTCATAGCACCAGTAACCAAGGTTTCGATCCCCAACACCACTGCAGTTGTTAATGGCAACTTTAAGTACTAATGGCCTATACCATACACGGATATACCATGTGTGATGGCGGCATAAGAGAATTTTACTGGTAGTAGGATTCCTATGCAGGAATCCGTCTAGGTAGGTACCACCCCAGGGCCAGTTATTCTGCTGTGAAGCAGCAGTGTGCTAACATTACTGTGTTTTGGTTTGAAGGGCACTGTGAGCTAGCGTAATCACTGGGCATATGAGACTTAAGAACTTATGTTTTAGGGTGACAGCGCAGTGTGGTGTAACACAGAAATGTTCTGGATAACACAGCATTTGTTATGGGCGGACGTTTCACTTACCATCAGGTGAACGTTTTGCTCGTTTCGTCACTTTATACCATATATATATATATACATATATACATATATATATATACATATATACATATATATATATATATATATATATATATATATATACACAAAATTAACATAGATAAATACATACATACAAATAATAAAGTAATAAATAATAAAGAGCCGTGTGGTGGCGGCTCGTTAAAAGAATACTACCACTCCATCTCATCCAATGGATCTCGTAAAAGGCGAGTAAGGAATTAAACTGCACTGTGCACCCAACAGCGCATGGGGGCGATGGGCTCACCACCTATCACACCAAGTGCATTATATTGTTTTGGTGAAACGTGGATTGTGGCAGTCATCTGTTTTTGCAGTGAGTGCCCAATCTCTGACTACCCCTTATGGGATACAGTCGTGATCTTATTTATGTATGTATGTACAAATAATAAATATAATACGCAAATAATACTATATAATATAATAATGTGTTACGTTATTTCCAGGTGGACACCGGCAAATCATTCCAGGTGAAGGTGCGGTTCGACACGGAGGTCGACTTGACGTACTTCAGGAATGGCGGCATCTTGAACTACATGATCAGGAAGATGTTGTGATGTCCGTCTGTGAATAGATAAATAATTTATTGAACCGCTTAATCAAATGTACAGGTTTTATTTTTATGGGAGGAATTGTAACCTCTCAGGGAGAGGGGAACAAGGGGCTTAGAGATAAATAAATATGGAGTGAGATCCTACTATAGTTTTGTACGATATCTAGATAAAATGGTGCGAATGAATGATGTTGTATATTAAGCTAAAAATAAAAATTAATCTCATGAAAAGTTTTTTTTCTCTCTGTACCATATTTTTCTTTATTTCCATATGTGTTTGATTAAACATCTATTTCTTAACTGAGCGAAAATAATCTAGATAAATGTTATAACTGCTGACGCACGTCACAACTGTAAGACCAACAAAGAGGGATAGAGCGCAATACACTACTAGTGCGCTTCGTTGTCAGTAATTGGACCTCCATATCCCCTAAACGTTAACGTTGCTACTTTATAACGACCGCGTGGCCTAGTGGTCAGAGTACCTGACTTCTAAGCCGCGGGTCCTGGGTTCGAATGTCAGCCGGAGCCAACATTTGTGCTAAAACACAAATTGTTGGTTTTCGGGTCTGGTTGTGTTGTGATTGTCCCCGTGTTTCTGACACTGCATCATAGCCTATCTCCGATCTTATCGCATCAGCATTACATCAGGCGCGGGTAGGTTGGGACGAGTGAGTGCCTCTGTGTTTGCGCGTACACTTGTGGCACTATAATATCTCCTGCGCAGTTGATGGCTCTCGACAGTAGTCGGAAGTTGTCGCCGTGGTCGAAATCGGCCAGGAGAACATCATAATCACCATCAACCTGTGTACAAAGCTTTCCACTGCCACTTCAGTCTGCAAACTTGAAAGGTTATGTCGGTGACTTTAGTTCTCCGGCAGATTTCTTCATTTCGAATCTAATCCACCAAAGAAACCCCGATCATAACTCTTTACATTGCTCTCTGAGTGACTTTGAGTTTGTGGAGCACCAGTATGGTATCAACGTTTCAGCACCATAGTTGAGTGAGTGATTTTATACTGATATCTCATTTCAGTAAGCTACTTTGTGCTACCATATCCGGCTCGAAGGACCATTTTGTTTTTGGCCACCTCAGTGCTAGTTATTCTGCCGTGAAGCAATAGTATGACATTATTTTGTTTCGGTCTGAATCTAGGCACTGTAAGCTAGTTTAATCACTAGGCATGAGACGTTGCTACCCATTAATGATCAGAGTATATATATATCAGAGTATATATAGGTGTATCCTATTTGAGAAAGTTCTATAGTTTTGAGGTGACGAGATTATTCTCAGTGCACTGTAACCACACCCATTGAGTTGATGTGGGTTGGGTGGATTAGATCAACCAATTTGGGACATTGTGCCAAACAGGAATGTCCTAGGTGACGCAGTATTTGTTATAGGCAGACGTTGCACTTCACCATCAGGTGGTTTTGTTCGTCTCGTCACTCCCTCCTACAAAAAAATTAAATAAAAATAATTAAAAGAACTCGTGAACAAAAGTCTAAATCAAAATGTATATCAAATCTAAGTCTATATAAAAAATAAAATAAAAATAATTGAAAGAACTCGATCAACCAATTTGGGACAGTGTGCCACACAGGAATGTTCTAGATGACTCTTTTTATTTTCCCTCTTCCGACTTGGACGACACCCACGGGATAAGATGGGGTGGTAGAATTAATAAAGGAATATTTATTTTTATAAAGAAATAACATTATTGAACAAACAATTTGTGTGATCATGCGACATAGATCCATTTCACATTCTTAGATACAATATTAAATAAGACGACCGCAGGTCCTGGGTTCGAATTCCAGCCGGAGGTAACACTTTTGCCAAAACAGTAATGGTTGGTTCTCCGGTCTGGTTGCGCTGTGATTGTCCCCGTGTCTCTGACATCCAAAAGTGGTCTCCCTAGTCTGCCCAATAATAGTTCAGATGAAAGTAATACAAACGGACGAGACGAGTGATATTACTGAGATTGAAGATGAACTAAATATTGCTAGTATGATTTATGTTAACAATAAATCAAAATTTTGATCCGAAAGTAACATCTATTCAAAAAATTAAAATTGAAGTGCCTGTTTGTAATAACAAAATTACGGATTTTTACTTAATGCTTATGTAGCGACATCTATGTCGGCACATGAGAAGCTCAAGAAATATTCCCATACGTCCTTATTTGCGCTACGAATGTTTTCTGAACTATAGTATATACAACATCTAAATATTATTAGTTGTAGGCTGAGATCGCTAATTACATCCCCGCGCAGGATGTCCCTCTTGCAAAAAGACGTCCAAAAAACGTTTTACTAGATAATTATGATGCAATAACATCTATAAATAACTCGTACGACGCGGGCGCGCCGTCCCCGCAGGACACGCCCCTGCCTATCGCGGACACGCGTACTTGTACACACCCGCTGTCCCAGCGGACACGCCGCGCTCGCCGGCGAGCGCGCGCACATACTCGTAGGTACACGGCCTATTCGAGATTCATTCCCGTGCCAGGCCGATTCTAAATCGACACATAAATTTTTATAATTTTACATTGCGAAGTCGTAGTGTTTTTAAAAAATAATACTATATTATTTTGTAAATACTACGTAATGTAAAAAAGTAAAAAAGTAAAGTTTCAGCCTATAAATGTCCCACTACTGAGCACAGGCCTCCTCTCATTTCTGAGAGGGTTTTGGAGCTAGGAAGAATCCGCCACGCTGCTCCAATGCGGGTTGGCGGACTTCACATGTCTTCGAAATATTTTTAATTTCTCAGACATGCAGGTTTCCTCACGATGTTTTCCTTCACCGCCGAGCACGTGGTAAGTCAGCACTTAAAATTGCAATTAACAATTTTAGTGGTGCCGGCACCGGGGAATCGAACCCTGGTCACTCGCGTACTATGAAATTAAAAGCGAGCGCCTCGCCCCTGAGCTACCACGGCTCTCTACGTGTATTTTATAAAAATACATACTACGTAATGTATTTTTATAAAATACATTACGTAGTAATACATAAAATACATTACAAATACGTAATGTATTTTTATAAAATAATCTTCTATTCGACAGCAATTCAAGCCCTCGGCTTCCGCTTTCGACCTCCTTCTGATCCCTTGGATTGACACCCCCCCTCCCTGTAGGTCGGATATGTCTTTTATTCGTTACAGATTAAAAGGGGAGACCTTACTTTAACGGCTAACAATCGAGACGTCCTCCCCAGATCAGACCATTCGATCAGGTAGCTACCCTTTTCCTTGGCAATATCATCCGCCAAACTTATGAAAGTATATCCGGCTAATCTCCGAAACGGCTGGACCGATTTTGACGGGAGTTTCACTGACAGATAGCTGATATTATAGCGGTAACTTATAGCCTACTTTAATTAAAAAAAATAATTAGAGTTCCGCGCAAAAAAATTATTATTCCAAATCCGATTCAAATAGGCAAAAAGTATGTATGCATATCATCGATCGGGTCGGTATTTTTACGCAGGTGAAATCGCGAGGCACGCCTAGTTAAAATATTTATTCTTAAAAAAATTCTCGAAAATTTGAAATGCGTCTTATCGTCCGTAGCGTCTTTTAGTCAGAAAATTAACAAAACTTATTGGGTGAAATGTATTTTCATTGTTACTGTGTACGACGATGAAAATTATTTTCCCTAGAACGATTTGTTTTATTTGATAAAATGAAGAAACAAGTGTTTACCCGATGTTAAGTGTAACGTCTGCCCATACATCCTGTGACACCCAGAACTTTTCTGTGTGGCATCACACTGCGCCTATCACCCTCAGACATGTTCGTAAGTCTCATGTGCCCATTAATTAATTACACTAGCTCTCAGTGCCCTTCAGAATGCAACAGTAATTTTGCACACTTTTGCTTCACGACAGAATAACTGTCTATGCGGTGGTAGGTAGGTACCTAGAGGGATTCCTGCATAATAATCCTACTACCACTGGGCGACACAGTTTCTTATAGGCGATTTGCTCGTCTAATCGTAAAAAAACTTCATTATGTTTATTTCGCCCCAAAGTAATGTAGATAAGTTTTTTTTTTAAATGATATGGTTATTAACGCACTTATATAAGCAATACACAAATCGTTTTTTTTTAGTATTGCTTATTATTAAGATATGTAGCCAATAGGCGTACGGCGGAGTAGAATATCACGTACCTCTTTCCTACCGAGGTGAGGGAAATACACGATAATATGCAATGCTGTCACTATGATGACGTTCTCCTAGCCGATTTCGACCACGGCGACAACTTCCGAATCCGAATATCGAGAGCCATCCACTGCGCAGGAGATATTATAGTGCCACAAGTGTACGCGCAAACAGAGGCACTCACTATTCCCAACCTACCCGCGCCTGATGTAACGCTGATGCGATAACATCGGAGATAGGCTAGGATGCAGTGTCCGAAACACGGGGACAATCACCACACAACCAGACCCGAAAACCAACAATTTGTGTTTTAGCACAAATGTTGGCACCGGCTGGGATTCGAACCCAGGACCCGCGACGTAGAAGTCAGCTACTCTGACCACTAACGAACGCAATGGGGAGTAAGAAATTTTTGGCTCATACTAAAATGGCGTCTCGTTTCCCGCGAGCGCGATTAGTGGCCTACGTGTGTGGCCTCTGCCTAACCCTTATACGGGAAAAAGCGTAACTATATGTATGTATGTATGAAGGAAATAGCAATTCACAATATCTTTTTACTCTTTTTAATAATGGGCCATTCTCAATACATACTCGTACTTATCGGCGTTGTTCATAATGTCAATGCGACCGCGTGGCTTTGGGTTCTGACTTTCCCGCCGCTGGTTCTAAATTCAAATCCCAGCCAGAGCCAATACAAACACATCGGTCAGGAGGAGTTCATCAAGAGTTGGCATGACGACCGCATGGCCTAGTGGTCAGAGTACCTGACTTAAATGCCGCCGGTCCTGGGCTCGAATCCCAGCCGGAGTCGACATATTTGCAAAAACACAAATCGGTTGGTTTTCGGGTCTGGTTGTGTTGTGCATGTGAAATGTATGTCTGTAAAACGGGACGGAAACGGAAAAAGAGAAATCGTACTGCAGGGCTTCGTTTTTTTATTAGAAAACAAAAAGAATAAGAAATATTACATATATTGCTTTTTTATAATTATTTTTATATCTTTGACTCGGGTATTATTTGTATTTTAATCGACAAACTCTATAATCCCTACAACTTTCTGAGTTTTACTGAACATCCTCAAAAGATGGCGTTAGTAGTCTCATTTCAATGAATAATTGCTTAAATCTGGTTGCCGGAATGATTTAGGCGCATTTATCACATTAAAGGGAATTGTTTACCGAGCTTTTGTACCATGGCCAGCCATAACAAACATGGTATTGACTATTTGCACCCCATCAAGTATCTTAATCCAGCCCTCTCGGTATGTTATTTTGTTGGATAAAGTGACGAAACGAGAAAAACGTTCACCTGGTGGTAAGTGCAACGTCTGCCCATAACAAATGCTGTGTCACGCAGATAATTACCGTGTGACACCACATTGCGCTCGTCACCCTGAGACATCTATTTTTGAGTCTCATATGCCCAGTGATTACGATAGCTCTCAGTGCCCTTCAGATCTGAAACACAGTAATGTTTGCTAACTACTACTTCACGGTAGAAAGACAGGCCCTGGGGCCTACCTACCCAGGCAGATTCCTGCACAGGGATCCTACCACCAGTGAATAATGTAAAAGAAAACGGAAATGATTAAGAAATAGTATAATGAAAGTTACTTTTTAATATTTATTGCGTTTAAATAATGTTTTAGTTACCAAATAAATTGTGGTTCTTTAAGTCGTTTTGGAATTAGTTCTCGCGATCATGATGTTTGTGTATGACTGTTTGTTACCTTATCTAAATAAATAAATAAATATACAGAATGAGCAAAATTCCTAAGAGACGATCTGCCGTTGTTGGTTTAGTGACGTCATTTAAAACTAGATGGCGCCACGCGTAATTTCCTAACGCTGACGTGACCATTTATTTTGTCCTTCATAGCGGGACGCCCTTTAAATTATTTTTTTAAAAATAAAATGAATCTTGTACACAATAATATAGTTTTGAAATGTGAATGGAACTAATCGCATGATTCGTTGATACTACGCTGTAGTTAAATCAATGCGGGAATTTTTTAAGTATTCTGGTGACAGCGGAACACATAGCCCAAAAGCCTGTCCAGCTCAAAGCTGAACGTATAGTTAAGAAAAGAGCGTTGCAGTTTCGTTATATTTCGGAACGTTATATTTTAAGTTATTGAATGATAATTAAACGATATACGACACTTTTTATTTTAAAACCACTACGAAACACAATTATACTTCTACTTCCGTTTTACAGACCCTCCGACCTAATATTATGTATATTATCTGGAACACGTACGTACGTACGAGAGCCGTGTACGTTTAAGAAATAGTACATTAATATAATCGAAGAGTAATGGTAGGATTCCTATGCAGGAATCCGTCTAGGTAGGTACCGGTAGGTACACCCCTGGGCCAGGGATTCTGCCGTGAAGTAGTAGTGTGCAAACATTACTGTGTTTCGGTTTGAAGGGCACTATGAGCTAGCGTAATCACTGGGCATATGAGACTTAAGAACTTGTGTCTCAGGGTGATGGACACAGTGTGATGTCAAACAGAAATTTTCTGGGTGACACAGCATTTGTTATGGGCAGGAGTTGCACTTGCCATCGGGTGAAAGTTTTGCTCGTTTAATTACTTTATCCAATAAACAAAAAAAGCTAAAATGCTATTATATAAAAATATAAAGGTAAAGGTTAGACAAGTGTAACGAAATATAATGAAAGATCAAGTAAAATGCATAAATATAACAATGAATTCAAATATATTACATGAACGTTCGGACTAATATTATATACGCGAATGTGACATTATATATGCAAATGGCATGTTACCAGAATTTGACATTGTACAGTGGACGCCCTATGTCCTAGCTACTAGACAACCGACAGTGTTGCCAGATGGATAAGACAATAATAAATAATAATAAATAATAAACGGCACACACTGGGTCAAAATTACCAGAAATACGGCGTTGCAGTTTAAATTATTACGGTAGATTTACGGTGTTAGATTTGCCTTTTATTTTTTATTTTTAAACAACATTTTATTTGCTTTCTAATCAATTCGAACACGTACTCTAAACATCAACAATTTGTTTGGGCAAACACAATTCTGAATATGTTAAGTTCATCATCATCATAGTTTCAGCTTATCACTAGTCCACTGCTGAACATAGGCCTCCCCCATAGATTGTCACAAAAGCTTTAAGCACTAATTTTGGGGGGTTTTGCCATAGTTGCCACGCTTGGCAGGCGGGTTACCAACCGCAGTTTATTTATTCAGAAGATCCAGGTTTAGTTCAATGTTAGACACTCAGACTATCTAAGTTATTTTTCGTCGCGGCGTTACTTTCCTTAGTATCATTATTGCTATCGTAACCAATGATAATCACCAAAATGACATCAAGATTATTTTCTAATTCGTTACATGAAAATTTAAATTATTATGTAAATCATTATGTAAAGTCTTTGGCTTAATAAACTATTATTATTATTATATTATTATTCATTTATGGGGGATCAAAATAACAATAAAATGTTTTTACGTAATTTTTTATCAATTTTAGATCCTGTTATCGTGGTTTAAAAAAACTTTTAACATACTGACGTAAACATAAACAAATATGGCTTATAGCCAGGAAGCCTGTTTTTGAAGCAAAGCGCTCTAGCCTGTACTCAGTGTAGACTTGATAATGCATTGATATATTCAGAACAATTTTCGGTGTTATTTTGACAGCATTGAATACCAAAGATTAGGGACTGATCGACGTAGTCACTAGACTCAGACTATAGTTTTTTTCTGAGTTTTTGGACTTTATTCCAGATTCGGTTTAGGTTCGAAAAATACGGTAACTTTCATACACCGTAATTTATGACTACTGTAGGTGGCAGATCTAAAAACAAAAAATAAAAATACGGCAAATCTACCGTAATAACGGTGCATATGGCAACGCTGACAACCGAAGAGTAAAATGGAGAATAGTTTTATGTAACTTTAATTTTAAAAGGATTTTTTTTTGTTTTATGAAATTTATAATACTATTTATTTAATTTATATTTTTATAAAAGAAGTTACCCGTGTGGTGGCGGCTTAAGAGAATCTACCTCTCATCCCGTGGGTCGTAAAAGTCGACAGAGGGAAAATGAAAACCAGGAGATGGGCAGCAGCGTCTTCCTAGAACATCTTAATAAATAAACTGCGGTTGCCAATCCGCCTGCCATGCGTGGCAACTATGGAAAAATCCCCCCAAAACGAGAGCTTCCAACTTTTGAGGCAAGCTATGGGGGAGGTCCATATTCAGCAGTGGATTAGTGATAGGCTGAAACGACGATTTCTTCGTGGTAGGTGTAGTGGAGCCCACGCGATGTATACGGGATGCCATTGTTTAATAATATAGTCTCATTAAAATCGTAGAAAGAAACACACGTCCACTAACTTAATACGTCTTTTCCTTTTACTACAAAATAAACTACTAAATATGCAATATAAGAGACTTAAGAACTGATGTCTCGAGGTAATGAGCGCAGTCCGGGTTTCACAGAGCATACGTTGCACTTACCGTAGAGCTGCCACAAATGCTCAGACTTCGAACGGGACATTTGGAACAGAAAAAGCCTTCACTCCACTTCACTCGCAGATACGGCACTTACGCAGAGGTAGTTTACGAACTGTGTGCATGCCAGGACAAATGACTGACTGACCGGGACACAAGGCTTCAAACGGAGACATGTCCCGGTATACCGGGCACGTATGGCAGCCCTAACTTACCGTCAAGTAACAAACAAACAAACAATCTGCTCGTCTCGATTATAAAACAATAATATTTCAACAATTAATCCGGAATTTTAGTGAATACGTAAAGCTCTTCTATAATAATTGAACCAAGCATCTCTTTGAAACTAATTCGTATTATTTATTCCGTCTGCGCTCTGCGATTAGACTAGAGTGTTAAGATAAGGTAATGCAATTATTGTTTAGTTGCTCGGCCCGACTCTGTTCGTAATTGGCTTAAGCGGGGTCGACTGTTGGGGCTCTGTCAAAAGCGGGCGACAGAGACGGACTTAGGTAGCCTTAAACGACGGTCCTTTAAAATGTGTTTCTCTATTGCACGTCATGAGTCCACTTCTTATTCAACGTTGTTCGGTTTCTACCGCAGCCTTGAGAGTCTCCTCCCGCCAGCTACCACCCGCATGAGGTCGAAATATAAATCTTTTTTTTATTTTTTTTATTTGATAAAGTTTCGAGACGAGCAAAACGTTCACCTGATGGTAAGTGCAACGTCTGCCTATAACAAATGCTGTGTCACCCAGAACATTTCTGTGTGACACCACACTGCGTCCGTCACCCTGAGACATAAGTCCTTAAGTCCCATATGCCCAGTGATTACGCTAGCTCACAGTGCCCTTCAGACCGAAGCACAGTAATGTTTGCACACTACGGCTTCACGGCAGACTAACTGGCCCTGGGGTGGTACCTACCTAGTCGGATTCCTGCAACTCGACCAACTAACCATTGGAATGATGTATATGGCCATCAGGCAGGCTTGTGTCATTGCCATCAGGTAGGATATGAGTCCCAGGAAAGTTGTGGACTCATTGGCCGGGAGTTTATTTAATTTATTATTATCATTTACTTTGTGGCGCAGTAGACTACACTGCGGGTCGTGTTTAAGTCTCTTATGCATAGTTATTACGCTAGCTGAGCTGAGCTGTGGTAGCTCAGGGGCTAGGCGCTCGCTTTAAATTTCATAGTAAGCGAGTGACCTGGGTTCTATCCCCGGTGCCGCACCTCTAAAAATTGTTATTTTAAGTGCTGATCGTGCTCGTCGTTGAAGGAAAACATCGTGAGGAAACCTGCATGTCGGAGAAATAAAAAATATTTCAGAGACATGTGAAGTCCGCCAACCCGCATTGGAGCGGCGTGGCGGATTCTTCCTAGCTCCAAAAACCCTCTCGGAAATGAGAGGAGGCCTGTGCTCAGCAGTGGGACATTTATAGGCTGAAACTTTACTTTTTTTTTACTTTATTCTAGCTCTCAGTGCCCTTCAAACCGAAACACAGTAATGTTTGCACACTACTGCTTCACGGCAGAATAACTGGCCCTGGGGTGGTACCTACCTAGACGGGTTCCTGCATAGGAATTCTACCACCATTGGATATTACGAAGATAAATAAACTAGCAAGAAGGAGAAAGTTTCTCTACTATCATCGGTGCTGCGAGCTACGAGTATATGGCCAATCCATTGCCACTTGAGCTTGCCGATCCTTCGATCTATATCGTTTTTAAGCAGAGACACACCGCGCTTATACGGCTTACAGTAAACACTAATAGCTAGTGTAATTCTCCACCTAATGGTAAGCGTTATTATTGTCAATAACAAATGCCGTGCCGTGTGGAAGCGGCTTAAGAAACTATCACTCCCGCATCTCATCCCGTGGGTGTCCTAAAGTCACAGAGAGAAAATTGAAACCAAGAGATGGGCAGCAACATCTTCCTGTGCCATCTGAAAAATTAAACTGTGGTTGCCAACCCGCCTGCCTAGCGTGGCAACTAAGGCAAAATCCCCCCAAAACGAGAGCTACTAACTTTTGCAGCAATCTACGGGGGAGGCCCATGTTCAGCAGTGGACTAGTAATAGGCTGAAAGTCGACAGAGCGAAAATTGAAACTAAACGATGGGCAGCAGCATCTTCTTGAAACATCTGAATAAATAAACTGCGGTTGCCAACCCGCCTGCCAAGCGTGGCAGCTATGGCAAAACGAGAGCTACGAACTTGTAGCAATCTATGAGGAAGGCCTATGTTCGGCAGTGGACTAGTGATACGCTGAAATGGTGGTGTCTCCAATAACATTTCTGTGCGACGTCACCGTCACTCTCTGCGAAGTTGTACTTCCCATCAGCCGTACGATTTGCTATTTGCAAAAAAAATGAATTTCTTTTAAATTTATTCACGATTAAATTTAAAATTTGTTCTTCCACTAATCCGACCCTGCGCTGTCACTCAAACCAGTAATACAAAGGGGTCCTAACATTCTTTTTTACACCCTCGTCCCGCTCCGAGCACAAGTACTGTCATGCACACAAAGTGACATGTTTAACATTTTTAATACTTTGTGTTTTTCGTAATATTCCGTGGCAAGAATTTTAACAAAAGATAGAAATCTTCCGCGGTTGCACGCCCGATGTTTCTGACACGGGATTCGTTTGTAATTGGATTTAAAATACGGAAACAATTTATTACTTTGATAATTTATGAAAAGGATTTCTGAGGCTTTTACATTGCATGTTGTGTGGCTGTGAGCATTGTTTAATAATAAAAAATGTCAGATGTTACATGTTACATGTTTTTTATCGTTCTTAATTGAAACGTGTGGTGGCTTAAGAGAAACTACCACCCCATCTCATCTCGTGGGTGTCGTAAAAATCGAGAGAGTGAAAATGAAAACCAGGAGATGGGCAGCAGCATCTTCCTGGAACATCTCAAAAAAACTGCGGTTGCGTATACGCCTGCCAAGCGTGGCAACTATGGCAAAATCCTCTAAAATGAAAGCTACCAACTTGTGTGGCAATCTATGAGGAAGATGATGATGAATTCAATTGTGCTTGTATAAATCATTTGTAGGTCATACAAATATGTGTCCTGTAAGGGAATAGAACCAGCAGAACGGCACCTATAAGCTGATTCGCCAAGGAATGGTTTTAGCTAAATTTTATATTAAACTAGCTATACCTCCACGTAAAATAAGCCGACCACATGATGGTGCCGTACGGCAAGGTACCTCGCTGACCATAGCATTCACAGCTCAGCCCTTCTCTGACCCTCCAATCATTTCTTGTTATTAATAATAACTCTGCTTCTAGACAGACAGAATTTAAGTTTAACCATCCATCTATACAACTGTGAAAACCGCATCCAGTTTCGTGCAGCAGTTTTCGCGTGATGTGCGTTCGAACATACAGACAGACAGACAAATAAAAATTCTAAACATAATTCTATGGCTTCTATTGCTCTTAAGACTATTAATGTTTCTTAAATGTCTCAGTTACAATTTTATTAAATGTATAGATAATTGTCGACCGCGTGGCGTAGTGGTTAGCATACCTGACTTCTGCGCCACCAGTCCTGGGTTCGATTCCCAGCCGGAGGTAACATTTGTGCAAAAACACAAATTGTTGCTTTTCGGGTCTGGTTGTGTTGTGCATGTGAAATGTATGTTTGTAAAACGCACCCACGATACAGGAGAAAATCCTACTGTGAGCCTTCGTTATTTAAAAAAAAAAAAAAACTTTTTTTTCTTCTTATATTTTTTTCATTTATAGTCGTTGTATTAAGATTATGTTGGGTCGTTCGTGAGGTCAATGGTATGGCAAAACTATGTAATATACACCATTTTATATTTTGCATGCGGATCTTAGCAAATTAACTTTCTTTCCTTCGTCAATGGTCCCCACAGATTATATTTAAATACAACATGGTTTAAGTAACTTCATGTTGTGTGTTTATCAAATATGTTTTTGTTGTTTAAATATGTCTTATAAATATGTTTTTTTTTAATATTACTTTCTAAAATAAATGTCACGCTTGCCAACCGCATCACCGAACAATTACCGAAAACAATTGTTTTTGTTTTCCAAAAAAGTTTTTGGACACACGAGATAATAAGAGGAATTGGAGTGCTGTCGTTGATAACTGATGGAATATGTGCAGAAAGGAAAAGATATTAAAGTATAATTTAGGAAATAATTATTTAATCAAAAAACGACTTCAACGCAGCAGCTCAATACGAAAATTCTCAAAACGTGAATTTCACGATCTCATCATCAGAACTTGACTAAATATAGGATCACTCTTACAATGTAGGGGACATTCTAATAAGACTTCTAATAAAAATAAGATAATTAAAATCGGTTCATAAACCATTAGATTCTTAGTTATGCCCGAACATACATAAAAAAGAAATAAAATTAAAAAGTAAAGTTTTAGCCTATAAATGTCCCATTGCTGAGCACACGCCTCCTCTCATTTCTGGGAGGGTTTTGGAGCTACGAAGAATCCGCCACGCTGCTCCAATGCGGGTTGGCGGACTGCACATGTCTTCGAAATATTTATTTATTTCTCAGACATGCAGGTTTACTCACCATGTTTTCCTTCACCGCCGAGCACGTGGTAAATCAGAACTTAAAATTGCAATTAATAATTTTTAGTGGTGCCGGCACCGGGAATCGAACCCAGGTCACTCGCGTACTATGAAATTTTAAGCGAGCGCCTAGCCTGTGCTACCAGCTACCACGGCTCAAAAATCACGGCCTCCCTATTTATGAAGTCGGTTAAAAACATTCACATTAGACGGTTTTCATACAACTCACATTCTTCATTCTAATACAGACACATATTATGTTAAGCTGTTATTTTTTTTACTTATTCTCTCGAAATTCAAATAAAAACGATTGTACGTGTCATTGCGCGAAGCGGCGTAAGATAGTGCTTTATAATAGTCAATAATCACACCGCGTACACACGATTCACCCGTGTTCCAGGGCGGTTCTCACCGCCCAGAGTTACCGACGCACAAGTCGATAGTCCGAATGGACGCCCGCAGCCTCCCTCGGACGGTCATTAGACGACTTAAAATATTTAAGATTTTCGAAATCGCGAAAGCACGCAGCGAACGCGACACAGTCCAAATTTCGAGGTTTTTGTAGGAGTTTTTATTTATTTATTTGTGTTTAGGTCAAACGTGTACTTGGCACCCTGGCCCGCGAGCACAGTATCCGATGAAGCTGTAAAAGCCGAGCTGTAAAGGCTAACAGCAATTACATCACCGAAAATATATATAGTGCTTTATATCCGACATGTCAAGGTCAAGCGATTCGGCGCTTTTCAAATGCCTCTATCACAATTATATTGCACATAAAAATAATTGGAATAGACTCATATGAAGAAAACACTTTAATTAATTCATCGAAATTACTTTGAAAAATCGTTTAATTAAAATGTACGTGTACGTGAGGATTTTTTTAGGGATGTGGTCACGATAACTCCCGAAAAAATTGACGTATCGAGACCGGGTCTCTTTTATCGTGTCCAGAATTTTATCTAATGCTTTCCTATTTCATATCAAAAGTCTAGCACTTGTAGTTATTAAGAAATTTTTTCTTATTGTTTTCAACGGAAATGGAAATGACTATATTTGAACCTCAATACGATTTTTTTTTTCTTAAAACTTAAATGAGCGTCATGAGACGTGCACTTTTAGATTTTCCAACTTTTTCTAATTCAATAAGGTTTACACAAACAGTTTTCACTCAGAATAATAAGGTTCTAGAGTGGCAACCTCGTACCGGCAAACGCAGTGTAGGCCCCCCCCCCCCCCACTAGATGAAACGACGACCTGCGCGATTTTGCGGGAAGTCGATGGATGCATGTGGCTCAGGACCGTGTTTTGTGGCAATCTATGGGGGAGGCCTATGTTCAACAGTGGACTAAGATAGGCTCAAATGATGATGATGATGATGAAGAATAATTGCACGTAAAAACTAGTTAGTGAAATATTTAATGCCTAAGCTAACTAATGGAGACGTCGACTATAAATTTCCATTTAATTGAATACATATTTCCAGCGTATTTATTTATTTAAGCTTTAATGCAGTGTGTGGTACCCGGGATGGACGACTTAATGCCTGGGATGGAATATCCCAGTGAACCATTAGGATAATCGCTGCATTGGCGTTTGATCGACTGTATCGGTATTTTCATATTCGTGAAACGTTTTAAACTAGAAAATAATATATATTCTGGTGGTAGGATTACTATGCAGGAATCCGCATCCTAATATTTATCTACCCGTGCGAAGCCGGGGCGGATCGCTAGTACTGTAATCAAATTGGAGAGACTGTATGTTCGAACGCACTTATCTGAAAGAATACTGCTATCACTGGTGGTAGGATTCCTATGCAGGAATCCGTCTAAGAAGGTAACACCCCAGGGCCAGTTATTCTACCGTGAAGCAGTAATGTGAAACATTACTGTGTTTCGTTTTGAAGGGCACTGAGAGCTACAGTAATCATATGCCTAGATAAGAGACATAAGAACTGATGTCTCAGGGTGACGGGCGCAGTGTGTGACACCACAGAAATGTTCTGGGTGACACGGCATTTGTTATGGGCAGACGTTGCACTTACCACTAGGTGAACGTTCTGCTCGTTCTATCACTTTTATCAAATAAAATAAAACGCAAGTGTGAAACAGTTATGGGAAAATATGGGTTTTATATAGGAATTTATGTGAAGCCTTGGCTACATAGGACTTGCTGCGGAGCGCTTAGCAGCAACATTTATAGGCTATATATTTTTCTTTTATTTTAAAAGGGAAAAAAGCATTGGGCCGTATTCAATGGTGTGAGTTTTCATAGTAAGTAGTGTTCGAGATTTTTTCGCTTAAACAGTTTGTGAGAAAGACTGAGAAATGCCTTAGTTTATTTCAAAGACAAGTACTGCCATTTCTATCTAGACAATTACAATATGTAATTGACTGGTGGTAGGATTCCTATGCAGGAATACGTCTAGGTATGTACCATCCCAGGGCCAGTTATTCTGCTATGAAGCAAAAGTGTGCAAACATTACTGTGTTTCGGTTTGAAGGGCAATGTGAGCTAGCGTACTGGGCATTAAGAACTGATGTCTCAGTGCGACGGGCGTAGTGTGCTGCCACTTTATCGTATAAAAAAAAGGTAGGTAGCTGCAGAATAACTGGCACCACGGCAGTACGATGGCCAGTTATTCTGCAGCTAATATATGCAGCTGCAAATATTAGTTTGTTTCGGTCTGAAAGGCACTAAGAGCTAGTGTGATTATTGGGCATATGAGCATTTCTGACAAGAGCAGTGTGGGGCCACACAGAAATGTTTCACATTACCATCAAGTGCACGGATAACTAGTTTCGTCACTTTCGTCCATAAAAAATGTAATTTTAACCGCGATGCCTAGTGGTTAGAGTACCTGACTTCTACGCCGCGAGTCCTGGGTTCGAATCCGAGCCGGTTAACATTGGTGAAAAAACAGAAATTGTTGTGTTGTGCATGCGAAATGTGTCTGTAAAACGTACCCACGATTCAGGAGAAATCTTACTGTTTGGCTTCGTTTCTAGAAAAAAAAAAAGTAGCAGAACGCTTTCGTGCATCACTGTACAGTCGACCCACTCATACGCAAATAGGCTATACCAGATTGAATTATCCTATGCGTAATATCATGACGACGCGGCGTTTGGGGGCCGACAATCTTTATCGTGTCCTAATTGAAATAACATGACGTCGCATGGGGGGGTCTTTGATTTGACATCTCGGTTAGAATTTAAAAGAGGGTTGACATATTTAAGAAAAAATGGTTTCGTAATGAGATTATACATACATACAGTCACGCCTTTTTCCCGTGTAAGGGGTAGGCAGAGGCAATTCACGGAGCTCACTTTTCTCCCTCGCGGGAAACGAGACGTGATGGATGGCGAACCACGTCGCCGACATTTTAGGAATTCAATAAATTTTTACTTCCCATTGCGTTCCCACGAGAAGTATAGTGACAGCGTTGCAATATTATGGTATTTCTGCACCAATAAAGGATATCCGTGCAATACCTTAGTCGCTCTTACGACACCTCGGTACGGAAGAGGTAGGTTCTATTCTACTCTGCCGGACTCCTCGGCTAATGAGATCATCGATGTATTAATAGATTGTGTACTTTGACGAGTGGTAGCGGCTCCCTGTGGCTCCGTGCGGTAGCGGCTAAAGAGAATCTACCACCCCATCTCATCCCGTGGGTGGCGAAAAAGTCGACAGAGGGAAAATGAAAACCAGGAGATGGGCAGCACCATCTTGCTGGAACATCTGCATAAATAAACTGCGGTTGCCAACCCGCCTGCCAAGCGTGGCAACTATGGCATATTCCCGCCAAAATGAGAGCCACAAATGTTTGTGGCAATCTGTGTGGGAGGCCTATGTTCAGAAGTGGACTAGTTATAGGCTGAAATGGTGGTGGTGTTTGTGGTACTTTGACGACTGCGAAACCTAGTTTAACCTTCTTAGCTACAGGGCCGGAAACTAATGGATTACTAGCAGAAACACGCGGATAGCCGCGGACATAGGTCCGCGATTTAGATTTTATAATGATGTGTTGTTGTTGTATGTGAAATATGAATTATGATGTTTGATTTTCCGGAATAAAAGTATCCAATGTCCGTCTCCAGGATGCAAGCTATATCTGTTCCGAATTTCGTCAAGATCTGCAAAACGAATAAGCCGTGAAAAGGTAACAAACAGACAGATGGACAGACACATACAACCGCGTGGCTTCCTGGTCAGAGTACTTGGCTACTGCGCCGTGGGTTCCGAGCTCAAATCCCAGTCGGAGTCTACATTTGTGTAAAAACACAAATTGTTGCTTTTTGGGTCTGGTTGCGTCGTAATTATACCCGTGTTTTGAGACTGCATTCCAATCTAACAGTTGGTACGATTCCTATGCAGGAATCCGTCTCGGTAGGTACCACTGTGCCGTTTTTTTTTTTTTATTGGATAAAGTAATGAACCTGATGGTAAGTGCGACGTCTGCCCATAACAAATGCTGTATCAACCAGAAACACGTATGTGACACCACACTGTGCCCATCACCCTGAGACATAAGTAGTTCTTAAGTCTACGCCCAGTGATTAGCTCACAGTACCTTTCAAGCAGATTTCGGTCAGAACGGCATATGATACTTGTCTCAGTGTGCAGTGCAGTGTGGTGTCACACAGAAATGTTCTGGTTGGTAGAGCATTTGTTATGGGCACACGTTGCACTTACCGTCGGCTGAACGTTATATTCTTCTCGTCAAGTTCCCCTATATAAAAATACTCGGCTTTCACCATATCCACTGGACGAGATGGGATGGAATTTTTTACTTTTACGCTACAACTACACGCGTGCGGCATAATATCCGCGACCGCTTGACCCAGTGGTCAGTGTACCTGACTTCTACGCCGCGAGTCCTGGTTTCGAATACCAGCCGGAGCCATTTGTGCAAGACACATATTCGGGTCTGGTTGTGTTTTGCATGTGAAATCTTGCTGCGGGGCTAAGAAATATGTTTTATGTTCTGAGTTCGAACTGCGCCGCTCAAATTACAAGTTTGTATGAATGAAAGTAAAAGTAATAGTAAAAGTAAGCGGCTTAAGAGAATCCACCACCCCATCTCACCCCATGGGTGTCGTAAAAGTTGCCAACCCACCTGTCAAGCGTGCAACTATGGCAAAATCCCCCCAAAATAAGAGCTACAAACTTTTGTGGCAATGTATGGGGGAGGCCTATGTTCAACAGTGGACTAGTAATAGGCTGAAATGATGATGATGATGATGACACATAATAAGTGTTACAAGTACATTAAATTTAATATAAAAAGTTAATGAAACGTTCGAATTTCGACCACTAGTCATTAGCTGTGCCCCGCGTAAAAAAGCCGAACCCGATCGATGATATTCATATATACTTCCCTATTAGAATCGGATTTTTGCGGTTTAAATTTTCTTGCGCGGAACCCTAATTATTTTTCTCAAATTCAAGTAGCCTAAGTTACCTGCTATAATATCAGCTATCTGTCAGTGAAAAAATCGTACCAGCTGTTTCGATTTTCGGTCGAGGTTAGCCGGAACAAACCGACAGACAGACAAAAAAATTTTAAAAATTGATTTTGTCTTATAAGTACCGCATATACTTTCATAAGCATTGAGTAAAAAGCTGTTATTTTGTTATTACAAACAGACACTTCATTTTTATTTATTTGTATAGATGTATTTTATGTGATGTGTGATGTACATTAAATTAAAATTTTTTTTTGATAAA
Organism: Luehdorfia chinensis; assembly: GCA_019845155.1. Classification (NCBI taxonomy): domain Eukaryota; kingdom Metazoa; phylum Arthropoda; class Insecta; order Lepidoptera; family Papilionidae; genus Luehdorfia; species Luehdorfia chinensis. The sequence goes on along the minus strand of JAHVAK010000013.1, from coordinate 93,217 downwards.
ACGGTCTAATTTCGACCATTGGGCGACCACTGGTATTATTATGACAAAATTTCATGATTCTATTTCATTAGTTCCTTTCAGATTTGTTACAGCATTCTTTTGTTCAATAAAAGGTTTGCTGTCGGCGCGATACGCGATTGAGTTTCCAATTCGATACTAGCGACCCATTTGCAGCCAGCTGCTCACACTCGAAACTTTGAGCGCCACAATAACGTCGAGTGTAAAAGCTCGGAATAGAGTTTTCAGCGATTGGGCTTACATAGGCGGGCTCTGCCAATATTAGATTGCTACTAGTGTATATTGCAGTCTTGGGACGTTCTGTATAATGAACAATTTTTATATAGAGATATACATACATGTTATGATAAAAGGCATCCACGATAAGGCAGATACGAGTAAATAAGATTCTTATGGGGGAATCCGCCTATATGGGTATCACCCTAATATAATACGAATATTCGATAGTATTAGATATGCAATGTATAGTGTTCTTTCTTCTTTTCCCTACGTTATACCTTTCTTATCTCTCACGTAACGAAATGTGCCTAAACGTGGCGCGCTTGTCTAATTAGGTACCCCCGGGCCAGTTATTCTGCCGTGAAACAGTAGTTTGCAAACATTACTGTGTTTCGGTTTGAAGGGCACTGTGAGCTAGCGTCACTGGGCATATGAGACTTAAGAACTTATGTCTCAGGATGATGGGCACAGTGTGGTGTCACACTTTTCTGGGTGAATCAGCATTTGTTATGGGCAGACGTTGCACTTACTTACCAGGTGAACGTTTTGCTCGTTTCGTCAATTTATCCAAAAAAAAAAAAAATTCACTCCTATCGCTCAATCAGCACGTGCTCACGGAACGCGCCACTCGCCGGCCCTACCCAATTTCTTTCTAGTCGCGACCTGCGGTACATGTGCATCCGCTTGAAAATCCGCATTGATTATTGCGAATCCAAATCCATGCAGAAGTTCCGCAATTGCGGATGCGGAAGTGAATATCCGCAACATCCCTAATGTAGATGTACAATTGACGCTAAATTACGCTTAACTTATTTATGTGAAATATATTTGAAATACCAAACACAAATTAAATTTTTAGAAAGTAATTGCAATACAAAATCCTAATATGTATTTGTTTTAAAAATACGTATAATTTATTTTTTAATTAATAAGACGTATTTGAAATACTTTATTTATTTGATAAAACTAATTTTACGGATTTTATCGCGTTAACTACTTATAACCCGACTATATACCAATTATAATACTGGACATTTATAACTCTATACTATTTATAATCCGACATTTGGAGGTGCTGTAAAGCGCTCGAAACTTCGGGTTATAAATTGTTAAAAATTAAACGCGATAAAATTAGTAAAATTCGTTTTAATAAATACGTACTATTCGGGTAGATGTAATAAATCTTAAAAACCGGCATCAGTAGGTAACTTAGGCAGTTCTGAATGACACCGCGACCGTTCTGTGCAGGCGTAGCTCTTACCATTATCCTTGCACGTTTTGTGCTTACCTCTATTAAACCAACGGAGGCACTCACTCGTCCCAACCTACAATCCGATAACACTCTTGCGATAAGATCGGAAGTAGGCTAGGATGCAGTGTCAGAGACAAGGGAACAATGACAGCACAATCTGTAGATATGCAAAATAAAAATGTCGAGAAACTTATGTATTAGAAATTTGATTAAAATAAAAATAAATAAACATTAAAAAATAAAAACTGTGTATTAGATATACGAGTACAATGTATAGTGTATAGCGTGTGTAATGTATACTCTTTCTCCTTTTCTCTACGTTATATAGAAAAGAAGAAGAGAAAAAGAAAAGTTATTTTATTTGACATCACAAACGAAATACACAATAAAATATTAAAAACAAAAGCGAATATGAAATGAGGGGGAAAATAAAACTATGAAACAAAAAAAAGAAAAAACTGTGAAGTCAAATAAGGTCTCTATTTCAGCAAAATGCGGCAGCACTAATATGCTGCAGCGCTGATTTATATCGTTTTTATCTGTCATGTAACGATGTACCTAAACGTGGCGCGTTTGTTCGAATAGCCACTAAAGAAGTTTCACTTCATAAATATAAAATCACGATACGAGTACATAAGATTCTTATGCGGGAATCCGCCTGTATGGGCACCACCCTAATATAATATGGATATTCGATAGTCAAGCCATCTGTTGGTTAAACACCGCGGTGTCTGTTCTAAAGTCAGTAATGAAAATGTAAGTATCAAGATTCGTAGCTGCACTACAATTGATACAAGGAACTTGCCCTTGTTTCTTTGAGGCAACAAACGTTCCGCATGTAATCGTGTATAACCCAATTTGCATTTGCGCTCGTTTACCGAAAACCGTTGCCAGCCCCGCTGTGTGCAATAATGGTAAATAGAAGCATTTCAAAGTTTACTCTTGTGGGCTGTTTTAGTAATTCTCCTAAGAAAATGTATGATTAGAAATTTTGCTTTTAAGAGCGAATCGAGAGAAAGAAAGCGATGTTTATTTGGAGCTCCCACATAAAAATACAAGCAGAAATATGGAAAAACAATAAACAGTAAAACAGTAATAAAACAAGCGCGATTCCACAAAACGCTAATTAATAATAAAAAAGTAAAGTTTCAGCCTATAAATGTCCCACTGCCGAGCACAGGCCTCCTCTCATTTCTGAGAGGGTTTTGGAGCTAGGAAGCATCCGCCACGCTGCTCCAGTTTGTTTTTGTTGGCGGACTGCACATGTCTACGAAATGCACTTAAAATTGCAATTAACAATTTTAGTGGTGCCGGCATCGGGAATCGAAATCGAAAGCGACCGCCTAGCCCCTGAGCTACCACGGCTCTAATTAATAATAACTTGTTTTACCTTTTTTTTTCTGTTATTTCTTTTTTATGTTATTATTTTTTAATTAATAATAACAAAAACGAAATAACAGAAAAAAAAGGAAAACAAAGTAATTCACGATATAATGCCACTATCACAATTACACGGCAATTCCTTTTTAAATTCAAATCGAATATATATAGTAGCAGTAGCTCGGTAGCTGGGCGCTCGCTAGGATTATCATATACACGAGTAACCTGGGTTCCCGGTTACCCTACTACGAAAATAATTAATTAAATCGCTTAAAAAAAATTGCCGCAGATTAAATGTTGTAAGATTCCTTTGCAGGAATCCGTCTAGGTAGGTACCGCCCCAGGGCTAGTTATTCTGCCGTGAAGCAGCAGTGTGCAAACATTACTGTGTTTTGCATTGTAAGGCACTGATAGCTAGAGTAATCACTGGGCATATGAGATTGAGTGAGGTCTGATGACAGCGCTGGCACATTGTGGTGCCACACAGATATTTTCTGACTTACACAGCATTTGTTATCGGCCGACGTCGCATTTTCCATCACGTGAACGTTTTGCTCGTTTTGTGACTATATTCAAATAATTAAAAAAAATCGTCAAGAAACGAAAGAGTGTAAATATCGAGGACATGAGAAGTCCGCCAACTAGCATCGCAACTTTTCAAGCAGCGTTTCAAACTCTTCCGGGCTCCAAAACCCTCTCAGTCTTGGACTCAGTGGAGCGACGACCCAAGCGGCTAGTCGGTGACCCTGACCCTGACTTGGTTACTACCAATTTGTCGAGTCGCGAACATAGACGAAAGGCGGCCAGTCTCTTCGTGTTCTACAAGTTACATTTTGGAGAGTGTGTACAGGAATTACACTAATTAATTCCACCTTTCCCTTTCCATCATCGGACAACAAGACGAACGGCGGGCTTCCATACTTTTGTTGTGGACATACCCTGCATTCGGACGAAGCGTTTTGCTTCGTCGTTCATAATGCACACAGCAAAGGACTGGCATAATTGGCCTGCATTAGTCTTCCCGTCCCACTACAATGTGGGTGTCTTCTAGTAAGAATGAATGGGATTTTTCTAAGCTAGTATATTGACCATCAAAAACTACATTGCCACTTACCATCAGGTGGGATCGTAGTTAAACGCTAGCTTAATTAAAAAAATACATTTGGAATACCTCAAAAGAATGACGACTGGGAATTTTTAATAGGCTATTATCTCACTTGTTTCAATTTTGCCAGTGTTAGTTGGCGTAATCCTGGATCATCAGAATCCCACCTGGTGTTAAGTGGCGATACGGTCTCAGATGGTAGACCCATTAACTAAATCTATTCAGTTATTCTTATTCACTCTTTACTGGAAGTCCTATTTTATGTTAGTTTGAAAACCGACGCAAAACAGTTCCAGTCTCTTGCAGTGCGAATCCAAAACGAATACTCAAATGGCATACTGCCTGTCAATTTCTTAAGCATGAAATCCACTGGAGCGTAGTGGCGTTCTGCCAAAATGATGTCCTGTCGGAAACTACTAAAGGCGCAGGAGATATCATGGCAGCAAAATAGGGATGGCGGAAAGTGTGAATGTAACTCGTGTGCTCATTATTCTACCTAAAGAATATCAATAGATTTTGTTTTTATTTCATAAAGTGACGAAGTGAAGACGAGCAAAATGTTTACCTGACGGTAAATTCAGCGTCTGCCCATAACAGATGCTGTGTTGCTCAGAATATTTCTGAGTACCACAGCACCACACTGCGCCTGTCACCCTGAGACATAAGTTCTTAAGTCTTATATGCCCAGTGATTACACTAGCTCTCGGTGCCCTTCAGAACGAAACAGTAACACACAGAATGTTCGCACACTACTGCTTCACGGCAGAATAACTGGCCTGGGGTGGTACCTACCTAGACGGATTCCTGCATAGGATCCTGCGTACTCACAAGTCACTTAGCTCGACATTAATAATGATTTCCGATACCTCAGCCAGACAGCGAGGTCATGTATTTATCCAAACCGGGAGGAGTCTTCACTTGACCTCGAAAATTTCGTTTATTTCTCAGATATATTTCGTCATGTGTTTTCCTTCATCGCCGAGCACGTGAAAAATCATGTTTATTTATTGGAGATAGTGACGAGACAAGCCATCTGAAGGTAGTAGCAACGTATGCTTATAATAAATGGTCTGCCACCCGGAACATTTCTATTTGTTTCTATGCGGCCCGCTTGTCACCCTAAGACATGAATTCTTAGGTCTCATATGTCCAGTAATTACACTCAGTGCCCTTCAAGCCGATACACAGTAAAACGTGACGACAGAATAACTGGTACTGCGGTGGTACCTACCTAGACGAATTCCTGCATACAGATCCTATCATCTTAAATATAACCACCAACCACTAATTCGAGTAATTCGTGTATTTAAATATTGGTTTCGGCTGAGATTTCAACCCAAGAACTGCCACTCGGTCTTCAAGTGCCTTATGCATATATTGCTTTGGCTCTGTGTTAAGGTTTGCGTTTGATCGCTGCACCAAATAGGCACCGCATGGTAGCGGCTTAAAAGAATCTACCACCCATTTCATTCCGTGGGTGTCCTAAAAGTCGACAGAGCGAAAATTTACAACAGAAGATATATATAATATATTGCAGCTGCCAACCCGCCCGCCAGGCGTGGCAACTATAGCAAAATCTCCCTCAAATCAAGAGCTACAAACTTTTGTAGCAATCTATTGGGGGTGGACTATGTTCAGTAGTGGACTAGTGATAGGCTGAAATGATGATGATGATGATGATGATTTGTATGGCCTACAAGTTGTTACAGCAGAGCGCCTTGTGTGGGGCAAGGTTTTAAAAACCAATCAACCATAATGTTTTCTTTTATTTACGCGAATACTACACACACACACCAAGTTTTGGATCATTCCATTACATGATGATGAAGATCGATAAAAACCCGAGTAAAAGAACATATAGCTGATGTAAAGAATTGTCGCTCTAGAAAGTCTGCAGTCTGTGACCATGTTCTGGATCATCCCAACCATTACATCAGATTTGATAAACCGCAAATCCTTGTAAAAGAACACCGTTTCCTACCAAGGATGATTCGCGAGGCTATTGAGATTAAAAAACATCCTAATTTCAATAGAGAAGATGGTTGGGTATTACCACCGGCTTGGGATCCAATAATTAATAAAATTAAATCAAAAACTAAGCATATTACTGCAAGACTTCAAGACACGGTTAGCTCTTTCTGCGTAGATTGGACCAAAAATAATAATTAAAAGCTGAAGGTACCCCGGGTTAACTATGACATCAGGATATCTGTCCCCTCAGTCCCCCCGTGACCATAGGTGCTGTAAAGCACTGGAAACGTCGGGTTATAAATTGTTAAAATTGGTGGTAGGATTCCTATGCAGGAATCCGTCTAGGTAGGTACCATCCCAGGGCCAGTTATTCTGCCGTGAAGCAGTAGTCTGCAAACATTACTGTGTTTCGATCTGAAGGGCACTGAGAGCTAGCGTAATCACTGAGCATATGAGACTTAAGAACTTATGTTTTAGGGTGACGGGCGTAGTGTGGTGCTACACAGAAATATTCTGAGTAACACAACATCTGTTATAGGCAAACGTTGCACTTACCACGTTTTGCTCGTCTCGACAATTTATCAAATAAACGAAAAAAAACCCGTATGTAAAAAAAGGTATGTATGTGTGTGCGTGTGTGTGTGTATGTGTGTACATGTGCGCATATTTATTTCTTTTACAATATATTAAGTCGTTTAATAATACTCGTATGTCCGGAAACTGCTCGGTAAACCTGAGGCATCGACAGAATAACAGCGCTGTGACAACTCTGCCCTAGCATTATGCTGAGTCGACAGCCTTTTCGTTGCTACAGCCCAACGTACGTCTGTAAATGTAATACGACGTATCTTATTGTTTACTTATTTTTTGAATTGTAATGTATGTTGTGTTGTAGTATTGAAGAAAGTTTTTCTTTCTTTCTTTCTTTCTTTCTAAGAATTAGTTTTATTTAAACCAATCAACCAATTAACCATGTCATTATTATTTACTAGTTGTACGATTCCTGTGCAGGAATCCGTCAAGGACAGCAATGCCAGTTATTCTGCTGTGACAGAGGTAGGTGATAGAGTTGTGTGCAATCACTACTGTATTTCGGTCTGGAGCTGAAGCAGTCACTGAGAGCTAGTGTACTCGTAATTAGAGGGCATATGATACTGAAGAACTGAGAGCGAGAGCACTGTGGTATAACACAGAAATGTTCTGGGTAACACAGTATTTGTTATGGGCAGATTAGTCACTTTATCCATTAAAAAAAAGCTATTAATACAAAAAGACTACCATTAACTACGTTACTGAACGAAATTGTCACATACTGGAAAATTAAAACGATTAAAAAATCTCTGTTGAAATATTAATGCTTAAATTCAACTCTGTCTCCCAATAGTAAAAGCTTTCGGTGAAAGGGCAAAGAGAAAATTGTGGAACACGCGATTGTAGATGACGCGCTCGACGCTTCCGAAAATTGGCTACATTGGATTGTAGTGGATTGAGAGGTCTTGATACTTGAAACGATATTTTAAACTCAACCTCCGTTATAAATTAAACATTAACATCTCGACTTACTTTGAGCTTATTGAATCGATGATTTGAGAGTCGAAGTGGTGCTATCTGGAAAAGACATACTTCTACATTTTCTTTAAATGATTCCATCAAATAGAAAAAGACTGTCTTATAGAGAAAGCTATGGAAATGAAAATATACTTTTAATTTAGTGAGAAAAAGTCATACTTATTACGCGGTTAATCGGCTGCAGCTTTTAAACGCTGCCAGAGTTAGCAATAGGTCGATTTGTCTTGGGTATGTGTTTTTTAACAAACATTTTTTTTTAAATATGGACCTCAAAAGAATAAAATAGAACCTCCAAATGTTGATGACACCGTAATATGTTACTTTAATTATAATTTACTAGCTGAGTCCTGAGGTTATTCCAGCGTTAAATAAGCCGCACGGCATGGCACCTCGCTGACCCGAGCATTCACAGTTCGGTCCTTCTTGGTAAAGTTTTGTTCTAAGCTTAAAAAAAAGTAAAGTAACAGCCTATAAATGTCCCACTGCCGAGCACAGTAGGCCTGTGCTCGGCAGCTCCAAAACCCTCTCATTTCTGAGAGGGTTTTGGAGCTGGGAATAGTCCGCCACGCTGCTCCAATGCGGGTTGTTGGACTTCAAATATTCTCGAAATATTTCTATTCCTCGGAAATGCAGGTTTCCTCACGATGTTTTCCTTCACCGCTAAGCACCGTTAATCAGCAGTTAAAATTGTAGGAGAAATTTAGAGTTGCTGGTACCGGGGATCGAACCCAGGTTACTCACCTAATATGAAATTAAAGGCGAGCACCAGGCCCCTGAGCTACCACGGCGACAGCTTAAAGTTGCAGCAACAACTTAAAGTGCGATAATACCATAAATATTAATTCTTTAAACAAAAAGTATCAAAACTGCTTATTCCCGCAGACTCATCAATAAAGTATACAGCAGTTCTCTGTCCGCTTTTAAAAATGTAGATTCAAACCGGTTATTCAGTTAAGACAACCAAACTTGGATTAGTAGAGATGTAATGTCATTTGTTTTATGATAGCGGCATACCATGTGGAGAAAGTTGAGTACCTCTATAATTTTATGTGAGGATCACCTCGCTTAGCGGTCAGAGTAGAGAGTAAGAATTACAGCCGAAGCCAACATGGTTGGTTTTCGATTCTGATGGTGTTATGATTGTAAAGGAGAGAATTTTAATTTACTAACATCCGCATGCAAAATGTAAAATTGTGTGTATTACTAGGTAATACACACAATTTTACATAATGTAAAATTGTGTGTATTACCTAGTTTTGAAAAGCACCGCCCGCCCTCCCTCAACAGCGTGCAGAAGAAAACCAATACCGCCACCGGGAGCCGCCACCAGATACCCTCCACCACTACAACACTACCACTAGGCAATACACACCACTGAAGTCGGGAACACGACACGTGTTTCACCTCAAAACGAGGCATCATCAAGTGATATTGACTCTGCGACAGTCAACCGCCGAGTCAGTCAACTCGGCGGCCATTTCACATTTTGCATGCGGATCTTAGCAAATTAACTTTCTCTCCTTTACTATAATGGATTTCCGCAAAGTAACGCCTGATTCTATTAACGGTATTATTGTCCACGCATTCCTGAAACTGTACTTTTTAATGCGGAAAGTGACGAGAAGATGAATGAATGATTTCGTTCACCTGGTGGTAAATGCAACGCTCAGGGTTCCGCTGAACCGATCTTGACGAGATTTAGCACAGAGATAGCTTGCATCCCGGAGACGGACATAAGATACTTTTTATACCGGAAATATTGCCAGTTGCCAAATATTTAAAAAACCTATATACACGCAGACAAAGTCAACGACTACGAGCATCAGCTAGTGGTTTATAAAAATGTCAGTATTAGCTATTGCATTTTGAGATGGTTTTATAGCGTGGAAGACCCGCCACAATGTTACGGTGGTGGTGGACTTCACATTCCGTCTAAATACTTTTATTTCTTAGGAATGGATCGACACTTCCGGTAAGGTTAAATATTAACTTTGAATTTGTGACAAATGAACGCAAGGGAAAAGAGTAGCTACCCGCTGGATCGGTTGGTCCGATCTGGAGTGGACATCTACCCCAGAGTCGATCTTGTATCTATAAAGGACACCTCAGAAACTTTTGCTAGCGCGACGCAGAACGTTATTTTATAAGCTTCTCTTGTAGCGATATCATATCACTAATCAAAATTTTTAACCACCGTCCGGTCCTGTGTACTCTCAAGGTATATGCATTGCTCTTGTTCCTTTTATTAAAGAAAAATTAAAATAATATTTTTACACTAAAAAAATTCTATACCCTACTACTATTATAAGCAGCAACGGCATTATACTCTACGCAGCTACGACGTAGCGATTTGCTACGAGAATATATGTAATAAATACATTATTTTAACAACTTTGTTAGTTGCAACTGATTTAGGTCGCGTGATAAGATAACGCTCCTTCCTTTCCTTTCAGTGTTCATAGTGGAGAGTGTGTCATAGTGGAAAGTACTGGACTTATAAACTGACGTCTCAGGGTGACGGGTACAGTCTCACAGTATTTTTCTGGTTGACACTGAATATGTTATGGGCAGACGTTAAACATATATACTTGAATAAATACATAGTAAAATATATCACATTTCATGATTAATATACAAAAAATATGAACACACATATAAACTCATATACATGTACACTTATTCCTATTTTTTTTTTTAATAAACGAAGCCCCACTGTAGGATTTTCTCCTGGATCGTGGGTGCGTTTTACAGACGTACATTTCACATGCACAACACGACCAGACCCGAAAAGCAACAATTTCTATTTCCGGTGGCGCAGAAGTCAGGTACGCTAACCACTACGCCACTATGAGGGGTAAGCAGAGACTACAGGTGCACACCTTTAGGCCCCGCAGGAAACGATACGTGACAGCACAGTTGGCACGAGTCAATTATTCTTACTCCAGTAGAGAAAGTATTATTGCATAATTTTGCATGAACAAAGGTTGTCAATACCTACTTAGCCTCTTACGATGCTCCGGTAGGTAAGTGGTAGGTGCTATTCTAATCTGTCGAGCGCCTATCGGCAAACATACACATACATACATAACTCAAAAATTGTTTCACTCCTCTTTCGGTGTGAAAGCTGTAGTGCTGTGGAATTGACTTCCGTTGCATGTCAAAAAGGCTCAAAGTATTGAAACCTTTAAAAAACAAACTAAGTGTTTTAACTTAAATCATGTAATATATTCTGTGTTGTTTTTACGTGGTTTTCTTCTGCGGTTTTTTTATATAGATGTATTTTTCTATATTTAGGTGTATATATTTTTTTAATTTTTTTTTATTTACTGTATACGTGTTTTTTTCCTCTATTTACTTTCATCTTGTGTGCACACCTCCGTCCTTTTTCTGTTTTTAATAAATCTCCTTTATCGAAGATTTGCCTGGAAGAGATCGCTGTTTAGCGATAAGGCCACCGGTTGTACATATTTAGTTTCCATAACATTGTATTTTTTTTCTTTAATGTGTGCAATAAAGAGTATAAAAAAACCGCTTATATACACTTAACGGTAACAATTATTGGAACAACAAACTTAACTTTAGTTTATTTTATTAGCTCTCTCTTAATGCAGTGTCATCTTATCCCCACATTATGCAGATCAGGTTATCTTAAACAAACCTCTGGAACATTCGCAATAAATATGTATTTCTACGTTGAGGTTTTTTGTTGTCCTATAGTTAATTTTAATAAGCATGTTTCTTCTAAAGTATTTTTTAATTATTTTAGGACAAAAAAATAAATTAATAAGGCTTAACAATAATTAATTAATTATAAAGTTATGTACCCAGCACAGTGATCCACAAAATAACATTAAAATTTGTATAGCAAAAGGGAAGTTTTTTTTTTTTATAGGAGAGGGGGCAAACGAGCAAGTGGCTCACCTGATGGTAAGTGATCACCACCGCCCATGAACAACCGCAACACCAGAGGAATCGCGGGTGCGTTGCCGGCCTTTGAGGAAGGAATAGGCTCATTTCTTGAAGTCCCTAGTATCCACGAGTTTCCCTAAGTCGTATCGGTCCGGAAAAACCGCCGGCGGCAGCCGATTCCATAAAGTGGTAGTGCGTGGCAGAAAATTCCGCGAAAAACGCACTGTGGTGGAATGCCAACCACCCAGGTGGTGACGATGGAATTTTGTGTTCTGCCGCAAAGTGCGGCAGAACACAAAATTCCAAATTGTTCGGAATAATTCCAGCGGCTGGAATTATTCCGAACAATTCCTCGGAACACTCCCCGTTGTAAATCCTGTAAAAAATGCAAAGAGATGCAACATCTCTTCGCAAGGCCAGTGTATCAAGCCGATCGGAAAAAGCTGGTCGTCGACGATTCGAGCCGCTCTTCGTTGAATACGGTCAAAAGGAAGGAGCTAGCACTGGGGTGCCCCCGCCCAAAGATGAGAACAGTACTCCATGAGAGGCCGAACCTGCGCCTTGTAAAGTTGCAAGCGGTGGACCGGCATGAAGTACTGTCCCGCTCTACTGAGCACGCCAAGCTTTTTAGAAGCCAATTTGGCCTTCCCTTCCAAGTGACCGCGAAACTGAACGTCATTCGATATGTCTACGCCAAGCATTCCGATACTGGCTGAGGCAACGAGGGAAGTGCTTCCAAAACGAGGTGCTACGACGAAGGGTTTCTTTTTAGCGGTAAACGAGCAAACCTGTGTCTTATTTGGGTTAAACTGGACTAAGTTTAGTCGGCCCCAGTCTGAGATTTTGTCTAACAAAATCTCGACTTCAGACACAAGTTTGTTCCGGCACTCGTCGACGTGTTCCTGAGAAATATTAGCACGGCCGGTGTACAAGGCATCACCAGTACTGTCGTCTGCATAGCAATGAATGTTACTAATTTGTAACATATCATTGATATGCAGAAGAAACAGGGTTGGCGATAGCACGCAGCCTTGCGGAACACCAGCACCCACAGACTTGGAGTCCGAGCATGCACCGTCTACTACGACCTTGATGCTCCGGTCTGCGAGGAAACTGGTGACCCAATTGCATAATTTCTCGGGAAGCCCATAGGAAGGAAGCTTCGAGAGAAGCGCTTTGTGCCAAACCCGATCAAAGGCCTTCGCTATGTCCAAAGTAACTGCCAGGGCCTCCCCCTTGCTCTCGACTGCCTCCGCCCATCTATGCGTAAGGTAGACTAGAAGATCACCAGCTGAGCGACCCTGACGGAAACCGTACTGGCGGTCACTAATCAGCTGGTGCTCCTCTAGATACCTCAAGAGCTGGCAGTTTATAATGGACTTCATTATTTTGGAGAACAAGGAGGTGATGGCGATCGGTCTGTAGTTGGACGGATCTGAGCGGTCGCCTTTCTTAGGGATCGGGTGCACCAAAGCTGTCTTCCATGTGTTCGGGACGACGCCTACAGAGTAGGAGTACCGGAAAAGACGCGTTAAGACCGGTGCCAACTCCGGAGCACACATCCTCAGCACAATAGGGGAGACGCCATTAGGCCCACTCGACTTATGGATGTCCAGGGAGAATAGTGCTTTGCGCACAGAGCTCTGCAGGAACTTGATTTCCGGCATAGAGCACTCACACCGCGGGATGATCGGCGGCGTGTTCCCCCTGTCATCGAGAGACGAGTTGGCCGCAAAAAGGGAGCCTAAAAGATCGGCTTTCTCCTTAGCGGCATGGGCCAGCGAGTCATCCTCCCTGTGCAGAGATGGAAGGGATGGTTGACAGAAATTCCCAAGGAAAGCCTTGGCGAGAGACCAGAATGCACGAGTTCCCGAAGGGAGGCGAACTAATTTCTCGCCAATTCTGCCAATGTGCTCTGACTTTGACTTGGAAATAGCTCTTTTGAAGGACCTAGAACTCTGCCTGAGTTGTACTTCTTTTTCAGTTCGCTAGTTTTTACATCTCGAGACGCCGATGCTTTAGCCCAGGTCCGGTAACACTCCTGCTTGAGTGTACTCTCCAAGTACTTCTAATTGAACCACGCGGTCGGAATGCAATTTATAACATAAACTAAAATTATGTAAGTGAGATGCCAGTCACGTTTACTGAATTAATTATGGTTTAAACGCGTTTAGTTAAAGTTATTTAATTTATATGGTAAACGGATTAAGACGGGGCGTAATTAATTATTAAATAAACGGTATAATAAGGAGAGCCACGGTAGCGTCAAAGGCCAGATGTTTACATTTAATTTCAGAACTAAAATAAATAAACAGAATACTTCACATTTAAAAAAAAAACTTATTTTACAGATTTTATTGCGTTTAATTTTAACTATTAATAACCCAACGTTTCGAGCGAACAGCACTCATGGTCACGGGAGGCTTTCACCTTCAGCTTTTAATTATTATTTTAGTCCGATCTACGCAGAAAGAGCTTACTATGTCTTGAAGTCTTGCAGTGGCATGCTTGGTTTTTGATATAATTTTGTTAGTTATAGGATCCCACGCGGGCGGTAATACCCAACCATCTTCCCTATTGAAATTAGGATGTTTTTTGATTTCAATAACCTCGCGAATCATCCTTGGTAGGAATCGGTGTTTTGCAAGTATTTGTGGTTTATCAAATCTGATGTAATGGTTGGGATGATCCAGAACATGGTCACAGACTGCAGACTTTCTAGAGCGACGATTCTTCACATCAGTTATATGTTCTTTTACTCGGGTTTTTATCGATCTTTTTGTTTGCCCTATCTAAGAGTCTCACCTGCGTCTTGTAGAGAGATGTTACATTTGACAGATGGTAAAAACTGACATCTTCTTTGTTAAAATGTTTTCGTGGAAGCCCTCTTCAAGATATAGCCAATCTTGTCGGTGACTCCTAACAGGAGGTATAAGGTAGAACAGCAGATACACGCTCGACTGTAACCGGTTTCACTAGTTCTCTGCGACGTAGGCACGGAACTCGAAGTTGGACGCTAACTAAAAGCCTGGTACATTTTTAATCTTAGTACGCCGCCTAGAAACCGAATTATCGATCTATAATGATGAAATACTTATTCGTTTAAAAAAATCCTATTAGATAGTCCGTTATTAGGAAAGATTATAAGCTGCAAAATTTTAATGCTGCAACTTTAAGGTGCCGCGTGCTGAGAACAAAACGTTGCCGAGAAGGGCCAAACTGTGAATGGTCAGGTCATAAGGTACTCGTACCATGCCGCACGGCGCAATCACGTGATCGGCTTATTTTACGCCAGACGCCTTTCAGACCGGTGTTTGACAAATACCTTACGATCAAGGGAAGAAGCGTGCTTGCTAACAATAGCACGTTGAACGTAATCATATTATAGCTTCAGCACACAGTGATGTTGTGGGGTATCTGATTGGCTAAGATTAATAATTTTAAGAATTGATCTTTAAACTCTTTCCAGGCGCAACAGATCTATTTTATTAGCGGCACTTTAAATAGGAATGTAGTGTTCAAAGAGATAGTGACAAAGAGCGCAGAAGACCATATTTACTGTGTGCATATCAGCTACATGCCGTATGTTTTTTTATACTTCTAGTTTCTTTAGACTTCTAGTTCTTAAATATGGGCTTTCCAGTGTAGAACACAGTCAATATGGACTCCTAGATATTTTATTATATGATTAGTTCTCTCTAGCGTTTTACAGGTACAGGTGTGAGATAGTTAGTAGAGTAGTTAGATTAGATGAAGTATATGAGTGTATTTTGATTTCATATTTACGTGACGCAGGCAGTGAGGATTTTTAGAGTAAAGAAGAAAAAAAAGTTTCAGAATTATTAAGGCAAATATTAGGTATTTTAAGGTTGTTCTAAAATATGTCTAAAGATTGGAACAGAGACAGTGTCGAATGCTTTGGAGAGATCTAGAAAGATAGCCAGACATTTGGACTTGCGATCCAAGTGTCTGTTAACTATAGGCAAAAATGTAACGGCTTCTTCTGTTGATTTTCCAGGTCGAAATCAATATTTGTTTTCAGCTATTTAAACATGTATTTCGAGAAAATTTACTAGAGGATTGTTAAGGGTTTCTTCCCGTGATAGGGTAGGAAGGACTGATATTGGTTTGTAGTTATTTGACATTGTGGATTGTGGATTGGATGGACTAGAGTCTTCTAAAAATAGTTGAGAAAAATACCAGTTGGCATGGATAGATTGCAAATATGAGTGATAAGGGGGGTTAATGTACTTTCAAAAGATTTGATGATGTGGGAATACCATCACAACTAGTGTTACAATCAGCTGGAAGTCTAATTATAATTCTTTCGACTCTCTCATTTTATATTTCGTGTAGAACCTGAGAATTGGAAACTCTCGAAAGATGTAGTTTCGATGGTAATAAGAAAGATTGTTATTCGTTACTCTATCAGCAACAGTTTTGCCAACTTCAATTAAATATTTATTCACATAAATAACCGAAGTAGTTAGTGAAAGTAGTTTATAAAATTCCATTGGCTTTCTTCAATGAATTTCCAAGTTCTTTTTGGGTTATTTAAGTTTTATTATTATTATTTTATAACTAACTATCTATTACAATAGTTCTTAAGCTTGTGTACGTTATTTTAAGAATCATTTTATTTGGATTTTTTTACTTTTCTCACGATCATCACGATTTTTTAGTAAGTGTTACACTTGCCCCCAATCGAGGGGGAATCCCTCTTTCCGCTGGACTGCACTCGACATCAGATCGTTAGATTATCGAGACATCGATTCTTAAATATCATATGCCTTGTAATTACAGTTACTTCAATGCCCTTTAAGCCGAAACAAGTGGAGTACAAACACAACGGTTTGACGGCGTAAGGCTTCCACCATTATTACATTTTACCCATCTTTGTTCATTGTTTTGCGATCTGGAGGAGCAGAGTCCGTTGTCCAACTTCGTCTTCATCAGCATATGTGCATGTATCCATGTGTACATGACCAAATGGAACAATGGGATGTTCCACGCAGTCCTGTAGTGGGTGTTAGCACTAAGAGTGAAATAAAACTAAAAAACGTTTGTTTAAGAAAATACCCGCACTTTATTTCAATCGCTCACAGACATGTTGCAAATGTAGCTTATAACATAATTTCTGTACATATATATGTTAATATAATTCGAAATAGGTTCAATCCTTCAGTTTCTTAAAAGCATGGTGGAACGCAAGGCGACGGACACGGTGGAATGCAAGGTGACAGTGGAGAAGGTTCAGATGGATACGGTGATTGAGGCTGATAGAGTGAAATAACCGCACGGTCTAAAGTCCTCACGCCAGACAGAGGGTTGGGTTGGAAACAGATGATAGGAGGACTCGGGATGACAATCCTAGGAGGCCTCACAACTAGTTGATCTGGTGCTGGTGGTTGTATTGGAGGCGGTTGTACCTGTAATTTGGATATTTTAATTATTACATTTCTCTGACAAAAATTATTTATTTTAGATCTTTTAGGAGTAGTTTGAAATACAAGAAATGTCAAAAATACGTACTTTAATAGGTGCAGGCTTAGGTGGTTGAACTGGTGGAGGTTTGACAACTATCGGAGACGGCCTGGGTGGATGCACAGGCTTAGGTCTGACTTCAATCGGCGCTGGTGTAGGTGGTTGCACTGGGGCTGGCTTGACATATATGGGAGCCGGCGCATCTGGTTGAACTGGGGCTGGTTTTACCCAGATTTTCGGCGGTGCCGGTAGACGAATAGTTCCTGGTCGGACGATGATTGCTGGAGGTGGCCGATAGTGAATTCGACCAGGTTTCACAATTAATGATCCTAAAAGAAACAAGACAGATTTTAATCTTAAATGTTTTAAAATATTAGATATTTAGTTATTACGGTTTCCACGTGAATTAGTTTATATACTATAGATTAACAGTTAGAAAATACTACTCACCCGCTGGAGCCTGTCCATACATGTAGTTAACAGGTGGCTCAGAAGGATTGCATGGACCGATCCTTATAATCTCATTTTCATCTACACAGGGTTCGCAAGGTTCTGGGCACGGAGGTATATATGGATCACAAGGGGCGCATGGTGGCATCGGCTCGCAGGGTTCACACGGGGGATACTCTCCGCAAGGCTCTTGCGGGTCTGGATCCGGTACTGGTTGACACGATGTCGTACTCAGAAGAAGAACTGTACAAATAATAAACAATAGAAAATAAATTGTCAAATAAATCCCTAAAATTAATAAGGCAACCGTTTCCCAGCGGTGCATCGTGATGGCACTGTAAGCATATCTATCACTTCCTTCCGTTCCATAGACAAAGAACCTGTGCAGTAAATGATTCGTCCATAAATTTACAATTGTGAAATGGCATACTGAAGCTTAAACTCTATAATGATTTAAAGGAATTTACAGAAAGAAGTTCCAAATGGTAGTCATGGATAAATTTAAAGCATTTCTGTAATTGAGAAGGGTAGAAGTGTTTAAAGAGAATGCTCTAAAGAAGAAATAGAACCTTTAAATCTACTACGGAAGAAGTACGTAGAAGAGAGGCTAAGCAAGAAATTTTAGTGGTAATGGGAAGAAAGTTACGTAATATTTACTAAAAGGTGAATCAAGTTCTTCACAGTATTACTGATATGGATAACAGTTTTATCAAACTCCGAGAGAGATCGTTAGAAAGAGTATTTGTAAATGTTCTGCAAAAAATGATACTAAGAGGTTATTGGATATTGAGTAAAAAAATTGCAAAAAGTAAGAAGATTAAACTCCTGGAAGACCAAGGAAATACGTTACAATAAGATGTGAAAGTATCATCGATGAATATATATTGCTGGCGATTGGACAGGTAACTCCGAAATCAACCAAACGCTGTTGGAGATACGTGGAGAGAGCGTATTACATTGAGTAGGATGTCATAGTCAACAATATTAAGCGCGTTGCTGAATTGTAATAAGGACAGATCAGTAAATTCGCTGAGTTCTATTCCTAATCAGATATCATCAATGATATAAACCAAATCTGTGGTAACACTTTGTCCAGGTCAAGATCCTTATTGTAAAGAACCGTAAAGAATAAAGAAAGTAATCTACTGCAATGAGTGGAAATGAGGTGGTCTTTTAATTAGTAATTTATTTCAATAAAACTATTGAATTTAAAAAAAAATCCTAATTTCAATAGGGAAGATGTTTGGGTACTACCACCGGCTTGGTATCCTATTATTAATAAAATTAAATCAAAAACCACACCACTGCAAGGCTTCAAGATAAAATAAGCTCTTTGTGCGTACATCGCACTAAACATAATAATTAAAAGCTGAAGGTACCCCGGGTTAACTAAGACATCAGGATATCTGTCACCTCAGTCCTCCCATGAACATGAGTGCTGTAAAGCGCTCGAAACGTCCGGTTATAAATAGTTAAAATTAAACGCGATAAAACCCGTACAAATAGTTTCATTTAAATGTGTATTTCATCATCATAATTTCAGCCTATCAATAGTCCACAGCTGAACATAGGCCTCCCCCATAGATTGCCACAAAAGTTAGTAGCTCTCGTTTTGGAGGATATTGTCATAGTTGCCAAGCTTGGCAGGCGGGTTGGCAACTGTAGTTTATTTATTCGATTATTCCAGGAAGATGCTGCTGCCCATCCCCTGGTTTTCATTATCCCTCTGTCGAGTTTCACGACATCCACGGGATGAGATGGGGTGCTAGATTCTCCTAAGCTGCCACCGAAAAAAAACTATAAAATAAATTCACTAAATAAATAATATTTTTGTTCCCAAAATAACCGATGGAAATAATGTTAGTATTTGCACTCCAAAATAAACAAAGGAAAATAAATTATTAATTTCAAATATTTAATTACCAGTAAACCAAATGACTTTGCTCCATGCCATCTTGCTGTCGTCTGTTATTCCAAGGAAAACATAGGTATTTATACAGATTTTTTTATTTTTCGTAATGAGAACGACAGAATCAAAAATAGATTGCTGTGTAATGACAGTAAAGTTTAGATTGGTTTAATCTTACACATGCAATGTAATAAGGAATCATTTGTCATAATGTAACTCAAAATATTTTGCAGTTTTATAATAAATATTTTGAAATTACCTTAATCGGTTGATTGCATTTAAATAGCACGAAATGTAAAGTTTATAGTTGATACATAAACACAGATAACATTTTTTTTTAATTCGCGATGGTCTTCAAAATGTTCTTTTTCACGGACATTACCTTCAGTTTACGACTGATAAGAAATATTTTGGAGTTAAAACATGTTTAAAGCAAAACATTGGTCTTCATGCACTTTATTTAATATAACTATAGAAACAAAATTTATGGTCAAAATGTTCTGTTTCAAATATTTACACTAGTGCAACTTAAGTTGAAATCTGTACTTAAAACTGTAAACTTTAGGTATCTGTACATTTTAAAATTTTGCGAAATAAATGATTGAGGGAGGCTAAATATAAGTAAATAAAAACATTTCTAACATTTTCAGAAATGTTGTCTGTCGGTTTGTTTGTGAACGTATCACGTCTAAACGACTAAATTAATTCAAAGGACTCAGTAAGAAAACCATAAAGCGTATCTTCCACTAACATTTAGTCTTTGTTTTATTGAAATCGGTGTATTCTATCAAAAGTTTTATTATTATGTGTATTTTATTATTGAGTATTTTGAGTCTACGAATTTGTTCAATGGTGGCGATGAGTCAATTAAGTGTATATTTAAATTAAATGTAAAAGATGGGAATAACATACAATCACGCCGTTTTCCCATATAAAGGGCAGGCGGAGACCACAAAAGCAGCCCTCTTTTCGCAACCGTGGGAAACGAGACGTGACGGGTAGCGAATCACGTACCCGACCTTTTTGTAGGAGTCAAAAAAAATCTTTTTCATTACGTTCCCACTAGCAGTGTAGTGACAGCATTGCATAATATGTTGTAATTCTGCAACGAATAAAGGCTGTCCGTACAATACCTTAGTCGCCTCTTACGACACCTCGGTAGAAAAGAGGTAGGTGCTATTATACTCTAATGGTAATGAAATATGTTAAATAAGGTTCTATAGATAGTTGTAAATACTTATATTAAATTATGTTGAAAAAAAAGTAAAGTAATTCTATACAAAAAAATAAAATTAGAGTGATTACGCAGAAAAGTTTTTGCATCACATGTATTGTATGAGTTTAAGAAAATATAATAATTTGCAGGATACCAAAAGTCAAACACGCGTTTTTATAATTTCTGTTTGTATGTTTGTCCGAGATAATCTCCGAAACGGCTTAATCTATTTTGACGGGGTTTTCATTGGCAGATAAGAAACTTTCAGAGAGCAATCTTAGCTACTTTTTATTTCTGAAATATTAAAGTTTCCTGCGAAAATCTGAAACACTTTTACGCAGAAAAACTGTAGAAATTAGGGGATACACGGATGGACGAGTTACGCGCTTGAGTTACGGCTTGCCCATTCACACTCGCTTCATAAATCTGTTTCGTCAATCTACTTTCATTCATCCTCTCTACGTGTCCAAGCCATCTAAGCATCGCTTTCTCTATCTTTGTCACTATATCTTCTACCACACCGCAACGTTCTCTTATCACGTTGTTTCTCGGTTTGTAGATCAAAGTAACTCCAGCTATACTTCTCAAACTTTTCATTTCAACAGCATTAATATTATTTTCATGCTTCTTCTGCCAGACCCAACATTCTCTACCGTACATAAGTGTCAAGTTAGTGTAAGTCACGCCTTTTTTCCCCCCGAATGGTTTCTCGCCTTGTCGTGGCCGGGGGGCTTAGTAACTGTGGCTTGGTCACCCACGGTGAAGCTAAGAGGAACCCGGTCGGCCTGTTGCCTCAGGCTGTTCCGAGGAGGTCGCTCCGAATGGGCTACGCAAGCCCACTCTGGATGCGAACAGGTGGACTGCTGGGGGGGAGCAGTACGCTGCCCTCCGCAGCCGAGGTGGAGTCGCGGGGGAAGAGGAGTGTAGGTGTTGCGTTGCCTCCCTCCCTGTCCCCCGCGACTTTGGCGGGGCCGCACCGTAGTTGCGGCGGTGGTGGGGCCGCGGGGGAAGAGGAGTGTTGGTGTGTCGTTGCCTCTCTCCCTATCCTCAGCGGCCGAAATGTGGTTGGCGGCGGAGCCACAGACCAGATCCGCTGCCGGAACCAGGAAGACTGGTGCTTTCGAGTGCAAATCTCCTGGCCCCGTAGCCTCCGCGTGGCGGACTCGGGGGGGTCCGTTCCGTGCACAAAGGGGGCCGTGCTGGAAGGCGCGTCATGTGTTCCGGCGCGCCTTGCTGAGAAGGAGAGTGGGGAGGAGTTGTCCTCTCCCGAGAAGGGGCCGCCGATGTTAGGCGGCCAGCGCCGGTGGGGTCGCGGATGTGTGCGTGAGCGTTCCCGTGGCCCTGCCAACATGCGGCGAAGGCGGAACATCATGGGGTTTTAGTCGGTGCAAGTCCGACATAACCCGTCCTTCCCCCCGTGAAGGCGGGTATGCGTTAGGCATTTCCCCATGAAAAAAAAAAAGTCATGCCTTTTTAGATACTTTCTGGTTGCACATAAAGTTATGTAGGGCCCCATATTATTTTTTTCCTGCCAACGCGCCGTTCAATATCACAGTTGTGCTTACCGTCTCTCGAAAATTTTGAACCCAAATATACAAACTCTTTCACTTGTTCCACTCTTTCTCCTACAATCAAATGTTAGCAATCCGACATACTTTCTTCTCTTTCAAAAACCATTACTTTCGTCTTATCTACATTAACTTTCATTCCTTTGCTTTGTAGAGCATCATGCATAATATTAACCATCGCATCTTCAAGAATCATCATCTTTAAGATCTTTCTAGCAATTGTCTATAAATAGGTTAAACAGCCATAGTGAAGCCACACATCCATGTCTAACACCTTTTTCGATGTTAAACCAGTCTGTGTAAGCCCCGTTTACCCTTCCATAAGCACTGGAATCCTTATACAGTGATTTCAGTGCTTGTATCAAGCTGCCGTTAACCCCATATATAGACAAAGTCGACCACAGTTCATTCCTCACCACTCTGTCAAAAGCCTTTTCCAAGTCTACAAATGCGCAAAGGACCTTTTAACTTTGCTCCAAGAATTTTTCGGCTATGCTTCGTAAGGAAAAGACCTCATTCATGTATCCCATTCCTCTCCTGAATACCGCTCTATCTTCTCTTCAGTATCATTCATCACTCTTTAATCAACACCTTTTCATACAGTTTGCCAACAATGCTGAGCAAGCTAATGCCTCGGTAGTTTTTGCAGTCTTTCCCTTTGTAAAGACTGCGACCCTTTTTCTTTGTAAAGTGGTACGATGACGGCCTTGCACCAGTCTCCTGGTGCATTGCCGTTCCTCCAGCAAAGATTAAAAAGGCGGTACAGCTGACAAGCTACCACGCACTGCCCAGCTTCCAGCATCTCTACTGTCTACTAATTCGGTCATACCCTGCAGCCTTGCCCAATTTCATACTATTCAACGCTTTCACGATCTTTTCCATGCTTATATTACTTTCTTTGCAATCTTAATTCGTGTCCCTGAATGGGGCCTATACTTGCATAACTTCTTTTTCAAATAAGTTTTCAAAATATTCCTTCCATCTCTTTAGGATGCATTCCTCTCCTTTTACAATACTTCCATCCTGGTTTCTGATTTTGTCCGATTGCGAGATTGTATGTTTACCTCTGGTCGTTCTTATTCTTATCCTTCTCCTCTGTTTTAATATCTCTCGTAATATCTTAATAAATGGTTTAGAATATTGATAGTTGTTTCTTTTTATCCTTATCTTTTCGACATAGCAATCTAAGCTACTAATTATTTTAAAAATATTTAGGGTTTCTGCGTAAAATCTGAAAATCTGTAAGCATTTGGGGGTACGCGCGGCTTTAATTTGCATTTGGTCATCATTATTTTCGTTCGTCATTATTCAGTGGCGTGTGGTGGCTTAAGAGGATCTACCACCCCATCTCTTCCTGTGGGTGTCATAAAAGTCGACAGAGGGAATATAAAAACCAGGAGATGGGCAGCAGCATCTTCCCGGACATCTGAATAAATTAATTGCGGTTGCCAATCCGCCTTCCAAGCTTTGTAACTATGGCAAAATCCCCCTAAATGAGAGCTACAAACTTTTGTTGCAATCTATGGGGGTGGCCTATGTTCAGCAGTGGACTAGTGATAGGCTGAAATGATGATGACTATTTTCGTTCATGGCAGTTTAAATATTTCTCTAAATTTTAACTAAATTATAACTATTTCGCTCTGTCCATTTGTTCTAATTTCTCGGTTCAACTGCCGAGCCGATGTTGACAAAATTTGGCACAGAGGTAAGCTGCATTTATTTATTTATTTATTTATTCTTTATTGAACCATTAAAAAGGAACAAAAGGCGGACTTAATGCTAAAAGCATTCTCTGCCAGTCAACCTTAGGGCAGTGAGTAAACAGCGATTGCGGTTATTAAAATAAATATAATATTATTAACTAAATAAACGAATATACACATACATGTGTATATATACATGTGCACTATATGACAATATACGAATAGATACTACTAATACAATATAAATAATACATATTATTCTAAACAAGGATACTATATACTAATGATGATGATGATGATCATTGTTAGGATAAGATTTATAAATGAATTATTATATATACATTCTGAAGAATTATATATGCATTCTGAAGACAAACATATGATACTTTTTATACCAGAAAATCAAATAATTTCCACGGGATATTTAAAAACCTTAATCCACGCAGACAACGTCGCGGGCATCAGCTAGTATTTTTAATAAAACATTACTCAAGTATGATGTCTCTTCACGTGTTTCCTTTCGTACAGATTATGAAAGCGGCCGCGCTGATCGAAACCGACGAGGAGGACGCTATCTTCATCAGTTCGTAAATGCAAATGCAAATTCGGCAAATTGCGAAATAACTTAAAAAAAATACGGCCCAAAACGTTTGATTGTGTTTTTTTTGGATACTCAGAATATTTCTGTGTGCACTGCACCCATCACCCTGAGACATTAGCTCTTAAGTTCAAATGCCCAGTGATTACGCTAGCTCACAGTGCCCTTCAAACCGAAACACGGCAACGTTTACACACCACTGCTTTACGGCAGAATAACTGGCCCTGGGGTGCTATCTACCTAGACGGATTCCTGCATAGGAATCCTACCACCAAATTATAAATTGCTTAAAAGTTTCGGCAGACGTGTTTTAACATAAATTTGAAATCTTAAGAACTGCTTGTAGGAACTAGAATTGTAGTCATTAATTGTAATTCTTTCATTGGAACCTAAAACGTTTTAGACTTTCATTTAATGACGACAGCGGTGGATGCACATGGAGCGATTACGATGGTTTTCTTTTATTAGTCAACCATCCCTAAAGTACAAGGGGTACCAAATTTGTATGGAGTTGGTCCCATACGAATTTGGTAAAGTTCTGATGGACGCGACGATAAGGATGTGCATGATTTGAAGACGGTTTAGTTTGCTTAGTTTTCTTCGCTGTATTTATGTATGTGATCAACAAAGAGCTTGGTGGCCATAAGCATTCTACATACATACTACTACTGGTGGTAGGGTTGTCCCTATACATGATTTTGAAAACATTAAGCGAGCTGTTGGAAAAGCTCGTATATGTCGCGCTGTACAGTTTTATTGCACAGTCAATTCCTAATAATCAACATGGTTTTATGAAAAACCGATCCACCGTATCGAATCTTGCTGTATTTACTAAAGATGTGTTTAATTTTATGGATAATGGTGGTCAGACGGATGTGGTATACACAGACTTCGAAAAAGCTTTTGCGACCGTGTGGACCATTTCATATTGCTACATAAACTTAAGACACTGGGCATACAAGGAGACTTATACCGCTGGGTCAAGTCATATATTTCAAACAGAGCTCAAGCAGTGACCATAGGTGGAAATAGATCAGACTACATAGAAACAACATCCGGAGTTCCTCAAGGATCTAATTTGGGTCCACTTTTCTACATTGCATATATTTTTGATATATCCTACTGAATACAGTAGTGATTAATAAATCATACCAAGTTTTTGATGGTTGCATACGATAAAAAATTATATATAAAAGTTAATAAAATCGATGACTGTTATCTACTTCAACGTGATTTGAATAATTTAGCTAAATACAATGAGCGGAACATAATAAAGGTCAATGTGGAAAAGTGCACGTAGATGAGCTTTACGAGAAAAATAAATCCCATAAGTTTTAATTACACAATAAATGACGTCTCCATAAATAAGTCTGACCTTGTTCGAGACCTCGGAGTGCTTTCAGACTCAAAATTATCAATGGCCGATCACATCCAACATATAACAAATAAATCACATAAAATGTTAGGTTTTGTATTAAGAACTTGTAAAACCTTTAAAAATGTGCACTGTGTTAGAACAATGTACTTTGCCTATGTAAGAAGTATTTTAGAATATGCTTGCTGTATTTGGACAACACAATACGCAAAGTATATAGATAGTATAGAATCCATTCAAAAGAAATTTATTAAACATCTTAAATTCATAACATACATATAACAACATTGACAATTATGAAGACCGTTGTCGTGACTTCCGTATTGAACAATTGAAGGACCGCCGTGAATTGCATGACATGATGTTCTTACACGCCATCCTTGCTGGTCGCCTTGACTCGACTGAATTATTAAGCTCAATTTCCTTAAATGTACCCTCTAAACGCACTCGTCACACGTGTTCGCGTCTATTTCATGTGCCTCTAGGACACACTTGATATGCTTCGGCACTGGTACGGATACCTAGTATATATAATAATAAATTTTCGTTTATCGATCCTTTCATATTATCCACCTATCAATATAAGAAAGCTGTCAAAGAGACAATCGCAATAAATAAATCAAAACTTCATTGCCCATATGCACTCAGTCATTAGCTAACACAGGCAAACTAAAAAACGCACGCACGCACGCACACACAAACATACACACACACACAAACACAAAAGAAATGTTAATATAGTTATGTATTGCTCATATCAATAGTTTTAAAGATAAATTTGTAAGAATCCATAATTGGCTTTGTGTTTTTATATAATTGTTACTGAACTTTACTATTTTGTAATAAGCTGTCGTATTCCTTTAATAAATAAATAACTGGCCCTGGGGTGGTGCCTACCTAGACGGATTTTCTTACTTGGTTCCGGATAAGCCGACTAAATTGAGCTTTCGGTGTATCTGTAGTCTTACAAAAGCCACGTCATAGCGACGATGGTTTATTTCCTATAGAAGTGTTAATAACAATATTACTCGTAGGTTTTCATAATAACATATTAAGGCACATTCAAATTCCATAGTGCATAAGAAATCGGTCATGGCAGATGCCCTAAGAAAAAAAAATGCCCTATTAAGTTAAAGATTAAATCCTTCCAGTGTTTATTCCGAACATCCCGAAATGGCTTGCTGGTCAGTCCCATTATTTTAATTTAATTTAATTTTAAAAAATTTTCGGAGAACTTGAACCTATAAAATATCTACATGGTAGATATTTTATAGGTAGATATTTTATAGGATGTTTTATAGGTTCAAATATAACAGTCTGTGTACCGCAGTGAACAGAAACGACGTTATTCCTTGTGCTCTTTGTTTAAAATTTATAAATTTAAAGTTGTTTTAGCTTTTAACGGTTAAATTGTTGCTTTGAGCATTGGTATTGTGTTTGTGACTTTTAGAGACTATGATATTTCGTCGTAGTGCAAGTTTTATCGTTTTAATTTCAATATATTGATTCGTCTTCATATTGTTATGACATTGCCTGACCTTTGTGATTAAATAATTGCTGATGCTATAAACTTATTCAGTTATTCGTTAAAGAGCGTCATAGCTACTTTGGTGTAGGATTGCAAGAGTGCACTTTCTTAGAACAGCAAATCTGTACGGTCGTGGTTCAAATCACAGTAGATTGAAGCACTTTTTTCTGGTTATTGTCTTGTTAAAGCAAATAATTTTTATTTGAAAATGAAATTTGCTTGCTGTAAATCGTCAGTTAGCGGCGGTAGTGATATATTAAATTGTAGCCGATGCAAAAACAATTATCATGCACAATGTTTGTTTCCTACCGACACAAAAAAAGACATTACACAAGATTTTAAAAAAGTGTGGATATGCCCAGAGTGTAATATTAAAACTCGGCAGCCTAATAAAGACAATACGCCCATTCGAGGAAGTGGGTCGAGTAAAATAAATTTGTCCGATAACGTCGGTACTCGCAGAGGAGGATCAACACAATCTATGTCGCCGGAATTGATGTCTGAAACGGTAGCTGTTGGCTCCATGAATGATATTAAATATTTTATTACTACACAAATAGAGAAATTAAAACAAGACCTTAAAACTGTCTTTGTGAATTTAATTTCTGATGAACTAAAATCCATAAAGGATGATATCACCTGCATGAGAGATTCTATGTCATTCATCAACGTTAAATACGATGAAATCAATAAACGAATGGACTTATTAGAGAATGATTTTAAATTAATGAAAATACGAATATCGGGGGCGGCTCAGCTCCCTGAATCAATAAAAGCTTTGGAAACTGAAAATAATAACCGAGAGCAGTGGGCTAGAAGATCAAACATAGAAATTTATGGGATTCCAGAAAAAAAGAACGAAAATCTGATTAACATTTTCAAAAGTATAACTAGTACTGTTAAGTTTGATTTGAATTGTTCATCTGATATAGATTTCATAACTCGCGTGGCTCCAAAGAATACTGATAGTAATAAGATTAAACCAATTATAGTTCGTTTTATGGCCCGTTGGAAAAAAGATGAGTTTTTGAAAGCAGTAAAGAAATTGAAATTAAATTGTAGTGATATTGGTTTTCAGTCTAACCATAAACCGATATATTTTAATGAACACTTGACTAGTTTTAACAAGGGTCTGCTTCAGGCTACAAAAAAGGTGGCAAAAGAGAAAAAATACGCCTATGTTTGGGTAAAGAATTGCACTATTCTTGTTAGACGTTCAGAAACTAGTCCTGTCTTAGCAATTTTAAAGGAAAGTGATTTAAAAAAGATTGTTTAAGTATTTTTGTTTTATTTTTTAGCTTTCTCAAAATTATATTTATGATAATGATTGGCTGTAAGATACTTATTTTTGTAATCTGTATAAACTTTTTCACATATTATGTTTGCATTCTTCTTATGCATTTTAATAGTTTACTCTTTATATATGTGATAATGTTGGTTTTTGTTGGATTCTTTGTTGTAATTAGTATAAAATTCTTAAAATGTGTTTGCATTGTTCGAGGGTACGTTTATAGTTTATCATTGATTTTTATTATAATGTTTATTCTCAGTCCATTCGTTGATCTCCTCATTACAGTTATTATAATTTATGTTCATAATTATTTTAAATATTACTAATAGTCTCTCAATTTATTATCAAAATGTGCGTGGTCTGCGCACAAAAACTAATATAATATACAGAAATTTAATTCAATCGAATTATGACGTGATTTGTTTATCTGAAACCTGGTTACATGATGGTATTTTTGACAGGGAGCTATTTGATTCACGTTACCATATATATAGACAAGACCGGGATTATTCCTATCGAGGAAGTACTATGGGTGGGGGAGTGTTAATTGCTGTTAAGCGAGAACTACCTGTTTCAGTTTCCTCTCTGATGAGTTTTCCCGGTAAAGTCGCAGAAGCAATAAAGGTGACAGTTAGCTTGGACAACAAATCAAATTGCGGTTTACACATATATTGCTGTTATTTACCACATTGTTCGTTGCACTATGATGCGCTATGTCACTTCTTTGAAACAGTTTCTAATGATATTTTAGCACATCCTTACGAACATTTTCTGGTATTGGGTGATTTTAATATAACCAATGCTAAATGGCATGTAAATGGTACCTGTATGGAGATTTGTAATTATGACAGTGATGATACTTTAATTAATGCTTTACAAAGTTTTTTAACCTTTACCGATTTAAAGCAATTCAACTTCATTGCTAATCATAATAATAGACTTCTAGACTTAGTGTTCTTCTCAAACAATTGCACTATAAATCGTTGCACAAGTCCTTTAGTTTCTGAAGATCTACATCATCCAGCACTTAACATTGATATAAATTTAAGTAAGAAATACCGTTCCATTTACATTGCTCCTCAGAGAATAAAATTGTATAGGTCTGCTGAGTATGACGTCATTAATGATAAGTTGTCGAAAATTGACTGGTATAGTACATTAAATTACAGAGACATCGATAGCGCAGTAACAAAATTCTATCAAATACTAGAAACAGTAATTGATGAACATGTTCCTACCAAGCTTGTAAAGAATGACACCCGGTATCCCTGTTGGTTTTCTCCAGCGCTGATCAAAATAATTCGGAACAAACTTAAGTATCACAAAAAATGGAAGAGATTTGGTTTAAGTAGTGATTATGAAGCTTTTAAGCTGCTTCGGGAGCGACAAAAGCATATTCAAATTAGTTGTTATGAGACCTATATTCGTGACTCTGAAAATAAAATTAATCGCTGTAGTAAATATTTTTGGGCTTTTGTTAAATCCAAAAAAGTTGATAGGGACTTACCTGGCACAATGTTTTTAGAAAATATCTCCTCAACTGATGGTAATGAAATTTGTTCACTATTTAATAATTACTTCGCTTCTGCTTTTGACGATAAACCAGATAAACAGGTTATTGATGCAAGTATGCATTTTAAATCTGGACGCTCTTCTCCTAATGTTTCTATTGGGTCTCTTGCAATAACTTGTGCAGTATTAAGAAAATATTTAAAGAAAATTAATATTTACTCGAGTGTTGGTCCGGATGGTATACCGTCCCTGTTCTTAAATTTATGCCATCAGTCTCTCTCTTATCCCCTTTCCATCTTATTTAATAAATCACTACAGGCTGGTGTTGTACCAGCTGTGTGGAAATGCTCATATGTGACCCCTGTCCACAAATCGGGTGACAAACATAATATTTTGAACTATCGACCAATTTCTAAGCTAAACTCTATTGCTAAATTATTTGAAAAAATCGTTTATGATATGATCTACCCATTAATAAGACCTATAATAGTCAATCAGCAGCATGGTTTTGTAGACAAAAAATCAACCGAGACTAATTTATGCGAACTTACTCATAAAATTACATCAGCAATGGATGATGGCCGTCAGATTGATGTAATATATACTGACTTTTCGAAAGCGTTTGATAGGGTAAATCACGTAGTATTAATTAGGAAGTTATCAGAAATAAGAATACATGGAGACTTGCTTCGCTGGCTTACCTCTTATTTACGTGATCGAAGTCAGGCAGCTTTAATAAAAGGCTTTTGTTCGTCTTTTATTCCTGTGAAATCTGGTGTACCCCAGGGATCTCATCTTGGTCCTCTTCTTTTTAATATTTTTATTAACGATGTTATTGATGTTTTTCAACACTCTGATGTACTTTTGTATGCTGATGATATTAAATTATCCCGTATAATTTACACTGAATCAGATTGTAATTTATTGCAAAATGACTTAGATCGCTTACATTTGTATTGCGATGATAATTTCTTGACATTAAATATTAAAAAGTGTTGTGTAATAACTTATACTCGTAAGACAAAACCTATTACATTTGCTTATACTTTGAATAATGTTTCCCTTGAACGCGTATCTGAGGTCAAAGATTTAGGTGTATATCTTGATTCCAAGTTAACCTTCAGCTTTCACATCAGTTACATAATTAATAAAGCATTCCGTAATCTTGGTTTTATTCTAAGGGTTGGAAAAGATTTTGAAAACATCACTACTCTCGTATTACTCTACAACACATTCGTAAGATCTGTTTTAGAATATGCCTCAACGGTATGGAGTCCTCAAAACAAAAAACACATAGAGGGACTTGAGAGAATTCAAAAGAAATTTATAAAACACCTGTCTTTCAGATTTGGAGTTGAAGCAGGTGATCACGTTTCTACAATAGGTTCTCTGGTTGATCGGCGAATGGAAAAAGATCAAATTCTTTTGTATAAAATAATAAGAAATTTTGTTGACTCACCATATTTGTTAAGCAATATATATTTAAGATGCCCTCGAACTAGTGCACGTAATCCTGACTTGTTTTATGTTCCGCGTACAAAAACGAATTATGCGAAAAATTCATTCTTGTTGAGATCCTGCAGAACCTTTAACTCAAAATTTAATAGTGCTGACATTTTTAACCTTTCCCTTAATCCGTACAAAAAGTCAATTTCAGAAATACTTAAGGGTAATTAAATCAGTTTAATTTTCAAATAAAGATAGTAATTTATTGCTTTTTGTTACACTTTTACTAACTATTGCTGTTGTTATTGTTTTTATTACTTTTTTATATTGTTTAGGCTGTAATTGTTTTTTTTTTTTAATTTCTGTTCATTTATGATTTTCCTATTAGAGGAAACTTAACTGGTATTTGTACAAACTATTTTTAATAACTATAAGTGTGGTGTATACTGTATGTTTCCCAAATAAATAAATAAATAAATAAATAAAATAAATGGTTATCCACATATTTGTAGCTTAATGAAAAGTTGTTGCAAAACACAGTTTACAGTATCAGTGTCGCTAGAGTTATATACATTTTAGCTATTGTTTATAAAATTTAGATGTAAAAAAATTTCGTATATCCCTGCTGCTATTAAGAAATAGACCCACCTCACTATTATCATAGTGTTCGGTGAGTAAAGTGCTGGCTCGGATAAGATACGCATTTTGCCTATACCGTGTGCGCGACCACGGAATCGATCCAAGATACGAAAAAAGAAACAGATTCTGTCTATAGCGTAAACAATAGCGTTAAGATATTTGCCATACGTAATTATCAATAATTTTGAGAATAATTGGAAAATAATTTTACTACTATTTTTTTCATTAAATTTAAAACACGAGTAAAAAGAAACTATGTTGGATTATTTATTAAAATGACGAGTAGCAATTTAAAAACCAGTATTGAACTTTTAGTATTATATAATATTTTCAAAAAGTACCTCGGCTCACTCGCATACTGAAAAGGTTGAGAATATATCGGGTTGAAGCGAGATCGGCATATGACGAATAGCTTATGAAACTAGCTGCGACTTATAATTACTGCATTGTTGTGATAAACATATTGAATGAAATAAAAAATATACACTTGCATTACACACAAACATTTAATAATCGTTTACATACAATTAATAAAATAATTAGCTAACATTTGCAAACACAAAATAATTAAAATTTCGTACGGATATTTTTTATATGCGTTGCTTAATATACAATATTGCGAAAAACCTTAGGACTTTGCAGTGAGTCAATTGTTAATGAAAGAATCAATTATTAACGTAAGTATTACTTACATCACATGCCTTAACATGATTTGAAGATATACTTAGACTTCACAAAATTATTTGTAGGTTATATGTGTGAGCAAAAGTATACAGTGGCTTTAGTTGTAAGTATTTATTCAAATTATGTTTATATGTTTACCTCAAGCACAGATACTGGTATGGAATGCGCTAGTATCTGAGTACGGAGCAGAGCTAGGATTTGGAATAGAACTTTGCCACGGTAAGCAAGGGTTCCATTTCAGTATAGTTGACATAGGAATACATATTGTTGGTGGTTGAGCAGTGGGTGGTGCAGGACTCCGGATAAAAATTTGAGGGAGGTTTATCGGGGCAAGTCGGGGTTGTGTGATAGTTACTGGTGGTGGTTGAATGGGTGACGGTTTTGGTAGTCGTACTTCTACGGGTTTAGGGTAAATTGGACTTGGCTGGGGTGGACGTACGCTAATCGGAGGAGGTGTGATAGGTGGTAAAGGTGGGGGTCTAACTACTATTGGACGTGGCACTATCGGTGGTTGCTGATGGGGTTGCACAACGATGGGGGCTGGAGTGATCGGACGAAGCGGCGCTGGTTTAACCAGAATTTGAGGTGGTTGAATAACTGCGGGAGGTGAACGGTGGACATATATTATTCCACCTGGAACTTGTACTGCTTCAAAACCTGCTGAGCGTAGCCTTTCAGGAACGCCTGAATTCGGAATTGTGATACCGATCGGCCCATCACCAGCAGGAGCTGAAAAAAGAATTAGTATTAATTAGTTATCGTACAAAAAAAAATAAAATAAAAAATAAAACTTTTTTTTATTTTCTCCCACATACATTACATTAATAGGTAGTTTAGTTAACAAATTATAGTGAAACAACAAAAGTTTCTTATTTTATAATGTGGGAGACAGGAGCCCAAACTAGGTAGCCCTGTGCTATGGGTCTCCTGTCTCCTGGCTCCTGGCTCTTGGAAGTTAATGCTTTTTTGTTGACAAGTATGATTGATTTTTAACTATTTTACATGTATTAAGTAATATGAAATTAAATCTAAATATAGGATGTTTAGTGTGGGTGAGTGTTATGTGTGTACGAATGTATTCATGAAAAATGTGCTGTTTTTTATGTTAGTAGAAACGTACAAACGAATAAAGAAGTCAAAATATTTCGTTTACTTACTTGGCGGAGGTAGGGAATGAGCGGAAAGATGTGGAGGACTAGGTAAGGAGTATGAAGGAATATGCTGTTCTGGACATGGCGGTGCACAAGGTGCTGGGCATGGAGGCTCAGGGGAGGAAGAAAAACATGATTTAGGAAAGAGACTCGACAAAAGGCTTCCTAAGATCTGTGGTGCGGGCGCCGCTGCTGATAAAGCTATTACCGCTGCAAGTAAAAAATCATTAGTTTTTTAAATTTACGTGTGTATTATGTTGTGTTATCGGACTTCTATGCAGGATTCCGTTTACGACTCTAGGTAGATGTCACCACTACTCCAGTGCTAGTTTTTCTGCCTTCAAGCAGCAATGTACAAACAATACTACAATACTACAGTATAATTTGGTTTGAAGGGCACTGACGGCTGAGTCTTAAGAAATAACGTCTCATGGTGACGGACGCAACGAAGGTACACAGGTAATTTTCTAGGTGATACAGCAATTGTTATAGGCCGACCATGCATTTACCGTCGAACGATAAAATAATTTTAGTGTTTGTTAAGTATTAGTACTTAACATATTTTGTAATATGATAAAGACGAGGTTACTGGTGGTAGGATTCCTATGCAGGAATCCGTCTAGGTAGGCCACCGTCTAGGTACCACCTCAGGGCCTCAGGGCCAAGCATTACTGTGTTTCTGTTTGAAGGGCACTGTGAGCTAGCGTAATCAGTGGGCATATGAGACTTAAGAACTGATGTCTCAGGGTGATGGACACAGTGTGGTGTCATACAGAAATGTTCTGGGTGACACAGAAAGACGTTGCACAAACCATCAGGTGAACGTTTTGTTCGTTTCATCACTTTATCCAATTAAAAGAAGTGGCAGTCCATTCCATTCCGTCAGTTTTCTAAAAATCGACTAAATGACGAAATGTCACAAAAATCAGATGGCCTCCTGGAATTGTCGAAGTGGGGCGGTGTTTGCAAATCCCCTGTGAGCAAACACGGGAGAGACCACAGCAGAGGACTTTTAAGATGCCGGTAAAGAAGAAGAAACAATTAATAATAAAAACGTACCTAAAATGACCACTACTTTTGGTATCATCGTTTCTACAGGAATTGTCTAAGTATACTAACTGTCTATATTTTATATGTTTAGAATGTGATATATATTTTTATTTAAATATTTTTGTTCACGGTAAATTAATTAAAAATAAGTTTGATTTGCAATCATTTGTGCATTATTAAACATCTAATAAAATGTTGCTATTCTTTATATTAAAGTCATGAGAATACAAAAAAATAATGGTTATAAATTCTACAGTTTTTTTATTCATGGATTTAACAAACAATAGTGTTGATATTTTGTTACCAACTGCAAATAACGACTATAAGGTGTAAGTCATTACAAAAACTATTGGGGAAAGAAGCTGAAAACTAAAATAAAACATGATGAAAATAAAATAAAATCAAAATAAAAAAAAAATATATGTTTATGTTTTACAATAATACCGTTCCATGGACAAGTAGGTTAAACGTAGAATCAGAGAGCTGAATACACTTAATATTAGATAAATATAACTTAAGAAAAGCAAAACTCGCGACTAATAGCGATTATCAAATCAATAAATAATAATCAGTAATAATAAAATCTACAAAAAATTTACGTTTAGGTTTAAACATATGAAAAGACATCAGGAGATGTGAACTCGTGCCAGTTCTACGAGACCACTTACAGATTGAAGCAATTTTCGTAATCAGCTTAACTGGCTGCCTATTCGTCAGCGCAGATCTGTCCATGTGCTCCTGAGTATTTGAAAGCTAAGTTTCAATACCTGGAAGATTCTCATGACTGTTTACTCCGTTCTTCGGGTAATCTCAAGTTGCTCACGCCCTTGCACCATTCTGGTTACATATCTCATTCATTCACCTTAACGGCTATAAGACTCTGGAACGATTAACCTCTTGACATTCAAAAAGCTCCTAACAAGTTTACTTTCAAAAATAAAGTCTGGGAATACTTTGAAAATGCATTACAAGTTTGATTTTTCTTTCCTGTTTCGTGTGTATGTATATTTATATAAATATTTATGTTTGTGTATATATATGTAGGTATATATATATATATATATGTATGTATGTATGTATATGTAGTGTTGTGTATGTATATTTTTTCTGTTTATGTATTTATAATCATATTATTTTATTTTATTCTCTTATTGTTAGCTGCACCGCCTATCATCATATTGTTTATTCTCTGCTTTGCCTCATGGTTGACTGGTAGAGAATGACTTTAGGCATTAAGTCCGCCATATGTACCACTACTGCATTAAAGGTTAAATAAATAAATAAATAAAAGAATGTCCTTACTTAAACGGTGTACTTTGTAAGACATTTATTGTAACAACATGTAGTTATTTAGATACAAAATGCGAATTCTTGGACAGATTTTCAACAGCTTGGGAAAGATGTGACGCAGTTTTCTAAAAGCTGTCCAGCCGTAGTGCATTCGAAAATTGACTTCTTGATCGAAATTAAGCTTACCTAGTCGGGCAATTTTTCCCTATGCCTAATACACACTCGTCGTTTACGTAGTGTTGTCCGTTGCATGTCATGCCTATTCCGATTGTAACAGCATCTATGTCATACCTATGCCTTTACAATCGGCATGGGTATGACATGGACGTTGGACATGATCTTCGTATTCATTTCCTACCCGCTAGTAGACACTATTGAGTTCATTGTGCAAAGTGCTAAGATGCAATTTCTAAAGATTTATCGCTTTGCGATTGCATACTCCTAGATAATAAGTTGAGATTACATTTTCAAAGACATTATCTTTAGAAATTAGTCGAGCGTAGGCCATTGTAATTCATTTTCTACGCGTGTGACTTAATGTTTAATTTTATTTAATGTTAAATTAAACTTGGTCCAACCTTGTTTAATGTTGCATTACGGTTGACGAAGCATCAAACATACAAACTCTTGTATTGAGAGTTTTAACTATAAAAGGAGATCAGACGTTGTAGAAGTCACAGTTGACAATCATGGGTATCTCAGCACTGTTCGTGTTCGGTAAGTATTACGCATTATTTAATAATTATTTTTACCTGATAATCAGTATTTTTCCAAAGACGTTATCGCTAAGAAAATAGTGCATATTAAGTTTATGGCAGTCATGTTTCCTGGGAATGCTAACGTTGCAAGGTATATAATATTAATGTAGTCAGTAACTTACCTCAACGTACCGAATGGAAAGCTTAAAACAATAACGAGTAACAACACACTATGTGTTATAAAACCAGGAATTTTTACGCATGCAGAAATATTAATTGTAACCTACAATTTGAACCTAGGAGCCGGCTATGGGTGCATAGGTATCATTACCGAACGGAACTATGTCTGTAGAGGATGTACGTGGAAAAAAAGACAATTTCGTTCAAATTTAGCGAAATATGATGCTGTGGATATCTCGTTGAAACGAACATAACTAAACATTCTTTTAATTTATACTTTTACACTTGCAGCTCTCCTTGGGTACGCATCAGCAGCACCCTGGCGTTGCTATAAAACTGAAACCGGGGCCACAGTATGCATCGGAAGACCAGGAGAACCCTGTTTTTCACAACCGTCGATTTGCATCCCACGATTAATCCCTCCTTGCGTCGGACCTGCGTACGTGTACACACCGCCTCAGTGTATACCACCTTGTCCCGCACCATGCCCACCATGCCCAGAGCCATGTCCAGAACCATGTCCCCCTAGCCCAACGTCTCCTTGCTGCTATCCGTACATACCGCCTTGCCCTGAACCCTGTCCACCATCTCCGTGCTACTACCCATGTGTCCCACAATGTCCTGAGCCGTCGATTCCACCATGCATTTCACCTTGTTATTAACACTACGCCACTGTACAAATAAAAATGGAAGACTAAAGTCGGTTCTAAATTTTTTCGCCGTGAAATTTGTTATTTAGGTCGCTTTTCAGTTGCGGTTCA
This sequence comes from Luehdorfia chinensis, assembly GCA_019845155.1. NCBI lineage: Eukaryota > Metazoa > Arthropoda > Insecta > Lepidoptera > Papilionidae > Luehdorfia > Luehdorfia chinensis. The sequence continues at coordinate 55,261 of JAHVAK010000013.1, read as the reverse complement.
GTGAAGTGTGTTTTAAAAGTGCCAAAATTACTCTACTACACTACACACACTATTTGGCTTTATACAAAATTGAAAGAAAATATATGCAATTTCGGAAATACTTCAACGTGTTTTGTTTCTATTATTTATTTACCTCAATAATGTTCATGTTCATTAAGAAATAGCTAAGCCGTAAGCTAGCCTTACCTAAGCATGCCATAAACATGCCATAGGAAGCTGTTGTCCACCCAAATCGAGCTCTGTTTAGGTGGACAACATCTTCCTAGCTACTCGTGGCAACGCTATGGGGAGCAAGAATTTTTCTTTGTATGAAAATATTTCATAAAAGTGACGGAACGAGCAAAACCTTCACCTGATGGTAAGTGCAACGTCTGCCCATAACACGTGACGGTGACGTGGTTTGTTGTTGGTGGCAAAAAGTGGGTTACGGAAGTGACCTCTACTTAACTCAATGGGAAAGGATCTTGAGTGTATGTATGTATATACTGATACATCTGTTTTGTTACTTAAAAAATTGTGACGCTCATAAATGTCCCACTGCTGAGCACAGGTTTCCTCTCGTTTCGATAGGGTTTGCCGTGAAGAGTCCGCCTTGCTGCGGGTTCCAAGTCAGTTCACAAATTTATAAAGTTTACTAAATGACGTCATTCGATATTAAACCATACGAAATACTTATATTAGCTTTTTGCATATGTAAGTATTGACTTATGATCTTTTGGAATAAATTATCTAATTAGTTTATCTTTATGGCTGTTATACTTTAGAACGCCGCTCTGACTATGACTATGACTATACACATAAATATAAAGGCGCCCCGAAGTACCTATTTTGCCGTATAGACTAATAGAAATTTGATCCAAGACAGGTTCAGTGACAGTTAGGATATACAAACAAGAGTTTGATTATACTCGTATGAGTACGGTTCTTAAGAGATATTACTGATGGAAGGATTCTTATGCAGGAATTCTTCTAGGTAGGTACCACCCCAGTGCCAGTTATTCTGCCGTGAAGCAGTAATGTCCAAACATTACTGTGTTTCGGTTTGAAGGGAACTGAGAAGGACTGATGTCTCAGAGAGACGAGCGCAGTATGGTATCACACAGGGATGTTCTGGGTGACACAGCATTTGTTACGGGCGGACCTTGCACTTACCATCAGGTGAAAGCTTTGCTCGTTTCGTCACATTATCAAATAAAATAAAAAATAGAAACGTTACAGTCGGTCTAAAGACACGTAATTGAAACACCCTACACAAAAACAGCGACGGTACATGTATTACTGTGCGTTTAAACATACTCACACTCATACGAATGTTGTAACTATTCTACAGTTGTGTGTCTCACAACAGATCTGACTTGATAACAACAAACTCACGTAGATTCAATTATTAAAGAATATTTTAAGAGCTGAAGTTGGATTGCTTTCCGCGTCAAAAGTGTTAATCTAGTATCCAAATCACCTTTAGGCTATCCGAGTATTACGATATACCTTGGTATTAGGGTAAAACCTTTCCATGAATATGGACATTTAATTTTTATTTACCTTTCCGTTACCTTTTAGATCTTGTAGTTCTTGTAAAGTGATAATTTTATATATTTTGTTATTAGGGTTGAAGTATTCTTAACTTTTGAAACAATAAAAGAACAATATTTTTTTACAATTTTTGTTTATTTAATCAATTAAATTGTAATGTCACTCCAAAACAGAGAATCAGCGATAGCGCGTAGTAGACTAAAGCGCTTCACAGACCAAGGAACCAAAGGACTGGATAAATTCAAGGCTCAATTCTTTGTGATGAGGGTGCTGGTGCATTACCAGCTACACATTAGTAATTTAGTAATTTAATCCAGGTGTCTTGAGAGGTCGAAGAACTTGCGGTAGTCAACACGCTTGGAAGGCGGATTAATGATTGTAGTATTGATACTGTGGGAGGTGCGACAGAAAGCGGAATAAACATCTAAAAAGACTCAGACCGGCTGCAGCGCCTACTGTGCAAGATTCGCATCATTGTTTTCTATAATCTGTCAGCCAAGCGTGTGGATTACTAAAAATAGAAAGAAGAAGGAAGGAACAAATTATTGGCTGCCTCATACATACGCAGTCTTATTAGATTTACAAATCGAAATTTTAAAAATGGTTAAACATAAATACCACAAAAACATTAAAAAAGTACATGACACTTAAAAAATACTTAAATATTTAAAAAATGCATTAAATAATAAATATATACTTGCATATTGCTTACGCCACTGTATTACGGACGAAAAGTCTGCGGGTAACCGCAACGCCGATTTTTCCTGAGAATGCTCAGTCAACAAACTTGGCTTGACAGTGCTCGGATAATTTGTTCGTATAATAAATTCGCAAGGTTTTTATACATAAACAACAGTTACATAACGTGAGGTCAAATATGTGTACAATTGTTTGTTACTTTCTTCTAATTATTGATACTGTAAGAAAAGAATTGTCATATTGGAGGTGCACAGAACTATAATGAAACAAATTGGAACCTTGATAAAGGGTACAAACAGATACAAGTCTCCAAGTATGACATCGTGGGCGACAAGGTGTTAAGAAAATTCGAAGCGATTGAGCCAAAACAGTGATGCACATATTTTAAGACTACTACTACTACTAAAATTTGATATTTTTTCTGAAATTATTTACTGTTTGTAGGTTCCGAAAAGGTAGCGGTGGCAAATACTGCCCACTTAGTAAGGTTTTTTTTTGGGTACCTGCAGCGATATTTACCATTTCATAAATTTTACGAATTAAACTGTAGTGAAAAGTAAACGTTCTTGATCCATAGCAGATAACTAAATAATTAGTGAAATTATAAAACTTCATACTCCATACCCACCATTACCAGCAATGTCATCCTTAAATTTTTTAATCCCACAAACACATACTTCATCTACCCTTCTTACCTCAAAAAACGTTTTGAATTCCTTAATGATTCCCATTCGCGGAACTTAAGATCAGCAAAAATTTTGAAGTTCAAGATGTCGCTTCATAGTAGCAAATTTATGAATTCGTCATTTACTGCACAGGCGGTCCGCCTATGGAACGCGCTGCCTTTGACAGTGAAACGTGCACCATCCCTTTCAGTCTTTAAGAAACTTATATTAAATCATTATCGGTATCTTTAGAATGTAATGTAATAGTTTACGCACTATTCTTATTTATGTTATTAATATTTTAAATAAAAATAATATATATTCATATATATGTATATGTGTATAATCATTTTGTTCTTTATGCAATATATTTTATTTATTTGTTTTTCATGCCGACGCTTTCGACTTTTTCATTGTTCTTGATATCATGTTCAACCAACGGTTGTCTGGAAGATATTGCTGTCAGCAATAAGACCGCTCATTGCTCACTGTTAGTGTATCTTGTTTTCCAATTTACTTTTTTGTCATTTATTTTACATACAAGGTTTGCAATAAAGAATATAAATAAAAAAATAATCATATGGAATTAAGGTAAATAAGATGCGGTCAAAATTGGGCAAAGCTGCCGTATAATAAGCAGAGGTGCCGTGTGGTGGCAGCTTAAGAGCATCTACCACCTCATCTCTTCCTGTAGGTGTTGTAAAAGTCGATAGAGGGAAAATTAAAACCAGAAGATCGGCAGCAGCATCTTCCTGGGACATTTCAATGAATAAACTGCGATTGTCAACCCCTCTTTTTTGCGAATCCCCCTAAAATGAGAGCTACAAACTTTTGTGGCAATCTATGGAAGAGGCCTATGTTCAACAGTTATAGGCTGAAATGATGTATAAGTAGAGCAAAGAGTGCTACTTCTATATCCGTTGAATGGTTTTGAAGTGACGCGAAGTGCTTTTCTAAACTGGCAGGTAGTCTTATATAAGATATTAACACTTTAATGGTAAAAGGAAAGATAACACATTCAACAATACGTATATTTAGATGCAATTATTCATTAGACTTGATAAGGAAAGATCTACACTACTGTCTAACGTTCGTATAAAGATAGGCCTTACTACGACAGCAGACGACAGTTTTGTCTAATGTAGATCTGTTTTTAATAAAATGCTTCTGAACACGTTGTTACTACTACACGCTATAAGTATTTTTATTTTTATTGTTTAACGAATACTTTATTTTTTTAATACATAATAACGTAAGTTCAATAGATATCCTATACTTGGTAAAATAATAAAATGCAATGCCTGATCACAATGAAAAGAGAACTTCGTAAAACTGTTAAAAGTAAAATATGAACTCACCAAGTGCAAAAAGAAGTATTGGAGTATGTACAAACTTCATTTCGACTCGGATGTGATAACACAAATGTTGTTAATGCAAGCCGAGCTTCGGAAATATTATGTGTCGTCGTCGTTTCAGCCCATTACAAGTCTACTGCTGAACATAGGTCTCCCCGATAGATAGCCACAAAATTTTGTAGCTCTCATATTGGAGGGATTTTGCCATAGTTGCCACGCTTGGCTTGGTTTATTTATTTAAATGTTCCAGGAAGATGCTGCTGCCCATCTCCTGGTTTTAATTTCCCTCTGTCGACTTTTACGACACCCACGGGATGGGATGGGATGGGGTGGTAGATTCTCTAAGGCCGCCACCACACGGCACACCAATATTATGCGTGCCTTTCTTTATTTACTTTGTTACTACCGGTCTTTAACTGTGAAAAAATATTTGAGGAATTTAGAAATAAGATTAATTTTCGCGTTATCGTCGTTTTAGTTTGTTTTAACTATCGACATTAATTTGAAACGCATTGGTCGCTCTCAAATGGCAACAAATTAAACTGTTCGAAAACATGTCTCGTGCGAATCAAAATACGTTTTATGCTACCATGATTCACTGATTTATTATTGTTTGTTTTAATTTATTTTATTTTATTACTTGTTTGCTGCATGTTAATTTTTTTTAGGAGCTTTTCATAGAAAATGTACTTAATCAATAATTAATTTTAAACTATACAGGTGACATCTTTTCGACTGCTTTTGACTTTCAGCTGCTAAAGAAGCTGGTATAACCATTATTATACAGGTATACCACGTACCATCAGGTCACGCGATTGACATGGTTAGAGTACCCCACTTCTGGGCTACGGATCATTGGTTCAATTCCCAACCGAAGCCAACATTTGCTAAACACAAATATTCGTTTTCGGGTCTGGTTGTGTAGTGATTGTATTCATGACTGCATCCTAGCTCTCCTCCGAAGCATTAGGATAGGCAGGTCAAGTATGTCACCTGCCTTCATGCCGGCCCACTGCTTGCATGGAGTACTGTTCTCATCTCCGGGCGGGGACACCCCAGTGTCAGTCCCTTCCATTTGACCGCATCAACGAAGAGCGGCTCGAATCATGGACGGCCATGTTCTATACTTTACTGTTCTGGCTTTGCTTAGAGATGTCATCTCTTTGCATTTTTTATAGGGTCTACTACGGAGAGTGTTCCGAAGAATTGTTCGGATTAATACCTGCCGCTGAATTTTATCATGCCACATTGCGGCACAACAAAATTCCATCTTCGCCACCTTGATGGTTGGCATTCCAAAAACGTGCGTTTTTCGCGAAATTTTACTGCCACGCCCATGCACTTTATGGAATCTGCTGCCACCGGCGGTTTTTCTGGACTGATATAACTTGGGAACTTTCAAGATGAGTGCCTATTTCCTTCTCACTGATCGGCAACGCATCTGCTATTCCTCTGGTATTGTAGATGTTGTTGAGCGGCGGTGATCACTTACCATCAAGTGAGGCATCTGCTCTTTTGCCCCCTCGACTATAAAAAAAACCATTACTCAGTGTTTTATTTAATCTCTCGCCACCCCAGGGCCAGTTATTCTGCCGTGAAGCAGCAGTGTGCAAACAGTACTGCTTCGGTTTGAAGGGCACAGCTAACATAATTTCTTGGTATATAAGACTTACGAACTGATGTCTCAGGGTGACGGGTGCATTGTGGTGTGAACACAGAAATGTTCTAGGTGATACAGCATTATGGGCAGACGCGCACTTACCATTAGACGAACGAATTGCTCATCTCGTCACTTTATCAAAAAAAAAATTAAACTTTACTTTATAAAATAGCACAATACTCGGAACAAAGCAGTGTACTCCGAATAAAAGTACAAGTAAAGTATCAGTCAATAAATTTCCCACTGCTAACCACAGGCCTCCTCTCATTTCTGAAAGGGTTTTGGCGACGGCAATAGTCCGCCACGCTGCTCCAATGCGGGTTGGCGGACTTCATAAGTCCTCGAAATATTTCAATTCCTCGGACATGCAGGTTTCCTTACGATGTTTTCCTTCACCACTAAACACTTGGAAAGTGAGCACTTAAAATTTTAGAACAATTTTGGAGGCGCTGGCACCGGGGATCGAACCCAGGTTACTCGCGTACTATGAAATTAAAGGCGAGCAACGGGCCCCTGAGCTACCATGGTTTAGAGTACTCAGAGTATTATGTGTATTATTTTAATTAACGAACGATGCCCCTCACTGGGATTTCTCCCGTGTCATGAGTGCATTTTACAGACATAAATTTTACATGCTCAACCCGAAACCCGAAAATCCTTTTTTAACCTATCTTTAGATACTCGTAGCTAAAATGTCGCGCGGCATTGTTCTTGTTAAAGCGTAAGCGTAAATAAATATGTGTTAAATATTATACAGTACATTCTTACTAAACATTGCTGAAGAATGCTCAAATGGTTGCAAATCAAACAAATTTAACAATGTTCTACCATGAACAACGATATTTAAACAATCTTTCAAGTTATATAAATGTAAAGAGTCCGCGTACTAAGACACATTCGGCCGACGAAATGGGACGACAAGCGGCACTTGGTATTTTGGGTGCGTTTTTAACATAGTTGTTTAAAATACTTATAGTATCTGAAATAAAATTTTTGAAGAACATGTTTCTGTTGAGAAATGTGTATGTTATAGCGGGCCAGGGAACAAATCTCATAAACAACGCAAATATTCGTAAAATACTAAAATGATTAGATTTACTCAGGTCACACCTGCTATTAAATTATTCTTAACATAAATATGAAAATAAAAATTATTATTTTACTTACAGCATTAATAGCATCAACTGCAGCGGCACCTGCGCCACAGCAGTTTGGATCCTTTTTACCGAGTCCCTTCCCTGCACCACCGTTTCAATCACAGGATACCGAATCATCCGAGCCACCATGTTCTGAGTCTTTCTACGAACCGGACGCTGAACCATGCTATCCACCGTGCTCTGAGCCTGATATTCCGCCGTGCTCTGAACCATGCAGTCAATCATATCCAGAGTCTTACTTCCCACCCGGCGCCTTACCAGGTCATCTGCAGTCTTATGATCATTCCCTACCACGGCCAAGTAAGTATTCATAGCAATGCAAATATAGCATAGCAATTCAAAACAAAAACATAATACTTCGTTTAATTTTATGAATTATTAATGAAATAACTTTTTTTTTAGCACTTGAAGGCAATGGACCGATCGGCATCGTGATACAGAAAACGCGCGTTGCGGATAATCTACGCTCTGCGGGTTATCAAGCTGTACAAGTTCCGGGTGGAATATTCTATGTCAACCATCCCCCTCCTGCAGTTATTCAACCACCACCAATTCTCGTAAGACCAGCGCCACTCCGTCCGATCACCCCGGCCGCTATAATGGTGCAGCCTCCACAGCAACCGCCTATAGTGCCTCCCCAAATAGTGGTGAGACCCGAACCATTACAGCCTATCACGCCACCTCCTATCTACGTACGTCCACCTCGACCGAGCCCAATTACACCTGAACCCATAGAAGTGCGACCACCCAAACCGGCACCCATTCAACCACCAGCAATAACTATAACACAACCCCAGCCTGCTCCAATAAATCCACCTCAAATATGCGTCCGTCGCCCTGCGCCACCGACTGTCCAACTTCCAACAATATGCATTCCTACGTCAGCTATATTCAAAGGCCACCTTGAATCACCATGCCCATATCCATGTCCATTCCATCCCAGTCCATGCGCTTAAGATACTTGCATAAACGCATTATTGTATATTTACAACGAAGATCTCTTGTTTAAGAATAGTTGATGCATTCATTAACAAATGACCCGCAGCAATATTCAAAGGCCTATTGATTATATAGATAACATATTTAACAATGCATATAAAAATACCCGCACGAGATTTTGATTGTGATGCCATGTTTGCAACTGATAGCTTTGTATAAATAATGTATGTATATCATATATATTCAAGAATGTATATGTTCAATAAATTTTTCAGAATATTTTTGGTTTTATTTGTCACAATTCCATAATATAACATTACCATAGACGTTTAAATACTTTGCTAAAATATTAATACAATGTTAGTCAAACTTGAAAAGATACTCGTACAAGAGCCTATTCCTTCCTCAAAGGCCGGCAACGCATCTGCTATTCCTCTGGTATTGTAGATGTTCATGGGCGGCGGTGATAACTTACCGTCAGGTGAGCCGCTTGCTCGTTTGCCTCCTCCAACATAAAAAAAAATATAAGCAATTATTATTGTATGTATTTGTGAATTGAAAGATACTAAAAGACTGACTGATTCCGGTCGATGGTTATAATGTTTCGGTAAATGTAAGTAACATATTTAGGCTCTGGACTGTACAAAACGGAACGTGCTCAAAGCAAAGCAATTAGTGTTATAGACATAAAGCTTTCGAGTGATTTTTAATAATGTTTGGAATCATCATCGTCATTTCATCTTATTACTAGTCTACTGCTGAACATAGGCCTCCTCCATAGATTGCCACAAAAGTTTGTATCTCACATTGTGGAGGGATTTTATTTATTTTGATGTTCCAAGAAGATGCTGCTGTCCATCTTCTTGTTTTAATTTTCCTTCTGTCGACTTTTACGACACCCAAGGTAGATCCTCTTAAGCCGCCACCACATGGCATGTTAAGAATGCCTGCCTTTAATACAGACATACTTCTTAAAATATTAATTTTTTTATTAAAAAAAAACAATTGTAACGAATACAATGTTAGTTTGATCTATTCCCATACTGTCATAAAAAATGGAATGCGTAAAACTTCTAGCACATACACTGTCAAAATGATAACTATAGCCGGGAAACGAAGTTGTTAGTTGCTAGGAGTAAAGTTGATTTGCGCTGTGACCTAAATTTAATTAATTAATCTGATTAACTTCTTAATTTCTATAATGATTTCTTATATTTAAGCGAACAATTCACATTGAAATGAAACTAATATTACGGATTTTATCGCGTTTTATTTTACTATTTATAACCCTAATCTTTCTCAAATTTTAAATAATTAACATTCGTATAAAGAACCTTCAAGTATAACTTAAATCAGAATCATTATTTGAAATATACTGATTAATACAAATATCGAGTTAATAGCTTGATATTTGAAGAGTTTAGAAATTACCAAAATATGTCTGCATATTTACGAGTATGTGCCTTATAATTAGTGTCCACTAAATAACTCATTAGACGTACATTACAACGAAGAAATAGCTACAGCACCGTTATTTTAGTAACCTAGCAATAATTCTTGATAATGTAACTAGATTGGAAGATATTTCATAATGCTTATATAACTATGTGCCGTGTGATTGCGGCGCAATGGTACCCAACACCACATTTCCTATTAAATAACGTCGACCTGTCTGCTATTAGTTTAGTTTATGATATTATCGATAGTAAATGTGTTTACATCGACACGACACAGGTTTCGTAATCTTGTTACATCTCCTTCGAAGACTTGAAGGTGAATTATCCAAGGATCAATTTAGTTAGCTTAGACGGTGCTAAATGTAAAAGCGTGGAGCGTTGCTTACGGCTACAGTCTGACATAAATCTCTAAGCTACGGTAAGTTTCTTGTGTATATTATATTGTAGGCAACACGATTGTTATATTTTAAATATTCCTATAGAATTACAGTAAAAATAAATAATATCGTGTATGTGCTAACACTTGTAGCACTAGAATATGAGATTTGAAAAGTTAATATCGGTGAAAAAGGTACCCACTTACAAGAGCCTTTGCATGAAATGCTTTCTCAATTATTCAAACAAGGTTAATTACAGCAATCGTCTTAATTGTTTACACTCCACAGTGTAGCTTAGGACACATACGATGATAATTGCCAATATCGAAGCGGGCCATCTTTTAAATTTGCTATTAGATATTTACTGTGGTTAAAAAAAAAAGAACCTGCAGAGATTTTGATGGACAAAGTGAGGAACAGCGTGATAAAGAAACGTCGCGGTGTTGTAGAAGATGCAGTGACAAAGACAGAGAAAAGGATGCTTAAATGGTTTGAACACGTACAGAAGACCGACGCAACAAGCCGGTAAGGGCCAACGTTGGTGAACGTATCACAATCAGATCGAAGTCTTTTTAAGGAAATGCCACGTCAAAAGTTGTAATGAAAGTAGAAGTGAAAGACGTGTGTCCAGATCGTAGCAAGTAGGAAGTGGTCGTCTTTACCTATCCCAATGGAAGTGTGTTTGAATGTATAAAAAAGGCCGCAATAATCTTCATTTGGTTATATTTATGTTGTTAGCTGTATTTAGTGCGAGGTTATACCTATCTACATTAGATTCGCTGAACTGAAACGAAGTTGTTGGTAGTGTTGTTTAGCATGGATTTGTTACGAAGAGGAAATATTTCATAAACGGGTAACAGTGTACGTGTGTGTATGTGTGTTTCAGTGTGCTCGGTAATGGCGTACAAGGTTTCTATGTTTACGCACATTCTCGCTTTCTTAAGAAGAGGTTTAGGTTCAGCAGACCGATTATGGTGATTACTAATATTTACAAATTGTTCAATACTATATATATATATATATTACTATTTGGGTACGAGCAGTACTAGAATAGTGTTGAAGTCGGCTAAGAAGACTTTGTAATGATTTCTTATATTTACGCCAACACTACACATTTAAATGAAACTAAATTTTACGGATTTTATCGTGCTTTACAGCACCCATGGTCACGGGAGGACTGAGGTGACAGATGTCCTGATGTCATAGTTAACCCACTCCGGGTTAACCTTCAGCTTTTAATTATTATTTTTGCTCCGATCTACGCAGAAAGAGCTAACTGTATCTTGAAGTCTTGCAGTGGTATGCTTGGTTTTTGATTTAGTTTTTTTAATTATAGGATCCCAAGCTGGTGGTAATACCCAACCATCTTCTCTATTAAAATTAGGATGTTTTTTAGATTCAAAAACCTCACGAATCAACCTTGGAATTTTTATAGGAATCGGTGCTCTTTCGCGAGGATTTGTGGTTTATCAAATCTGATGTAATGGTTGGGATGATCCAGAACATGGTCACAGATTGCAGACTTTCTGAAGCGACGATGTTTCACATAAGCTATATGTTCTTTAACGCGGGTTTTTACTGATCTTTTTGTTTGTAAGAGAGGCCACATTCAAAATCCAGCTTGTATACTCCTGCATCTTGTAGAGGGATGTTACACTTGACAGATGGTGAAAACTGACTTATCTTATTCGGTGGCTTGAAAAATATTCTCATGGAAGCCCGCTTCAAGATATAACCAATCTTGTCCGTGACTCCTCTGACATATGGTAGGAGCGCAGGTACACGCGCGACTGTGGCCGGCTTCACTCGGTCACTGCGACGAAGGCCCGGTACACGGACTTTGTAAGTATCGAGCCAGACTACGAATTCTATATCAACCAAAAAATATTGTTAACGCCGTGGCCTACTGTCAACTTTTACGCAAAACCACTAATTGGTTTTGGGATCTCGTTGTGTTGTGATTGTCCTCCTGTCTCTGACACTGCATCCTAGCCTACCTTCGATCTTATCGCATGTGTTATATCAGGCGCGGGTAGGTTAGGACTAGGAATTCCTCTGTATTTGCACATACACTTGTGGCACTACATCTTATGAGCAGTTGATAGATCCCGACAATATTCGAAAGTTATCGCCGTTGTTGAAAATCCACGAAGACGACATCTTATATGAAATAATTTATAATGAATTTTGATAATTTGAAAATAATAATTGTATAATAATAATAAATATTTATAAAACACTTTTCTGATACATCTAAGGTAATCCTGGCAGCACTAAAGTATAGTACAATAAAAAATAAAGCAAAGATTTTTTTCGACAAAATTAATTTATAATCATATTTCTCCTAAGCTTCTTGATAGTAGACGGTAATAAGAGCTCAAGGGCACTCTTGGTATGAGACTATACCTCATATTAAGCTCCTTCCTTCGCATGTCCACGCCTACACCAACAATGGGAGAACATCCAGACGCAGAAATAAGAAGACCTGAAAGAGTTTAATGACTGGTGAATATTTTGTTTAGAAAGAAATCGCGATTCACATTATATTATTATATTGAAGTCAGGTAAAATACTACCATAACAAAGTCTAAATTAAAGTAACATTTACCGATTAAGAGCAAAGTTTTTAGTGAAAACATGTTTTCAAATTTTTTTCATATCAAGAAATGTTTTGAGAATGAAAATTTCTCACATGTAACGGATTTTATATACAATTTCTCTTCTGTCAATATTTGAAATGTTATCAAGTAGTTTTTACGCTGATATAAATTGTTATTACGGCTTTACTTTGTGTTACGTTCGCTGATTTGTCTAATTTTATGATTAAAGTAAGACAAGGTCAAGTCAAGAACTCTTACCGGCGAATGCGGCGTGGGATACGCCGCATTCGCCGGCATATGTTTGAACGCGCTGATCTCGAGAACCACTGAACGAATTTGCATGCGGTCTTCACAGTTATGATCTGCATCTCTCCAGGAAGATTTACTGAAAATTGCTCTAATTTTTATAGAACCTATGCATTAACAGTACTATGACTGAATCAAGACGGGAAAAAATTTGCAATACTGTCAAAAATGTTTGTTGTCCTTTCCCAATTTATTTTTAATTATATCAATGAAAAACAAAATTTCATCCGAGCAAAGCCGGGCCAGATAATTACAAATCTTGTTTGATTAGAAGACTAACTACATTTATTTTCGTCGAAACCCGACGCTATGTTAGCGTTTCTCTGAACAATTTGTACTGACTTATTACTTGAAAATTTCACGGAAATTTGTGTTGAAACTATTATTATAAAATTCTCAACAACAAATTGTAATCGCTTTTATGATTTTAATATAACATACAATTGTTATTACTACAAACATTTCTAAGCATTTATATAAAGTGTCAAGTTATATTAAAATGTGTGTTAGGTGAGTTCTCGTTTATCTTGTATGTTTCATTTAAGACGTGGTGATTTACTTTTGGTCTTTTACTTCCAAAAACTATTTTTTGATTTGATTTGAACCTAATGAACATATCTCGTACCTAACTAGAATATAACTCGATGTGATGTGACGATGAGCTTGATTAATGATGGTAAGGTTTTTTTTAATTATAATAGTTTATATTTACTATTGTCCGCATAGTCTCGGTGTGGATAGACGTTTGCAAAGGATTCTATTTAGTTATTACGCATACAAGAAGCTTTGAAAATGTTCTCTAACCCTATTGTAGGAATAATTAATATATGGTTTAGATGTATTCTAAATCCTAGTTTCCGAATTAATCAATGAAATGTATTTAGTCTGTAGGTTCTCAAAGAATTTCAAATAGACTGTACGTCGTTTTTTACTTTCTGTGGGGTTGAATTAGTGAGATAAACTGTAGATGATACTTGAATGGGTTCACAACGTGGTTAAAAAGTCCGGCCCCAAAACACACTCAGAGATGAGGGGAAGCCTGTGTTCAACAGTGGGACATTTATAGGCTGTAACTTTACTCTCTATTAAACTTACTCTGTAACTTTAGCCAAAGACGAGTAAAACGTTCCTGATGTTAAGTGCAACGTCTGCCCATAACTGATGCTATATTACGTAGAATATTTCTGTGTAGCACCACACTGCGCCTGTCACCCTGACACATTAGTTCTTAAGTCTTATTTGCCTGTTAGTGGTTACACTAGCTCTTATTGCCCTTCAGACCGAAACACAGTAATGTTTGCACATTACTACTTCACGGCAGAATAACTGGCTCTGGGGTGGTACCTACCTAGACGAATTCCTGCATAGGAATCCTACCACCAGTAAGTGTAAGTACTCTCTGTGTGGCTTTTTCGTTTTTATTTTTCATCCGTCTCAGACACAGTGTGACCCTTGGTGAAACTACCACTGCAGGTTCCAGTAATGTTCCTCGACTGTTTATTGCACCGCTAACGATAACCATTTTATTAAAAATCGTTTATTAAATACCTTGGTGTTTATTACAAGCGTCTTCATACTTTTGATAGAAAAATACGTATACTAAATATATAATAGCTAAACAACGACAGCATTAAAAACTCTTTATTGATTACTGTCTTGCCCTGTGGAGTCAAGCTTTTACTAGGTTAACGTATAATTTTTTTTTATTTTGATTATTGTAACTAGTTCTGTGTAAATAATAAAAAAAATATCCTTAAATAATTATATTATCACAGTAATAATTTATAAAACAGTTTTACTAATTATCGAATTTAAGCTTCGGTGTCGGGTGTCTGAGACAACAAGTATTTATTTTTAAATGTCATTCTTTTAAATTAAGTATGGACGACAAAATGTCAAGGCATTATTGAAAAATAATAAATATTACACACAGATTTATTTTCGAAAATTAAATTAGTACATTTTCAATTTACAATTTGTATAAATACAAGCATTTTTTTATTTTTTTATATTGAGAAGACATTGTAGATCATTAACCTCTGATCGTTGGGATCGGATTATATGCTATCTATTTCCGTTGCAGGCGTTATATCAGCAGCCGGAATACTATGCGAATGGTATGGGATGCCGTTCGGTGATGTTTCTGAGAACGTAGTCACTCCATAGTTAGGAAAGATGTCAGGTGAAGAATTTGGTGAAGATTCATACACTGTCGCCCGACCCAGAGCAATGCAGTTCGTAACGCAGATCAGTCCTGAAAAAATGTGTTATAAATAATAAATTTCTAATCGTACTTTTGTTTTTTTATAATGATTATATAATAATTATAATAGCAGTCTAACTTTATGTACTAGTCAACTATTTCCAGGTCCTCTATGTCATTTTAGACTATATCTCTTACTGGAAAGATAAAATAACGTGTGTTTAAAATCAACAGTACATTAACATAATTGTTTTGAATATACTAGGAAAGTTGATTAACTTACCAACGAAGAACAACAAAGATTTGTAGGTATCCATAGCTCGTGTTTCTTGGTGCGATTTGTGAAGTTTTCTATTATAACGCACTATATATACTGACATTTTAATTTTATTGTTTATCCGTCCACAATTTTAACGGTTCATGGAATTTCATACACAAAATCATAATTATAAATAATTTCATTCTTTTGTTTTTTTTTTATTAAAACGCGTAGATTTTTCAAACAATCTTAGATGAAAAAGTGCTACTGATTTTTTAATCTGAGATACATCTTAGTGAGAACACGATTGTACTTCAAACAACAAACAAATTCGTATTCTAAATATATAATCAAAAGTGGGCTCTATAAATATTAAAATCAGGATACTTTTGAAAGAAGCAAATTGAAACTAGACTGCGTACTAGAAACTAGTACGTACTCTTGCTGGTGAGTACAAGCAGTTTTAAAATATATTTTGATAACTGTGTGCAAAATGAGTTATGATGAGAGCGTGGTAGCGTGGTAGCAGGGGCTAGGCGCTCGCTTTAAATTTCATAGAACGCGAGTGACCTGGGTTCGATTCCCGGTGCCGGCACCACTAAAATTGTTAATTGCAATTTTAAGTGCTGATTTACCACGTGCTCGGCGGTGAAGGAAAACATAGTGAGGAAACCTGCATGTCTGAGGAATAAAAAATATTTCGAAGACATGTGAAGTCCGCCAACCCGCATTGGAGCAGCGTGGCGGATTCTTCCTAGCTCCAAAACCCTCTCAGAAATGAGAGGAGTCCTGTGCTCAGTAGTGGGACATTTATAGGCTGAAACTTTACTTTTTTACTTTACTGTGTGCAAAATGAGTTATGATAAGTCATTTCATTACAAGTTTGTTATGTGTAATGACCAAATTTCAGTCACTTTTAAGGTAAGCTTTCTCCGAAGTCTTGATTAAGTTTTGATTGCTCTTTGGATCAAATATTAAATACTCCATTACACCGTGTAATAATTTACACGGCCTCCGAGGCATCTTTCCATCGCATTACATTCTACGGATACCCGATGGCGCTCAGCGAACTGTGTAAAGAGCTATGTTCCTCTGCGAGTTAGACGATGACATCCATAGCAGAACTGGAGTAACCGGCATCACCCTTAGGATCAGCAAGATGAAGTGGCAATGGATCGGCCATAGTTCGTAGAGCCGATAACTATTGGACGAAGATAAGGATTCTGGAGTGGCACCAGCCAGCAGTGTAGTGCAAACATGGGGCATGTTCATCTGGAATGACGTAATGTAGTCTTTAACACTAACATCATTATAAATCTACTATCAATATAATGCAACAGCAATCAAGACGGCGTTTTTTGTAAATACCGTTCAGCAATTGTTCATTGGCTGAATGCATAATAACGCAATATATTTTTAAATTAATTAAGTACAAGGTAATCCTCCATACTGTAATTGAGGATAATCCCCCGCTTCAACCCC
Organism: Luehdorfia chinensis; assembly: GCA_019845155.1. NCBI lineage: Eukaryota > Metazoa > Arthropoda > Insecta > Lepidoptera > Papilionidae > Luehdorfia > Luehdorfia chinensis. The sequence continues at coordinate 38,569 of JAHVAK010000013.1, read as the reverse complement.
AACTTAAAATAACCGGCCGAGTGCGTGTCAGATATACGCATAGTTAAGGGTTCCGCAGTGAAAATATCCCGCATCTCAAAAACTAGACAACGTATCTTATTCAGACCAATTTTCCTTGAAAGTGTTTTCTAGGTTCTAACATCCACCGTACCGTTCAAAAGTGGGAGGGATGTGTCCCCTCACTTCTTACGAATTTAGAAGCGCATATCTCACTATTAAATTAAATAGTTATTTTGAAACCTCACACGCGTATATGTGCTGATTTTTTTAACCCTTAGTTACATGGATAGTGTACCTCCCCTATTTTTTTTTCATAAATTCCATACTCCACCTTATAGTGGTACAAAAAATAACTTTGAAAATGTCATATGTAGTGTCGACAGTCTCCAAGAAAAATTACTGTTATATACTGACCAACGGACAGATAGAGGAAATTATAATTTGATTTAATTTTTTTTTAATAATTATTATTTAATACGTCTTTACTACGGAACCCTAAAAAAACGAAGGCAGCAATTATGGCATCTATTTTTTATTAGTCTAAGCCCCTGCTAGATGGGATCCCAGGGTTATACTGACGTTCTGTTATTTTGCACTTGCTTTTATAATATTATATAAATGTTATCATCTCGAACTTCCGGCTTTAATAGAACGAGTTGTTGTGTTTTGGTTCTCGCTTTATGTTACCTAATGCCTTATACTGATTTTACCTTTTGTTTCGTTACCGTATTATACATTGTTCTATGCTGAACTGAACTTTTTGTTCAATTTACGAACCTTATACGAAACTTATTCTATGGCGACATAAACTCATACAAAGCACAACAACAGGATTTTATAGGAGAATCATTTACGTGTTGCTGTTATATTCTTTGTGTTGAAATTTTTGCATGCCTATACCAGAAGGAATGTATTGAGTTATGTACGGATTTCTTATGTTTATGTGAATACTACTACATTCAATAAAAAATATCGAGCACTTTACACCACCCATGCCCATGCGATCTTATCCAAAACGATCGAACTGTTCACCCCGGGACATCAGTTCTTAGTCTCATAAACTTAACATAGTTATGTTTCATATTTCTCCTGAGTCTTCTGCAAAAACTAACAATGTCTATAGTTTACATCGTCATTGGATTGTGTGATTTTCTATATACGAGTATCTTCCCATTAAGTCCTTTTCGCAATGTTTTTTATAAGCTGCTCACAAAAATTACATTCATAAATATATATATTCATTATGTAGCTGAATCCACAAACTGTGACATTGAAGATTGCCAATTTTTCTTATTTGATTCTAAGTTTTTTTTAAATATTTTAACAAAACATTAGAACTTGAAAATGTAATTTTACAGGACTCATACCACTCCTTGCTGCAACTAGATTGAGCTGGGATTTTATTGTATTGTCAGAATGTTGGCTTCTGTTAACGCCTAATGTTCCAATTATTTACAATTTTCAATAATAACCTAACTCAGAATGAAAGTGTAGTGGTATACTATGAGAGTGATTTATTTTTTTCGGTTGAGGAATTGAAAATCCATGAAGCTAAATGTTTAATTATAAAACTGAACCATAACACCATTGCTTTAGTCATTTACCGTCCTCCTGGTTATAAGAATGTGAACAATTTTATTCAGTCTCTAAATAATAATTAATTGAAATTTTCTTCTATACAAAATATTATAATTCTAGGCGACAAAAACCTAGAAATTTGTGAAAATAGCACCGATTCTAATCTTACTCCTTACCTAAATATATTAGCGTTTTTTCACGGTATTTTACCCGTACATACCTGCCTACTCTCAGTAAAACCTGTTTAGACAATGTATTTTTAAAAACTAAATTACCTATTAATGAAAACCTAAACTTATTAATACCTATAATGGTATAGATGTAAAGGGTCTTGTAAAAGATATTGAGCGAAGCTTTATCTAAGGCAGGACTTCATCTTAGGAAGTTTCGTTCGAATTCAGCTTCACTGTTTAAGTCGAATAGATTTATTAAAAATAATCCAATGATAAGTGATTCCCCCAATACATTAGGCATTGGTTGGATTTCTTCGGTCGATAATTCACATTTTAAAATTGAGTTTTCCCCAGTATGAGAGTGGACGAAAAGAACCATATTATCTACGACCTTCCAAATTTTTGACCCCTTAGGATTACTCTCGCCTTGTACCATCATACCGAAAATGGTTATACAACTACTTTGGAAGGAATATAAACTAGACTGGGACGATCCTATTCCATCGTCTATTAAGTCAACATGTTTCGTCGAAATATAAACCATATTTCTAATTTAAATATTTCAAGACATGTTTTAATTTCGTGTTGTTCTTTTTTAAAATTAACTTTCTTATCAATTCATATAACATATCATTGTTGACATTACAACGTAGTGTCGTTCATTAAATTGATTTAATTAGGATCATTCGTTAGGGACACGCGTCAATACTGGATAACAAGCGTGTATAGTTTATAATGTACTTTATATATTACTTAATGCTATGAAATCATATCCATGTGCCTTGGCGGTCAGAGTAAGTTACTGGTCCTTGATTCGTATCAAGTACGGATACGTGCAGCTCATCTTACTAATATAATAGAGCTGGAGCTATGATACTTATCCTATTTGGAAATAATATTTTTGTATTAGATGGACATGTTTATTGAGCAGGGTTCGCAGCTTCATGCTTACCGGACACTTAAAAGAGAACTTCACTGAGAAGTGCCGAACAGTGAATGCTTAGTTCTGCGAGGTACCATGCCATGCGGCACAATTATTTGGGCTGATTTTTCGCGGGCGAAACCGCGGGGCACAGCTAGTATTTCATAAAATTATACAAACAAAATATTGTCATATCAGTCTCGTATATTGTACATGTAAAGACTATGTGCTCTGACAAAGAATTGCGTCCTTCGCACCACACTCGATCTTCGTCGTCGTCGTTAGTTATACACTAATATCAAGAAACGTAACTGCTATTTAGCGAGCATACAGCAGTTAATTTTCTAAATAAACTATTAGCAGTGTCGAGCTGTAAACGAGACTGGACATTAAAACTGACCATAGTTTCATTGTCAGTAAGGCGTGGGCCTTTAATCGCAGTGACAGAATGGTATGAATCCTTTGTGTGTGCTCTTGTGTCATTTAAGCGATGACAGTATTTTAACTTCATGCTCAGCCAATCAGTAAGTTTTGGATTCGATCTGGATCTCACTATTGGACGTAGCGGAGTACTGACTTTGTGTTTTTTGGGTAACCCATACAACTTCGATTGTTTGGCACAAGATGGTGCTATCGTATTAGCGTCCAGATTCAATTTTTCGGAGTGTTTCTTAATAAGATCGCTAGACGGTTTAAGCGTATGGTTGGGTTTAATTTGACCTTTTTATACGTACTTTCGTCCGACAAAAGTTCTTGTATTTTAAAATTGTAATTCGTCGTATCAATGACTTACCTTTATCTGAGCGTAAGATCGTAAGTTCAGGTCTGTTCAGACACACGAGTATAGACAAATTCCTTTTACTAGCCTCACAAAATGGAGTGCACAATTTTCGAAAAAAAAAAGTATTGGCATATAAATATCCTACTGCTGGCAACAGGCCTCCTCTCATTTTTGAGAGGGTTTTTGGAGCCAGGAAGAGCTCCGAGTTGCTCTAATGCTGGTTGGCGCACTTCACATGTCTTTGGAATATATTTTTTTCACAGACATGCAGGTTTCCTCATGATTTATTCCTTCACCGCACGTGATGAACTGCACAGCAATGTTAGAGGTGCCGGTACAGGTGATCAAACTATTTTCGTATCCCAATTTTATGAAAATGTTAAATGTATGTTTTGAGAATTACTATGCACTATGTGGTGCAAACAGATAAAAGCTTTGCAATAATAATAGCATGTCGGAATACGACGATAACACACAGCAAGCGTAACTTATTAAACTGTCAAGTTCAACGATAGTTTTTGTAGCAAAAACTCCAAATTATCTTATTACGAAGATTTTATAAAGAGTTAAAATGAACATCACACTGTGTGCCGTCTGGTTAATAAAACGACGAGTTGTCGTTTACAGCTCCCAACTGACTCGTTTAAGCACTCGTTGGGAAAAGCTTAATGTTACATGATACAAATCCAGATATAAGTTTTTTTAGTATACTTTGTTGTACTGAATTAGTTAGAATATGTTTACTTCATACAAAAACCATTTGAGGTTTCAGACATGAAACGACTTCACTGTCAAATTCATTTGTCCATGTTGAACTTATTCTCGAACATGACAGAGTCAGCAGAGTCGCCAAATTGGGTTCACTCCAACTTATAACGTCATGCAAAAGAAAGCTTACGAAGACATTTTTCTTTAGTGCATAAACACAAAACTCTACTGAAATAATGTAGTGTATTAACTGACTAGTAGAGTTAGTGTACGGTGTGCAAACCGCAATACGTTTCGGCTTGAAGGGCACTGAAACTAGAGTGTAATTCAAGGGTATATGAGACTTAAGGAACGGAGTGTGATGAGCTCGATACGGTGCTGCGCAGACCTTCCCAGTGCGAAGTTCTGCGTGACGCAACTGTTATGGGCATGCGTGGCACTTACCATCACGTGAATGACTTAGTCATCTAGTCACTTACTTCCATTAAAAAAACGATTATGCCTCAATATTATTTTGTGTTAGTTTCATAAAAGACTTGACACTACAACCTTGCAAATGAAATTATCAAATAATTTGCTAACTGATATTCCCTGGTTAGTTTGAAAGAATACAATATGTCCTCCGTTTCGACATGTATGTTATTTAAGAAATCCCATCACCCAATGCCATCGAGTTGGCGTCGCGGAATTTCGAAGGCTAGGACTTAAAATACCCAGACCGGAGACTAACAGAATAAGCCAGCGAGGCATCCGGGGTAATTACTGTAAATACCCCCTAATTCAGGAGTGGACCTTGTCCAACAGTAGATTGCTAGGAGTCTAATGGTGACGGTGAACAGATATATCATAAAAATAGATAAATATTCCCTGTTCATGTAAGCTTTAACTGAATGATTTACAAAGTCAGCTAATATGAATCATCCGGTACATGATCCGTAAATACAACACCGTATCGAGTGCTATACGTTACGGCTGACAACCGATTTGGTTTTACGATCCAGCGGACTGTCGGTTCGGTGAGGCACATACTGCAGCGGCATGTTTTTGCGTTCGGATTTGCATACGTGAATTATATATTTTTTTTTATTGTATAAAGTGACGAAACGAACAACTCGTTCACCTGATGGTAAGTACAACGTCCGCCCACAACAAATGCTGTGTCACCGAGAATATATTCTGTGTGACACCACACTGCGCCCGTCACCTTGAGACATCAGTTCTTAAGTCTCAATAGCCCAGTGATTACGCTAGCTTTCAGTGCCCTTCAAACCGAAACACAGTAATGTTTGCACACTACTGCTTCACGGCAGAATAACTGGCCCTGGGGTGGTACCTACCTAGACGGATTCCTGCATAGAAATCCTACCACCAGTAATTAGAAATATGAGCCGAACATTATTCTTATCGATTTTATTTCACGCCCTTTTACTCTGCGATTTATTTAAGATAGCAGAAAAATTTAGTTATAGATTATCAATTCCCAATACATAGTTAAGTTCCGGGAGCGCCGCTGAAAGTTTTTTAAAAATACAAATTATCGCTAATACTGTTTAATTAAGATTTAATATTACAATATGTCTAACGTCTATTTATATTAAAATAAATGTTTACTCTATATAGTATTGTTTATGCATGAGGCTCTATAACATTCTGGCTTAACGGTAACCCGAAGCCAGGCTCTGACTAATCATAATATGAAAGAATAGATCCAGCGTCGCCCGCATACAGTGCAATACGATGCTGCAAAACAAGGTGTCTTATATTGCTGACTAGGAATTTGGTGTAAGGTTTTCTTAGCCATAACAGGATATTATTCACGTCTTACAATAATACATGTCTTAAGTTAATAATCAACAAGTTGTTGTGTTAGGGCCAGGTGCAGGATGTGCTGACTGTATAACTACATCGAGACCTTACAACAGATAACTTGTTTGTTTCTCAAATGTATTTATTAAGAACGCAAGATTTGGCGCCGTTTGCCTACTGGTCGACCAAGAACGAATCACCACTACTTATTTGTGCAACGTATACAATTCGTATCGGGATTATAATTAGTTATCCCCACTAATGTTACCTTTTCATAAGCAGCAAATATGCAGTAAAGGTCGGAGACTAACGTGGGTTTTCCCACTTTTACCATCTCTGCTTAATTCATTAGTAACAAAGGCATTAAATTTTGTTTAAAGTTATTCTTTAACAAAAAAGTGTGTTACAGATAATTTTTTTTCTTAAAGTAGGATTTTTTACACATTCACCTTCAAAATACGAGTACATCATATTTTGCTGAGTAGAGTTACTAAAATATAATTTGATTTTTCTATTAATTACTTTCTACTTTATAAGTCGAAAACTGTTTAAATAGCCATTAAACAGTGTTCGACTTATAAAATAGAAAGATATTAATAGGAAAATTAAATAATATTTTCGTGATTATAAATTTTAATAGTTTATTACAGCAGTTATTTTGTCATTAGGGTTTACTTTCGCGTTCACTTTTCGAGAGAATGTTCACTCAGATTGCACTGTGTAATTTGATCAATTATGTTAAAAGAAATCATCGCCTTTCAGCAGAGTTTATTATTTTTATACGGACATGAGTTATTCTCGTACACCATGTAAGTACTGCATGCAGTGAACACGAGACTAAAACAATAACGACACATTCTAGTCAAACTTGCGGCACTATAATATATGAACCTGTTTTGTAGTAACTGTAATCTCCGAAGTTCAATTACACCGGCAGAACGTCCTGGTAAGGATGTTCTGCTGGTGTAGGGGTACCTGAACATTTTTAAAATTTTTTCACTTACTGATTTTAATTTGCTAATCTTTCAATTTTTTTTTAAATATTTTATATCTATATACAGGCAATAGTTATTGTTGGTTTATTCTTTTAATGAAATAACGGTATCCTTGAAATCAAGCGTAACGTCAGCTTCGTTATTTGATTCCGATACAAGCTGCGATAAGCAAGCGCCTATTCATTCATTAAATGCGCTTTGTCGTGAACAACGAGCTGCTAATTCACGGTGCTAAATAAATTAACTCAGAGCACGCTACTGAACCCCACGACGGCACTTAACTCGACTTTAGTTGGGACAAAAGTGGGTGATTAATTAATTATTTTTTAAAAGCTCGTCGAATAGATTTATTAAAAATAATCCAATGATAAGTGATTCCCCCAATACATTAGGCATTGGTTGGATTTCTTCGGTCGATAATTCACATTTTAAAATTGAGTTTTCCCCAGTATGAGAGTGGACGAAAAGAACCATATTATCTACGACCTTCCAAATTTTTGACCCCTTAGGATTACTCTCGCCTTGTACCATCATACCGAAAATGGTTATACAACTACTTTGGAAGGAATATAAACTAGACTGGGACGATCCTATTCCATCGTCTATTAAGTCAACATGTTTCGTCGAAATATAAACCATATTTCTAATTTAAATATTTCAAGACATGTTTTAATTTCGTGTTGTTCTTTTTTAAAATTAACTTTCTTATCAATTCATATAACATATCATTGTTGACATTACAACGTAGTGTCGTTCATTAAATTGATTTAATTAGGATCATTCGTTAGGGACACGCGTCAATACTGGATAACAAGCGTGTATAGTTTATAATGTACTTTATATATTACTTAATGCTATGAAATCATATCCATGTGCCTTGGCGGTCAGAGTAAGTTACTGGTCCTTGATTCGTATCAAGTACGGATACGTGCAGCTCATCTTACTAATATAATAGAGCTGGAGCTATGATACTTATCCTATTTGGAAATAATATTTTTGTATTAGATGGACATGTTTATTGAGCAGGGTTCGCAGCTTCATGCTTACCGGACACTTAAAAGAGAACTTCACTGAGAAGTGCCGAACAGTGAATGCTTAGTTCTGCGAGGTACCATGCCATGCGGCACAATTATTTGGGCTGATTTTTCGCGGGCGAAACCGCGGGGCACAGCTAGTATTTCATAAAATTATACAAACAAAATATTGTCATATCAGTCTCGTATATTGTACATGTAAAGACTATGTGCTCTGACAAAGAATTGCGTCCTTCGCACCACACTCGATCTTCGTCGTCGTCGTTAGTTATACACTAATATCAAGAAACGTAACTGCTATTTAGCGAGCATACAGCAGTTAATTTTCTAAATAAACTATTAGCAGTGTCGAGCTGTAAACGAGACTGGACATTAAAACTGACCATAGTTTCATTGTCAGTAAGGCGTGGGCCTTTAATCGCAGTGACAGAATGGTATGAATCCTTTGTGTGTGCTCTTGTGTCATTTAAGCGATGACAGTATTTTAACTTCATGCTCAGCCAATCAGTAAGTTTTGGATTCGATCTGGATCTCACTATTGGACGTAGCGGAGTACTGACTTTGTGTTTTTTGGGTAACCCATACAACTTCGATTGTTTGGCACAAGATGGTGCTATCGTATTAGCGTCCAGATTCAATTTTTCGGAGTGTTTCTTAATAAGATCGCTAGACGGTTTAAGCGTATGGTTGGGTTTAATTTGACCTTTTTATACGTACTTTCGTCCGACAAAAGTTCTTGTATTTTAAAATTGTAATTCGTCGTATCAATGACTTACCTTTATCTGAGCGTAAGATCGTAAGTTCAGGTCTGTTCAGACACACGAGTATAGACAAATTCCTTTTACTAGCCTCACAAAATGGAGTGCACAATTTTCGAAAAAAAAAAGTATTGGCATATAAATATCCTACTGCTGGCAACAGGCCTCCTCTCATTTTTGAGAGGGTTTTTGGAGCCAGGAAGAGCTCCGAGTTGCTCTAATGCTGGTTGGCGCACTTCACATGTCTTTGGAATATATTTTTTTCACAGACATGCAGGTTTCCTCATGATTTATTCCTTCACCGCACGTGATGAACTGCACAGCAATGTTAGAGGTGCCGGTACAGGTGATCAAACTATTTTCGTATCCCAATTTTATGAAAATGTTAAATGTATGTTTTGAGAATTACTATGCACTATGTGGTGCAAACAGATAAAAGCTTTGCAATAATAATATCATGTCGGAATACGACGATAACACACAGCAAGCGTAACTTATTAAACTGTCAAGTTCAACGATAGTTTTTGTAGCAAAAACTCCAAATTATCTTATTACGAAGATTTTATAAAGAGTTAAAATGAACATCACACTGTGTGCCGTCTGGTTAATAAAACGACGAGTTGTCGTTTACAGCTCCCAACTGACTCGTTTAAGCACTCGTTGGGAAAAGCTTAATGTTACATGATACAAATCCAGATATAAGTTTTTTTAGTATACTTTGTTGTACTGAATTAGTTAGAATATGTTTACTTCATACAAAAACCATTTGAGGTTTCAGACATGAAACGACTTCACTGTCAAATTCATTTGTCCATGTTGAACTTATTCTCGAACATGACAGAGTCAGCAGAGTCGCCAAATTGGGTTCACTCCAACTTATAACGTCATGCAAAAGAAAGCTTACGAAGACATTTTTCTTTAGTGCATAAACACAAAACTCTACTGAAATAATGTAGTGTATTAACTGACTAGTAGAGTTAGTGTACGGTGTGCAAACCGCAATACGTTTCGGCTTGAAGGGCACTGAAACTAGAGTGTAATTCAAGGGTATATGAGACTTAAGGAACGGAGTGTGATGAGCTCGATACGGTGCTGCGCAGACCTTCCCAGTGCGAAGTTCTGCGTGACGCAACTGTTATGGGCATGCGTGGCACTTACCATCACGTGAATGACTTAGTCATCTAGTCACTTACTTCCATTAAAAAAACGATTATGCCTCAATATTATTTTGTGTTAGTTTCATAAAAGACTTGACACTACAACCTTGCAAATGAAATTATCAAATAATTTGCTAACTGATATTCCCTGGTTAGTTTGAAAGAATACAATATGTCCTCCGTTTCGACATGTATGTTATTTAAGAAATCCCATCACCCAATGCCATCGAGTTGGCGTCGCGGAATTTCGAAGGCTAGGACTTAAAATACCCAGACCGGAGACTAACAGAATAAGCCAGCGAGGCATCCGGGGTAATTACTGTAAATACCCCCTAATTCAGGAGTGGACCTTGTCCAACAGTAGATTGCTAGGAGTCTAATGGTGACGGTGAACAGATATATCATAAAAATAGATAAATATTCCCTGTTCATGTAAGCTTTAACTGAATGATTTACAAAGTCAGCTAATATGAATCATCCGGTACATGATCCGTAAATACAACACCGTATCGAGTGCTATACGTTACGGCTGACAACCGATTTGGTTTTACGATCCAGCGGACTGTCGGTTCGGTGAGGCACATACTGCAGCGGCATGTTTTTGCGTTCGGATTTGCATACGTGAATTATATATTTTTTTTTATTGTATAAAGTGACGAAACGAACAACTCGTTCACCTGATGGTAAGTACAACGTCCGCCCACAACAAATGCTGTGTCACCGAGAATATATTCTGTGTGACACCACACTGCGCCCGTCACCTTGAGACATCAGTTCTTAAGTCTCAATAGCCCAGTGATTACGCTAGCTTTCAGTGCCCTTCAAACCGAAACACAGTAATGTTTGCACACTACTGCTTCACGGCAGAATAACTGGCCCTGGGGTGGTACCTACCTAGACGGATTCCTGCATAGAAATCCTACCACCAGTAATTAGAAATATGAGCCGAACATTATTCTTATCGATTTTATTTCACGCCCTTTTACTCTGCGATTTATTTAAGATAGCAGAAAAATTTAGTTATAGATTATCAATTCCCAATACATAGTTAAGTTCCGGGAGCGCCGCTGAAAGTTTTTTAAAAATACAAATTATCGCTAATACTGTTTAATTAAGATTTAATATTACAATATGTCTAACGTCTATTTATATTAAAATAAATGTTTACTCTATATAGTATTGTTTATGCATGAGGCTCTATAACATTCTGGCTTAACGGTAACCCGAAGCCAGGCTCTGACTAATCATAATATGAAAGAATAGATCCAGCGTCGCCCGCATACAGTGCAATACGATGCTGCAAAACAAGGTGTCTTATATTGCTGACTAGGAATTTGGTGTAAGGTTTTCTTAGCCATAACAGGATATTATTCACGTCTTACAATAATACATGTCTTAAGTTAATAATCAACAAGTTGTTGTGTTAGGGCCAGGTGCAGGATGTGCTGACTGTATAACTACATCGAGACCTTACAACAGATAACTTGTTTGTTTCTCAAATGTATTTATTAAGAACGCAAGATTTGGCGCCGTTTGCCTACTGGTCGACCAAGAACGAATCACCACTACTTATTTGTGCAACGTATACAATTCGTATCGGGATTATAATTAGTTATCCCCACTAATGTTACCTTTTCATAAGCAGCAAATATGCAGTAAAGGTCGGAGACTAACGTGGGTTTTCCCACTTTTACCATCTCTGCTTAATTCATTAGTAACAAAGGCATTAAATTTTGTTTAAAGTTATTCTTTAACAAAAAAGTGTGTTACAGATAATTTTTTTTTTTAAAGTAGGATTTTTTACACATTCACCTTCAAAATACGAGTACATCATATTTTGCTGAGTAGAGTTACTAAAATATAATTTGATTTTTCTATTAATTACTTTCTACTTTATAAGTCGAAAACTGTTTAAATAGCCATTAAACAGTGTTCGACTTATAAAATAGAAAGATATTAATAGGAAAATTAAATAATATTTTCGTGATTATAAATTTTAATAGTTTATTACAGCAGTTATTTTGTCATTAGGGTTTACTTTCGCGTTCACTTTTCGAGAGAATGTTCACTCAGATTGCACTGTGTAATTTGATCAATTATGTTAAAAGAAATCATCGCCTTTCAGCAGAGTTTATTATTTTTATACGGACATGAGTTATTCTCGTACACCATGTAAGTACTGCATGCAGTGAACACGAGACTAAAACAATAACGACACATTCTAGTCAAACTTGCGGCACTATAATATATGAACCTGTTTTGTAGTAACTGTAATCTCCGAAGTTCAATTACACCGGCAGAACGTCCTGGTAAGGATGTTCTGCTGGTGTAGGGGTACCTGAACATTTTTAAAATTTTTTCACTTACTGATTTTAATTTGCTAATCTTTCAATTTTTTTTTAAATATTTTATATCTATATACAGGCAATAGTTATTGTTGGTTTATTCTTTTAATGAAATAACGGTATCCTTGAAATCAAGCGTAACGTCAGCTTCGTTATTTGATTCCGATACAAGCTGCGATAAGCAAGCGCCTATTCATTCATTAAATGCGCTTTGTCGTGAACAACGAGCTGCTAATTCACGGTGCTAAATAAATTAACTCAGAGCACGCTACTGAACCCCACGACGGCACTTAACTCGACTTTAGTTGGGACAAAAGTGGGTGATTAATTAATTATTTTTTAAAAGCTCGTCGAATAGATTTATTAAAAATAATCCAATGATAAGTGATTCCCCCAATACATTAGGCATTGGTTGGATTTCTTCGGTCGATAATTCACATTTTAAAATTGAGTTTTCCCCAGTATGAGAGTGGACGAAAAGAACCATATTATCTACGACCTTCCAAATTTTTGACCCCTTAGGATTACTCTCGCCTTGTACCATCATACCGAAAATGGTTATACAACTACTTTGGAAGGAATATAAACTAGACTGGGACGATCCTATTCCATCGTCTATTAAGTCAACATGTTTCGTCGAAATATAAACCATATTTCTAATTTAAATATTTCAAGACATGTTTTAATTTCGTGTTGTTCTTTTTTAAAATTAACTTTCTTATCAATTCATATAACATATCATTGTTGACATTACAACGTAGTGTCGTTCATTAAATTGATTTAATTAGGATCATTCGTTAGGGACACGCGTCAATACTGGATAACAAGCGTGTATAGTTTATAATGTACTTTATATATTACTTAATGCTATGAAATCATATCCATGTGCCTTGGCGGTCAGAGTAAGTTACTGGTCCTTGATTCGTATCAAGTACGGATACGTGCAGCTCATCTTACTAATATAATAGAGCTGGAGCTATGATACTTATCCTATTTGGAAATAATATTTTTGTATTAGATGGACATGTTTATTGAGCAGGGTTCGCAGCTTCATGCTTACCGGACACTTAAAAGAGAACTTCACTGAGAAGTGCCGAACAGTGAATGCTTAGTTCTGCGAGGTACCATGCCATGCGGCACAATTATTTGGGCTGATTTTTCGCGGGCGAAACCGCGGGGCACAGCTAGTATTTCATAAAATTATACAAACAAAATATTGTCATATCAGTCTCGTATATTGTACATGTAAAGACTATGTGCTCTGACAAAGAATTGCGTCCTTCGCACCACACTCGATCTTCGTCGTCGTCGTTAGTTATACACTAATATCAAGAAACGTAACTGCTATTTAGCGAGCATACAGCAGTTAATTTTCTAAATAAACTATTAGCAGTGTCGAGCTGTAAACGAGACTGGACATTAAAACTGACCATAGTTTCATTGTCAGTAAGGCGTGGGCCTTTAATCGCAGTGACAGAATGGTATGAATCCTTTGTGTGTGCTCTTGTGTCATTTAAGCGATGACAGTATTTTAACTTCATGCTCAGCCAATCAGTAAGTTTTGGATTCGATCTGGATCTCACTATTGGACGTAGCGGAGTACTGACTTTGTGTTTTTTGGGTAACCCATACAACTTCGATTGTTTGGCACAAGATGGTGCTATCGTATTAGCGTCCAGATTCAATTTTTCGGAGTGTTTCTTAATAAGATCGCTAGACGGTTTAAGCGTATGGTTGGGTTTAATTTGACCTTTTTATACGTACTTTCGTCCGACAAAAGTTCTTGTATTTTAAAATTGTAATTCGTCGTATCAATGACTTACCTTTATCTGAGCGTAAGATCGTAAGTTCAGGTCTGTTCAGACACACGAGTATAGACAAATTCCTTTTACTAGCCTCACAAAATGGAGTGCACAATTTTCGAAAAAAAAAAGTATTGGCATATAAATATCCTACTGCTGGCAACAGGCCTCCTCTCATTTTTGAGAGGGTTTTTGGAGCCAGGAAGAGCTCCGAGTTGCTCTAATGCTGGTTGGCGCACTTCACATGTCTTTGGAATATATTTTTTTCACAGACATGCAGGTTTCCTCATGATTTATTCCTTCACCGCACGTGATGAACTGCACAGCAATGTTAGAGGTGCCGGTACAGGTGATCAAACTATTTTCGTATCCCAATTTTATGAAAATGTTAAATGTATGTTTTGAGAATTACTATGCACTATGTGGTGCAAACAGATAAAAGCTTTGCAATAATAATAGCATGTCGGAATACGACGATAACACACAGCAAGCGTAACTTATTAAACTGTCAAGTTCAACGATAGTTTTTGTAGCAAAAACTCCAAATTATCTTATTACGAAGATTTTATAAAGAGTTAAAATGAACATCACACTGTGTGCCGTCTGGTTAATAAAACGACGAGTTGTCGTTTACAGCTCCCAACTGACTCGTTTAAGCACTCGTTGGGAAAAGCTTAATGTTACATGATACAAATCCAGATATAAGTTTTTTTAGTATACTTTGTTGTACTGAATTAGTTAGAATATGTTTACTTCATACAAAAACCATTTGAGGTTTCAGACATGAAACGACTTCACTGTCAAATTCATTTGTCCATGTTGAACTTATTCTCGAACATGACAGAGTCAGCAGAGTCGCCAAATTGGGTTCACTCCAACTTATAACGTCATGCAAAAGAAAGCTTACGAACACACAGAACAATATTAATCCAGCCCACACACAAATTTTGCCCGCATCTAATTTACTGCAATTAGATGTGGACCATACATTTAAGAAGCAAATTCCTGGCAATGGTGGGTAGTGAGTGTGAAATATATATTATATTAAAAAATTAAGTCAGAGTCCATAAACATCCTGCTCTTGAGCACAGACACCCTCTCAGTTTTCGAGTTATCTTTGGAGGTTCCTTCACTGTTTAATAAATACATGGTAAATTGGAACTCCACATTGGAGAACAATTTAAGAGGTGCCGGCAACGGGGCTCGAACTCAGTTCAATTAAAAGGGAAACTTAAAACCAGCGCCCGGCCCCTGACTCACCACGAATTAACTTTTTTTAGCTAAAGATTTTAAAATGGGACTTTTTTTAAATTTATTAACTGTGATGTACTCCTGGGCGATTATCGACTACGGTGACAACTTTCGAATACAGTCGGAATCTATCAACAGCGCAGGTGATTTTAACAAGTGTACGCGCAATCACAGGGTAACTCACTCGCCCAACCTTTCCGCGCCGGATGTAACGCTCATGCGATAAGATCGAAGGTGGTCTAGGATGTAGTGTTAGAAACACAGGGATAACCACAACACAACCAGACCCGAAAACCAACAATTTGTGTATTTGCACAACTCCGCACAATCTGACTTCGAGTGGGATTCGAAAACAAGACCTGCGGCGTAAAATTCAGGTGTCCTAACCAATAGGCCACGCGGTTTTTACTGTCCGCAGTACTTCTGAAATCATTAGGAAATCGCCTCACAGACAGACTGGAGATCACAATTTTGTACGCACCGTATGCGCTGCTGTCGACCCGAAAATCAGTCTGTCTGTGAACTAATTTTCGAAATAATTATTTCGCCAGCCGTCACACCTGTCCCTTCCATCCATTTCATCGTACGAGTATCATAGAATTGCAATTAATAAAATTGGTGCCGGTAACGAGGTTCAAATTCAATTTAATCGTGTACTATGAAACTACAAGTACAAAACACCTGAACTACCACAACTCTTTATAATAAACTACTCTTAATGCAGTTTGAAAATAATTTTATTTTTACTAACATATTATGTCAAATAAATTTCAGTACGGTCGATGCTATAGTAAAACCTAAACACACAAGTGCACGATGACGACATTTCCCACGATTGGCATATATATATTCATACGTCATAAAACTGAACGAATTATCAATACTTAGTAGCAATGAGGACATATTGTGGTGTTGATCATTTTAAAATGCTTATCGATAAACGTAGACGTTCAAATCAATAAGAAACTCGGCCGGCCATGTTCCTTTGTGTAATTTGACACAGTGTCACGAGCCCACAACTTAAACAGCATTTTGTCACGTAATGATGAATGATGGCAGAGATATGTGTGACTAAATCAATATACCAATGCAATGGATGGGCACAGTGAGCTTGTTATTTTCCAAATTTTTAACAGAATTGTTGTGATACAAATTTAATGAAATTTTTTTTACATCGTTACCCGTTCATTATACGCTGATCAATGAACCACCCCTGAATGTAAAATATTGCAAAAAAATCATACTTGTGATTACATATTATATCATTGTTACGTCGTGATATTTATTAATAGCAGAGCAGTTTTCAAACACCCTCGTCATCTAAAAGTGTTACTCAATCCTACATAAGTATTCTGCTCTGGTGCCAAACGTTAATAAATAAACAGATGATAAACGACTATATAATATTGCAGTTAAGAACTTAATGTAATTCATTTCCAAGTAGAGGACTTCTTTAAAACGGAACTTTAACGCACATAGTTTATTAGTAAAACCATCTCTAAAAATAAATCATACTTTCGGTTTAATATTATCAACACCGAAACATTTATTACACTCGAGCACACCGTCCACTTGATGGTCAGTAGCCACTGTGGCTCGTAGATACGTACATCGTACATATCTATATAAAGAATCAAGATCGTTGCATCGGCTTGGTCATTCACCATACGAAATGCAACAGCGTTACGCCGCTCTTTTAAGGTGGCCTGTTAAAGCGTAGTACTTCCACAGTCGGGCGAGTTAATGTAGCTTAGCAATATAATAAATAAAATACACTGGATAATTGCAGCTTAGCTCTAACATCTTATATAATATATAAAACAATTTAACATCAATACAACGCTAATTCTTAATTCTATACATAACACAAACACAAAGGCGTACAATTTATAAACTGAATATCGCGACCCGAATAACCTTTATCGACATGTTGGCAAATCTAGCATTAGTCAACATGTCGATAAAGGTTATTCAGTTAATAAATTTCAATGTCAGCTACGACACGCGAGGAAAATGTTAATGTCGAGTGGAAATTACTAGTGATGAGAACAGTTATAGCGTCTACTACGGTGGCTTCGGACTTGGAACAAATTGAATTCGTTTTTGGTGTGGTCATTTTAAAAATTATATCATGTCTAGTACATATTTTTTTTTAAGGTCTATAAAATCCCGTTCTAAAATTCAATCGAAATATAACAGGAGGCCTGTCTGTGCTCATCAGTAGGACTTCCTTTTATTTAGGAATCTCCAAGAAACACGTGCACACATTTTCTTCTTTTTTGTCTTACAGCACGGCACGGCTCTGTTTACAGCCAATTGCAGTATATTTAAAACGTTAACTGCTATATGTTTACTTAACAATACTTACGGTCCATAACATTAAAGTAACAGTATAATTTTGATTTATAGATCTCGGAGATGCCACTTCCTGCCTTCACACGATTCGATTCAGGTAGGATAAGAATATGCTAACACTGCTCTCATGTGTATAGTCTGTTTGTGTGCTTTTGTAATGTGACTGAGCCTACTTCCTTCTCAAAGGCCGGCAACATTCCTCTGAATGTTCATGGGCGGCGGTGATCACTTCCAACACTTTATCTGTTTGCTTCTTTGCACCTTCTTCTACCAAATATATAAAATACATAAATATACCGCAGGGAACACTGACCATCAGGTGGACAGTGTTTGTGTCTTACTGTTACTGAAATAAAAAAAAATGATTGTACAATGATTTGGTGAGTCTCACTGTTTTATAAAAGATGTCGTGTCGTGTATATATTGAATTTTTATAGTATTTATACCAGCAGCTTTGTCATTAGAAGCTACCTAACGTGTAGCCTACGATGTTATTAGAGAAAGCGTTAGCTTGGACTGCACAGTATAATTTAATTCAATTACGACTGAAATCGGCTTGCTGCAGAGTTGTATGTAAATTAGACATTGAATTATTATTTATGGTACGGTGTATGTATTTCCGTGTGTTTACTAATAGTGCTGCTTGCATTGAATATGGAGCTTAAAGCTAATATGAAATTTCAGTATGGAACAAGAATTCTTCTGAGTGCTTTATAATATACATCATTTGCAGAGAATTTGCAGTATATACTAAAATATATATTAAAAAGCAGCATTTTATGTTTTGTTAGTTTTTAAAATGCTTGAAAGTTATTTTATATCTTTATTATATCACCGGTAACATAGTAACAGTCTATTAATCTCACTGCTGGGCCTCCAAATCCCAAACGAGGACTTCATTTGATTGTTTAGAAGACTGGATTTGAGAAGTCGCTATGCTATGCTGTTCCAATACGCGTTGGTGAACTTCACATGACTGCAAAGCATTTTTATTAAGTAGATGTAGTAGTAGCAGTCCTTACGATGTTTTCCTTTATCGCTGAGCACGTGGTAAATCGGTATTTAAAATTCCAGAACAATTGTAGAGGCACCGGCACCGGGGATTGAACTAACATTACTCGCGTATTATGTTATTTATGGCTAGCATCCGGCTTCTGAGTTATCATGCCTCGATAACGTATTTTTTTAATTAAATGTTTTTATTTTAAATATAGAAATAAAACAGCTTCGTCTTTCGTGGCATTTCCGATGTAGGCTCTGATATAAGCTACCGTTCATTAATTTAACAATGAGCTTTGTCGCGACCGACGAGCTGCTAATTCACGATGCTAAATAAATTAACGCAGAACACGCCACGAAACCTAACAACTAGTAAATGACATATTTTAAGTTAGCCTACTTACAATATTAATCATTTCTCAACAACACATATAAATACAGCAAGTTACTACAGATTTTAAATATTAGCATGGTTATAAAGCCAAGAAAATGTTTATCAAACTAACGTTTTACTTTTTTGATATAATGTCTCTTTTCATTGTTTAATGTATTGTAATTAGTGATGGCTATTATTAAAGCTTATTCCTAACCAGGCGCTTTAACAACGGTGTGGTATTTAAAGAAGGCGCATCTCGATAAATGTGAAATATTGAGCTGTTGTTATGTAAATTACAGACTGTTCGTTCATATTTTTGAGTGAAGTTTGATAAAGTAAGATGTGATGCCTGTGTGCCGTTGTGATATTTAAACCTCAAATTCACAAAACAAATAATCTTAAATGCTCAAAAAAAAGGGCGATTGTCATTGAATGTACAATAGGCAAAGGTGGTCAATAATCTCTTATAATATACCTTTATTCATACTTATTTATTTAAATCATATAAGTTATGCTACCATCAATGTCACAGACGTATGTTACGAAGCCAGATGGCGCTAACATCAATTCATTTGTCACTTATTAAAGCTTTTTGTTAACTCTCGGTTTTACTACCCATCAAATGTTCGAACCGCGGTCTTTAAATAATATAATAACTAACATAGTTTTGTTCAGAAAAACGATAATGATTACTACAATTTATTAAATTTATGTTTTGTCCGATAATTCTTGTGCGCACTTAGGACACTTATTTTATCGTCAGCAATAGAAGTATCAACTTCGTCAAACAAACGTGTTCGAAAGAAATTGCTGTTGCAAATAAATAAAATGAAAAAATGAAAACAATGTTTATTTCTGCGAAAAACTCTAAAGCATACATTTTAGTTTGTACAATATTTTTATTGTTCACCTTATATAAAATAAACCTTAAATAATGAATATATCTCAATACTAAAAAAAAATACTAAATACCAAAAGGATTACAAAAATATATTTTGCAGGACCGTTACTATCTTAGACAGTTCTTATCTGTCGGTCTCCTCACTAGGCATAGCCTGTATCGAGGACGACCGAATTCAAAAAGGTTTAACAATCAGATACTCGTCGGACAGAATCAAAATACGTTATTACCAAACAAAATAAAGGCAGTTTACAGCATATACTCACATGTATACTCACTTAACATACAAATATACAGTGTATATAATGGATATAAAGTAATTTAATAGTAGAAAGAATAATGAAATATTTCGACTCAAACAAAAATTAAGATAAAGGATTTCACAGTTTTCGATGAATCATATTCAATTCAACTTTTAATTTTCCACAAGTTTTCTGTCTCATCGTACGTTAATGAATTTAGCCACTTATAGATCACATTTTTCGTGTAAAATAGGACAGAAAATATGCCGAATCATCTGTATTCGTTATCCTTTTAATTAGCGTCGCTAATAATATGCCATGCTTCCTCGAAATGACAGATACGTGAACTAGCGAGTAATCTCGGGATAATAATATAAATGCGAAAGTAACTACATCTGTGCCTCTGTCTGTTTGTTACCTTTTCACAGTCTTAACGAAATTTGGCACCGAGATAGCTATCATTCTGGAGAAGGTCGTAGGATGTTTATTGTTACCTTTTCACGGTAACAAACAGAGAGAGTCAGCTCACTCAATCGCTGGATGGTCTAACTAAATTTGGCGCAGAGATGCAGCTTCTATTCTGCAGATGGACATAGGATAGTTTTTATTCCCACGTGACATTCAAAAAAACCTTAAATCACGCAAACGAACTTGCACGATCGGGTGAGTGTGAGATTTGGCATAGTTAAAGTCTATAAGGAGAAGTAGGGCATAAAGCTAAAATTTATATGTAATATGTTATATGTTTTAATAAAAAAGTTCATGTATTTAGACTATAGGGCGACCACCACTTTATATAAAAATTTGCAGTCGGAAGTTAATGTTCTCATTTTAGTTACGTCCATGTCTGTTGCATTTAGTCAAGAAAGTATTTTTATTTTTTCTTTCCTAAACTGCTTACGAAAGTAGATAATTTATGATATGTCGCTAACGTAAACACCGCCTAGCTGTATCCGTAATGCTCTCAGACGTAAATTATACAGCAGAGACAGGGCATCAAGGAACTTTTCTATTTAAAAGCGCATTCATGATATTTAGGCGTATTTTGTGAAACATTAAAAAGTACTTCAGGTTTTAAACTTTTAATATTGAAACTACAATCATATTTAGAGGATAACTTGTTCCTTGATCGAAAGATGTGTTCGTATGAGATAAATCGTACTGATTGTTTTATAAGAACTTATTTGTATAATTTATAATACCTAACTTGTGATAGTTCTGTGGTTGACCTTAATTCATAAAATTTTAAGTTTTAACGTTAAGAAGGAATTATTTGTTGGCAATATTTTAAATATTCTAAGCGTGTTTGATATTGACAGCATGAACGTAAACAAACGACAGACTATTATTATGTGGTTTTCTTTACTGCGTTAAAAAATTTGTTTTATTTTATTTAATTTAACGTATTTGTAACACATATAAATCTATATAAACTTAGAACTACTTCGCTTTTTCTTCATACAAACTCAAACTACTACGTACGTGCAATATGCATAAAAAGGGATACAAAGTTCTCTTCGCGTTTTAATATATAGATATCTAGTTGGCCCGGAAGACGTTGTTCTCCCCGTTCCGGTATGTGACGCGATGATTTTGATTTCTAGATTACATTTAAGTATGAAAGTTTACAGCCACACAAGCACAAGCGTCGCCTAACGGGTCGGATTTTGTAATTTTCTTTTTTTGTATTTCCAAATTGTTCCACGTCGCAATATTTTAAGTTTAAAACGTTGTTATTAATGCTTTATTGAACAAAAAATAGGGTTTACTGCATAGGTCCAGAAACATTACGGTTTCCAGTAGGTGATTTCCGGACTAATTAAATTATCGTCGATTGAGTAGAAATTTCATTTCTTTTCAAAATATTTGATTCTACGTTCCTACTCCGCTTAACTAACCTTAACATTACGAATTCAATTTATTCTTCTTTAGACATAAATATTAGCGGACCTGACTTTTAGGCATTTACGTACATTAGAAACTATTTTATTTAAATAAACTGAAGTATGTCAAGTAGTAGAGCCTTCATCGAGACAAACAAAATGACGCCCTGCAGGACTGCCCTATGTTCGCAAAATACCAGACTTAGTATGTTGGCTCACCGAGATCTCTCCCCGAGGTCGCCAGAAACATAAAGGGTCTGCTGCGATTCCTGAAGGAGCTTGGTCGGCTCGAATAAAACAATATGCTGCCTACACGCAACATTCGTGCATAGACGTGCCGTTGCGAAAACCAGTATCTACTATCTACAATGATGTTCTCCTAGCCGATTTCGACCACAGCGACAACTTCCGAATAATGTCGAGATCCATCAACTGCGCAGGAGATATTATGGTGCTACAAGTGTACGCGCAAACACAGAGGCACTCACTCGTCCCAACCCACCCGCGCCCGATGTAACGCTCATGCGATAAGATCGGAGGTAGGCTAGGATGCAGTGTCAGAAACACAGGGACAATCACAACACAACCAGACCTGAAAACCAACAATTTGTGTTTTAGCACAAATGTTGGCTCCGGCTGGGATTAGAACCCAGGACTCGCGGCTTAGAAGTCAGGTACTCTGACCACGTGCGACTTGTTTTACATTCTAACTGAAACAAATACAAAGGCGATGAATTTCCTAATGTCATTAAATAGGGACCAAAATTGTAGTGAAATCGGAATGCATTAGCTTTAACGAAGTACTTTGAACAAGATTACTCCAGTTATTTATAATTGGTTACACAGCGCATACCTGTAAATAACCCAAAAGAAAACACTAATAAAGAAATCAGAAAGATTTTAACTAGTAACTGAAACGACGACAACGAAGACGATATAAATTTACATATAAATTTGATAGTCATGGATTAAGATAAATCTCAAAATATAAATCGCAAATAATTTCGTTTAGAATGTTTTCCTTATTTGCAAAATCGTTAGAAACGTTTGTCTAATTTTTTAATTAACACTGAAAGCGCGAGAAACCGAAACAAACATTAATTGTAACCGTTACATAGCAAATCCTGGATAGATCGCAATGAATAGGGCAGCGTTACATGAAGCAAACGTGCCGGATTCTGCTCACGTGAGTTCTGAATACAAATTGTGTGGATACAGTTTCCTGAAATTTAAATGGAAATTTACATCAAAGTCAATTTGTGTGCCAAACATACTTTCGCTTATAACCTTAGATTCACGTAGCTACGTTTTGTAGCACGAGACAAGTTTACGAAGTCCGTCTGCAAATAGTAACAGTAGAACGGCATAAGTCTATAACAGTACGGCCATTTTTTTATTAAAATAATATTTGTTATAATAATTTGTCATAATGTTTTAATATTTAATAGAATAGAAACTGAATTATTTGAAATTTTGCACGTCGTGTTTGAGGATTTATTGAGGTTACATATTATTTTATATAATAATTGTTACAACATTGAATTTTCGCAGACTTCCACATCCGATCCACGTTTTCATCGCACAACAAGCAGACTCTTAGAAACGAAAATCCTATAATTGTAACATAACCCTTTTGCACAGATTGCAACAAAACACGACACTGAGCAGTGAACAGCGACGGTCACCAGCGACAGCGGCAGCTTCAGCAATCCGACTCCCAAGCGTGATGATTATGATAAATGCTCCTTTCTTGGGAGACACCCATGTCCCGCAGTAGACTGTTGACGAATTGACGAAGAAGAAATTAACTTCTTGCTATTTTCAGAATTGGTCAGCTTCGCAGGATACGTCATGGCTCTATGATGCAAGAGTGCGGGCAAACATAAGGGTATCCATTCATCTTAAAACTTCTAATTTCGTTGCTTTATACATATTGTCTTCGACTGGAATTCAAATGCAGGATTCAAGACACAGTGGTCATGTATGCTGACCACTAAGTCACACTGTTGTGAACACATACGAATATTGGTTTGTATGGATATGAGCTGTTTATTATATTCTGAGGCTCTTTAGCCATGTACTGTTCAGGTTTGAGCATCTCTTAGCAATCTCCGCGCATTAAGTCGAATACGGAATGCGAGGTGGAGCAAAATACATACGTACTAGTAAATAACCGCATTAAAAAGTAAGTATAAACATTCATTCGGGATTCGGGTTTTCGCATCTTAACCGCACTAAAAAAAAAGGAAGCCGAAACGCACAATAATCGTTATAACATCGAATAATAAGGTCTTTTCTGGCAGAGATTTAGAATTTAATAAACTAAATAAGCTACGATTTTATTGCGTTCATTTATCAACATTCGATTAGAGCTGGGGATTTCAGTCCCTGGAGAATATTCAACTCCTGCTTATTTCATATATATTTTTGTAATTTTTAACTGCTTTTATAGCCGCTGCTTTAAAACTAATATACTGGTATATATAGTGAAGACATGTTACGTTTATATTGCAAAGCTCTTAGAAATAAAGAACCTTTCGTGATTTTAGCTACAAAGTAGGTATCTGGTGGTCGGATTCCAATGCAAGAATGCGTCTAGGTAGTAACCAGAGTAATATACCGTGTGCAAACATTATTGTTTTTCGGTTTGAGGGCACTGTGAGCTAGTGTAATCACTGGGCATATGTGACTTACGAACTGATATCTCAAGGTGACGGGCTCAGTGTGTTGTCACACAGAATTGTTCTGGATGACACAGCATTTGTTATGGGCAGACATTGCACTTACCATCAGGTGAACGTTTTGCTAGTTTCGTCCCTACCTAGAATAATAAAAAAAACTGCAAAAAGTAAGTTTATCGTAAGCAGTACGTTAATTTTTTGTTGGGTTAATACCGTCCACAATGTACAAATTGTACGAAATCGGTTCGTTGTGAACCTAAGCTCACATATCTTTGAAAGGGTGTGGCTTTGTAGCCCTTAACCGAGTAACAATATTGGGGAACTTTATATTTTTCTTTAGTTTTACATAATTATAATTTATTTTCATTGACCGCATAACCAAAATTAACTACGGGATATTAACTCTACAAGCTGATGTAAAGAAGTAGCTAAATTTTAGTGAGTTTTATTCTATCAAGTTTGGACAGAATAAAACTCACTAAAATCTGAATCTAACTAGATTAACAATGGATGATAATTATAATGGATATATAAATCGTCTACCTAAATAATGGTTGTAACTACATCCATTACTTTTTCTAAATCCTATATCTGGTTAACCTTATTTTAGGATAGAGCTTATTTACTTACAAATACTTAACTGAACAACTAGTTCATTGTTTAATGTAAATAAATGTTTTAAAAAAAAAGAAAATATTACAAACATTACTAGGAAAAACTCCAAAAAAAACTAATTAACTAAAAAGAGACACAGATCCATAATTTATAGGATTAAGTTAAGCAACAAAGAATGCACCGTGCAAAATTATTTGTTTAAATTCTACTTAAGCAAATTTTGTATTAATATGTCGGAGTCAGCGATGGCTGAGATGGCTTATTAAGCGGTACAGGGTTCCTTGTGTAGATAGCGCAGAATAACAATTTCTAATGCACCTTGTGTAATAATTACACCTACGCTTAACCACCAATTAACTAGCTAAACCGACAGTTTCGTTTCGAAGGAGTGACAAGGTCGGTGTCTCGAATTCAACTAAATTCTTTTCACTATTAATTAGGAAATTACTATACCAATCGGTTTTAGCTATTTCTAAAATAAAAAGAGAAAAGATTTCACGGAACAAAAGCGATTCGTCGAAAACGTGGTGCGCTCGCCGTTCGAGCAAGAGTGTCGCCCAACACGGTCGCGTCAACCATCGCCTCGACGGTCCGCCAGACCGACAGCTGTCAAATCTCGTTCCGGCGTATCTTTTAACAGATAGCGCTAGCAATGCGCCGTCAAATATATGTATATCATAACGTAAACATAACTTGTTTTTATTTCTTGATCTTTTTTTTTTTTTTTGACTGTTGGTCACTGTTAGCCCGAAGGCTTTTTAACAATATTACATATTCGGCACTAATAACAGCTTCGCCGGATTGAAAGGTGGCATAGCGCTGAGGGCGCTTAGCCGAAACCTTTATTTATGGATGACTGGCGCAAGGGCCCTCAAGAGGCACCTCGGCTTGGACCGTCATCCTGTTCGCGTGAGTAACCGACTCGAGGGTGCCCAAGGGGGCCGGCCTCGGCTCGGTCAGTTACTGCAATCGGGAGGGCAATATTACTACTACTATTATTACTATTATCATGATTATTATTAGATAAGTTTACCACCAATTCGGAATGCGTTTCCGCTGGAGAAGAAATGGCGCAAGAAACTCCAGCGACGCTTCTGTTTATGATACTACTGCTAGTGGAGAACCGACCTGTGATGCGGCGGTATCGCGAATAACTTTGTCTGATACGCCCTCGCCGACGGCGGGGCGGTATGGTGGTGATGTTGCGTGTTTGCGTAGTGATGAGTAGAGCGCTTGGACCCTAGTGGTCGCGTCGTCAGGGTCCTCGAGGACGTGCCTCGGTCTCCTTTTTCTCCTTCTTCTTTCGCGAGTAGTACATGGCTGCACTTTTGATGGGGTTGACCTCGATCCTCCATTTCCGAAACCAGTTCCCGAGGGTTCGGGCTGCGGATTGGAGGCGTTTAGAGATAGTGTCTGGATTACGCCCAGACACATAGAGGCAGGTATCGTCTGCGAAGAGGGCGAGTTCGACGCCGCTGGTGTTCGGTATGTCGTTCGTGAAAAGGGTGTAGAGCACGGGACCTAGGACTGAGCCTTGTGGTACGCCGGCTAGGATGGGATGTGGTTCGGATCGCACCCCCTCGACGCGGTAGCGGAAGGTTCGACTGCGTAAGAAATCTCGTATGATGAGTACGAGGCGATCTGGCACACCGAGCCCGTATAACTTGTATACGAGCCCGTTGTGCCAGACCTTGTCGAACGCTTTCGCCACGTCGAAGAAGAGCGCTCCAGTATGAAGCCCGCGTATGAAGCGGGATTGAATGTGCTCCGTTATGCGGTGCACCTGCTGGGTACATGAGTGTTTGGCTCGGAATCCAAACTGCTCGTGGATGGGGATCCCTCGAGACTGCATGAAGTCTCTTAAGCGGGCGAGAAGTAGGCGTTCGTATATCTTGCCTAGAGCCTTGAGGAGGCTTATAGGCCGATATGCGGTGGGATCGGACGGGTGTTTAGAGAGCTTTAGAATCCCTACGACCTCTGCCTCTTTCCAAATGTTCGGAAAGATTGCGTTGGCCAAAGCTGCGTTGTAGATTAATACCAATAGCTGAATGATGGTAGTAGGCAGGAGCTTAACTACTTTGTTAGTGATACCATCGGGACCGGGAGATTTCCTCGGACGGAGGTTTTTAATAATAGACTCTACTTCGGTGCTGTTAACCAGCGGTATGGAATCGCGGAGAGGTAGGGAAGCCTTCCGATCGACCTCGCTGTCGACTAACGCGACGTGAGCGGAGTCGACCGGTAAGGTGCTTGGGGAGCATTGAGTTTTTAGACTGTCAGCTAGACATTCTGCCTTTTCTTCGTCTAGGAAGGCAGGCGGTTGGTTGGGTCGTACTAAAGGGGGCATTGAACGGGAGGTGCCTCCTTTTAGTGATTTTGGAAGTCGCCAGAAGGCGAATTTCTTGATCTTGATACGTGTTTAAAATACGGTTAGAAATGCAAAAACCAGGGCCGATTGCCGGAATTGAATAACGCATCATAAAAATAAAATTTAAAAACATTTTTTGAGGGAAATTACGCCGTGAGGTTATCTTCATGGAGTAGAATAATTATTATTGCCTTACTAAGTAGCTACAAAAATAATTAAAACTTATGTGCTGGCGACAAGATCGTACGTTAAAATGCAGTGTCGGAGCCACTGGGACAATCACAAAGAATCAGACTCGAAATCCAACAATTTGTGTTCTTGAAGAAATGTTGGCTCTGGCTCAGATTCGAACTCAGGACACAGTAGTCTAGTACTTTGACCACTAGGCCACTCGGTCGTTTATAGTATATATAATATACACATATCCGTTCGGACAAACAATCAGGGAAAAAAGAAGCAACATACATTTAAAATTTATGGCCGACAGACAGTTTTTATTTAAGCACCATCCACCGTCACCTAGTGCCTAAGTATATATACTCGTATAGCTAATACATTCATTCATTCTGTCGGAAAATATAAACTAGTGACTAACACAGGGGCACTCAATGGTCCCTATCTACCCGTGCCCAACGTAACGCTCACGCGATAAGATCGGAGATAGGTTAGGTTGCAGTATCAGAGACACAAGGACAATCACAAAACAACCAAACCCGAAAACCAATAGTTTGTGTTTTTGCATAAATGTTGGCTCTGGCTGGGAGTCGAACTCAACACCCGTGGCATGGTAGTCAGGTCATTGCATCGTGACCAACGTGCTGCTAATTCCCAATACTAATAAAAATAACAGAACATCACTAAACTCAACGACGGCACTTTTCAATAAATCGACTTTAGTCAGAGCAACAGTGGGTGATTTATTCTATTTTTTTAAAAGGGTCCTTAAAATATTTCTCACTTTTTCCGACAGTTACAGTAGTAATAGTAGTAATAGTAGTTACAGTAGACAGTCCTTAACAAGTAACAAGTGAGAACAAAAATGGTCTCACCGCGCATCGTACTTGAACAGAACTGCAGTCATTACAATCAAATAGATGTGTGTCATTATATGGACTTTACGTAGTTGATATAGCCACGGATGAAGAATTAAATTTGAATTGAATTTTTTTAGTAACAGGTAATTTTACAGTTAAATACGAGACATTAAGGTTACATTGTAGCAGTAAATCATACAGAGAGTCTACTTGAGCGTTCATCTTTTCATATGGCTTGGTTAGCTTCGTAGCACTCGTCACGAGTTCCTGCTTATTATTAAATATATAAGAAAAGAAAAAATACTCTTTTGATTGTACTGTGCGTTCGACATTGTAACTTTTTTTTATTTTTTAGATGTAAAGTACTTCACCTGTTAGTAGCTTTCTTTCTTTATTTATTCCATCTTGTATTGCATCTAAAAGAAGTTAGTTTTGCATAACAAACACTGTTTTTGTCTAAACAAAGTCTAGAACCGCTTGTTGAGAAACGAACGACAACGTTATGAATTTAAACACACACAGTTCAACGAAGATGTAATAAATTGTTGCATAACTATCTGGTTTAAAGGAAAATAAACTACATTTTTGTATACGCGAAATAACCGCGCCTGGATATAGATATAAATGGAAGTCTATCCCAAAAAAGGTTCTCGTTCTTACAGAACCTCAACTTACAGAAAAGTGCTTCTTGCGTTGCGTTGAGTGCCGAGGACAGGTGACCCAGTTCCAGGTAACGTGTCATTATATATACAATGAGAACATTCGTGACAAATCAGATTGACGACCACATGGTCAGAGAACTTAATTTCTACACCACGTATACTGGGTTCGAATCTCAACCGAAGCTAACATTTATGCAAAAACACAAACTGTCAAACATAGTCACTATTAAGAAAATACAACCGTGACTATTAAAAAAATAACTTAACATTTAAAAAATTATGAAGAAGTGATATGCTGAGACTGAATAAATCGTTATTTATAAGGATAAATAACGATTTGTGGAGTTTTCAAATTACATCGCTTACTTTGCATGTATATATAACAAATAATACAGTAAATTCCTGCTGTATAAAAAATATTCTGTTCTATTTTGTTCTAGGACTTAATACTTCAGAACTGACTGTTAAATATATCTAATGATATTATAATCGGCTCCGAACTGACTATAATTAGTTTCGTCGCGTGAACGATTTTCCATTATTTATTCTACGCACTAAATTAGACGCCTCTGCTTTTGGTTAATTATAGAATATTATGATTTGGCAAACTGTACAGTACTCTGCGCGCTAAATATGAGGAGCGATAATTCATGTCACATGTTTGCCACAGTAATAAATAATGAAAATAGTGAACTCCCTGTGTGGCCTCTGTCTAACCTTATATCTGAAGGCCTAACTGTATGTGTGTATGTATGTTAATAATGAAATTTTCAATCAAAAATCAAAACGTTTAATTTTTAAATCACGGTATGATATATTTTATTCATTCTTTATTGAACCTTACTATAAGTAAAGGAGCAAGAGGCCGACTTAATGCTAAAAGCATTCTATGCTAGTCAACCTTAGGGCAGTTAGTAAACAGCGAAGGTGGTAGAGTGGTAGAGACACGCTGAAGCAACTTATAAAAGTAAAGTATCAATCATCTTAAAATAAGAAAAACAATATGAAAGTTCAGGGAACAAAAGTATAACAATAATGGAACATTATCAAGTTATGGCACTGATTTGAAAAATTATGTATTTGTAGACAAAAAAATAACTTTACTATGCAGTAAATAATCATACAACCCATAGACACGAAAGCTGTTGTACCAGAACATAGCAGCCGTTGTAACTAAACGGTAGACTGCGGATATATTTCTTGTCTAAGGAAAACAGTGCCGAGTTGAGCAAATCATTCACCTTATGGTAAGTGCAACGTCTGCCCATAACAAATGCTGTGTCACCCAGAACATTTCCGTGCGCAGTGCGGCGCCAATGAGCACATCACCCGAGACATCAGTTATTAAGTCTCACATGCCCAGTGATTACATTAGCTCTCAGTGCCCTTCAGACCGAAACGCAGTAATGTTTACACGCGGTATATTTCACTGGTAACTACCTAGTAGGATATGCAAGATAGGAATCCTACCACCAGATACTTTGTAGGTAATGTCTCAAAGGGTTTTTTTATTTCTATGAGCTTTGCGATATACATGCAATTTTTCTTCGCTATAAAGACCAGTAGATTACTTTTGAAGCAGCTGCTGTAAAAGCAGATAGAAATAAAAATACATATGAAATAAGCAGTAGTTATACTCGTATATTCTCAAAGGGACTGTAATCCCCGGCTCTAATTGAATGTTGATAAATGAACGCAATAAAATCGTAGCTCATTTCGTTTATTCAATTCTAATTCTCTGCCACAAAAGACCTTGTTATTAGATGTTATAACGATTATTGTGCGTTTCAGTTTACTTTTCATGAAATTTTGTTGTGTGGTTACGATGCAAAAACCCGAATCCCGAATGAAAGTTTATACTTAACACTTTTTAAAGAAGACATTTACTAGAACGTAAACATTGCTCCACTTCGCATTCTGTATTCCATACTACCACTTAATGCGCTCAGATAGCTAAGAGCTGATCGAACCTCAAACGTACAGTACAAGTACAAGGCTTAAGACCCTCAGATTATAATGAACAGCATATATTATCAATACATAAAAAAAATTCTGGTTTCATCAGCCGCCAACACTCGTAATATTTTTCAACTATTTAAAAAAAAGGATTAGCACGTCAAACAGTTGCCATTGACAGTAAAATAACCTCTGGGACCTCAGGTAATACCCCACTTTTCAGCGTTCGCTTTAAACATATTTAAAACTGCTTATAGAGCAGTTCATTGGATGTTTGTGTTCAATACATAAACCTTCAAATATTCTCTCCTTTACGCGTTGAATGGAATGCTTGAGCGAAACAATGGCGGAATGTTCTTAAGTACAAACGAAGTCAATGAAATAGTATTAAAGCTTCTTGGCCCGGAAAATTCATATGTTCGTTATTGGATATTTGCCGGCTTGAACTTTGATTACTGAGCCAGATACAGACCGGTTTGGTAAAATTAAATAATTGTTTAATCGTTTTTATAAAAGTTGAAATAAAAGCAAGAACTTATTGAAATAAACTTATTTAATTAATATAGTTAATAGAATCAGGCGTTACTTTGCGGAAATCCATTATAATGAAGGACAGTAAGTTAATTTGCTAAGATTCGCATGCAAAATATAAAATCCTGTATATTACCCAGTTTTTTGAAGAGCACCGTCTGTCGTAGAGTCCATGACACATGATATTGCCTCGTTTTGTGGAATAGCACGTGTCGTGTTCTCGACTTCAGTTGTGTATATTATCTAGTGGTAGTATTTTAGTGGTTGGTGAAGGGTTCTTGGTGGCGGTGTTAGTTTGCTTGTGCACGCTACTGAGAGAGGGCGGGCGGTGCTCTTCAAAAAACTAGGTAATATAAAAGTAAAAAAAGTGTATTGTAGTGATCGATGCCTGGTGGCGGTGTTAGTTTGCTTGTGCACGCTACTGAGGAAGGGCGGGCGGTGCTCTTAAAAAAACTAGGTAATATAAAATGTAATATACACCGTTTTATATTTTGCATGCGGATTAAGATAACTTACTTTCCTTCATTATTAAATTAAAGCAAATCGTTGTGCACTTTTATATCTTGACAGCTTTAGGGATACTTCAAGGTATATATAGGTGTTGCACTGTTTGCACTGTTTTCGCGTAAAATTTTCTTTTAATTTCCCCTGTTAAAGAAACTCAGATGGGCTCAGTGTCGTTAAGAAAGCGTTCCTAAAGTTAAACCATGACAAAGTCAGTTAAATTCCAATGTAAGTGCTTTTTGAGTTTCTCGGCGTCCGCTGCGCCAAATACCATTTGGCAACAGTGCCACATTTGATTGTAGCTCCCAAGTGTGAACACAATATAAGTTGCACTTATAATGCGTATCCACGAAATGCGACGCAGTTTTGGACATCGTCCTAACAGACTACGATGTGACAGTTGTTGGCGAGAAAGCTTTTAAAGATTTGTTGGTTAGGGAGAAAATGCAACACGCGTTTTAACGTGGTGTGGAGTAGACACATTTATTAACATTTGGTATTGATAAAATAATGGGTAATTCATTGGTAGAAATATAATATTGAAGACTTGAAATATCTTAACACTTTCCAGATCTACATATTCAAATATTGCAAAAGAGACTGAAATTTGAATAGAACGGCAAAAGCAGTATCTCAAGATATTATATTCAGAAGATTTCGTATGTTCACTAGAAATTTCATCTAGAAATATAAAATTATTTGTAGACGAGGTAAAAACTACATACTACGTAAAAACATACAAGTATATTACTTGGCTATAAATATGTTTACATACTTAATTATAGTTTATTTTTTGTATTCAGTGTAACTGCTAACGGAGTTTTTTAAACACTAAGATTAAAAGACAAGGGAGATAATTCCCTTAATAGTCGAATGGCGGGCTCGAACCTGCGACGTTATGTTTGCAGTCTGTATCCTAAACCATTACGCTACAGACGCTTAAATTTTAAGTTATGGTCCTGGGCTCGAATTCCAACTAAAGCCCCGTTTGTGGGAGTTACAAAAATTCGTTTTCGACTCTCGATGAATTGCATTACATCCAATGCGACCTTACTTTTAAATCTAGTGCAGCAAGCTTTTCTTGGATATCCGAAAGACGGAAGACACAAGACAATGGTTCATACAGATTCATGGCTTCAAAATAATTAATGCAGTTAAAGGATTTACCATAGAATCTTCATCATCACTGGCCATATAACATCTATAAAAGATGATCAAAACAGCGTCATGAGTTACAGACGCTGCATCGACTGGGACGCATTTCAGTAATGTAGGCATGCCCAAAACCTACAAAACTCTCTCGACCTCACTGGCAGTCAATACGTGTGCTGCCGGGTCGGTTGCAGGACCTGACTCGAGCCTGGCGGAGGTACCTTTCCGGGTTTTTTTCCAAGTTTTCCTTCTCTGAGTATAGTGACAGCACTGCAGATCCTGATATTATTCTGCACGAACAAAGACCGTCAGTACCTTAGTCGCCTCTTACGACACCTCGGTAGGAAAGAGGTAGGTGCTATTCTACTCTGCCGGACACCTTACAGCTTAATACCATAGAATACATACATATAAATAACATGAATGTGTCCTATTTCACAGCCAATCAATCAAGAAATGACATAACTTAAAACCTACCAAAGCTGTTGTATGCCAGCCTACCGTTGTAACTAAGCCGGTGAACCGCGAATAAATTCTCGATGAATTTTGAAGTCTTATCGAATGAAGCCCACTGTTTACTAATTTATCAGCCGTGTAGCAGCGGCCATTTCAACATGATAAAAATAACAGTAACCTTTTAAAGAATCATGTCGAAGCAATATATTCTCAAAGAAATGTAATCCCCAACTCTAATTGAAAGTAAATAAATGTTGGCAATCAAATTAAAGCATATTTCCTTTTTTTTATTTCAAGCCCCAACACTGGGCACCTTATAATTCGATATTATACCAATAAGTTTGCTTCTCTGTTTACTTGTAATTAAGATTACTAAACGTGATCCCAAATACGAACACCGAGTGCTGATCGCAGGGTTGGTATACTGCACAGATATACGTAGTTATATAACATTTGAAATACATTGTTCGCGGTCAATTGTAAAAATCGTGAGGACGCATGCATGGAGTAGAAAAATTTTATATTGCTTTATCGAGTAAGATAACAGAATAACGAGTTACATAGAATAACGATTAATGTATTTATGATGACCTCTTGGCTTAGTGGTCAACGTTCAGGTTCTATGTTAGAATTCCGGCCAGTGCCAACATTTATTCAAAACCAAAAATAAAATCTGATTTGGTTGTGTTGTGAGTTGTGATTGACCCGGTGTCTCTTAAACGATATCCTAGCCTACCTTCGATCTTGTCGCATAAGCATTACACTTGTGGTCATCAGTCGGACAGGAGGACTCCGACATCATCGTATGTGATAATAATTTTTCGTTAATTAGTAATTCTTCTTCATGGTGACCATAGCTATCCGTCTAGGTACCACCAGGTACCACTAGGTACCACTAGGTACCCAGGGCCAGTTAATCTGCCGCGAAGCAGTAGTGAGAAAACATTACTGTGTTTCGGTCTGAAGGGAACTGAGAGCTAGCGTAATCACTAGGCATATGAGACTTAAGAACTTATGGTTACAACGAACAACGTTTCACTCGTCTCGACACTTTATCAAAAAAAAAAAAGTGCTTGAACTTTACAGCGTTACTTTGCGGAAATCCATTATAATGAAAGAAAGGAAGTTAGTTTGCTAAGATCCGCATGCAAAATATATAATGAAGAGCACCACCAGCACTCCCAAAGTTGCGTGCACAAGCAAACTAACACCTCAGAACCAGAGAATCTCTGCAGCGAGGCGACGATTTTCTATACGGTAATCGAATCAAATTGCAGTGCACTCTAAACTAACGTTTACTCTAATAACATCGTACACTCTGCACGTCAAGTAGCCTCTAATGACAAGCAAAACTTATTAGAGAAGCAAAATTTTCGCTTCGCTAACAAGTTCTTAGTCATTAAAAATATTTCAGGGAAAGTATCATATAGCGTCCAGCTCAGACGGAAAATAAATGCATTTGTTGCCATATAGACGGCGTCTCTTGCCATATAATACTTTTTATTGCAAACTTTTTTTTAAATATCCAGGCCTGAGCTGCGAGATTTTTCTTATATAAATAAAATGATAGAGGTATGCCGGTGTGCGCGTATCACGCAAAAACTATTGTATAGATTTCTATTACATTTATTCTTAGACACTTGGAACTTAAAAAAAATATCACTACATCTTCATTTGATACAAATAATATGCGCAGCTTAAAGTAGTAGCAATGTTCCACTGCGTTTTAACGAGAATTGCTGAAGTACTAACCGGTTGTCGGGTCGGTATCAGACGAGTTATTATAATCTCGCTCAGATTGACGTTTAAGCGTACAAAATGTTATCGTATAAACTTTAGTCTTATTTATTTTTCTGTTTATGTACACATAAAAATAACAGTAGAAATTACAAAGATAGTAAATTAGTACAAAGGCACTGCTTATTCCGTGAAGAAATTTCTTCCAGCAGGCCTGTTACTGGATATCCTTAAAGACAAGCAGACTAGATGTGCACTTTTGATAATACATACATACTCATACATATACACTAAAGTGGCAAACGGGAGAGGTAGTGCTCTTTAACTCGTTTTTTTTAAATAATGACACTGTTTTAGCCTCACGAATTGTAAAGGGGAGCGAATTCCACAGTCTTACTGCTTGTACAGAGAAGGAATGGGAGTAGAGTACGCTTCTATAGACTGGGAACTTTAACAGGGATTTCAGATGTGATCTGCAGATCGCATAAGGGGAATGGACAAAAGAGAATCGATCACGCAGATAAGGCGAGTGAGTGCGATTATGTATAATATTGAAAAGAAGACAAAGAATCCTACTGTTCCTGCGAAGACGGATCAGGAGCCACCTGAGCTGCTTTCGGTAAAACGAAAAATGGTCAAACTTTTTTAGACCGAAGATGTATCAGATGCATAAGGAATAGTGATGCCATTAATCTGCAAAGATGGTAAAGTTAAGAAATCAATTAAGCTTCGAGTGAAATTGCTGCCAATAATAATTGCTTGTGATTTATTCGGGTCGGTCATTGATTCTTTCTAAAATCATATAAAATGAAGTCTTAATTAATTACTAGTATATGGTTCTAACAATGAGATATAACGGCAGTCCATAAAATCTCTCGTTTCCATTTCAAATCTCCAACCGTGTGAAAATGACTGCTTTGCTTTTGGTCTTCTACTCGGTATTCGGCTTGAAACTTCACTTAAACTTAAAAACTTTTTATACATATCATCTAAATCACGTCAGCAGCAGATTAATAGCATTACAGCAGCAGTTTTCACCAATTTTCATTCAGTTTTTGACCGTTATTGCATTTGTATGTTTGGTATTGCACGGTGAGTTGCCTCAGAAGATGTTCACTTTGTAAGGTTATAGAAATTGTAATTGATAATTGCTTTATAATGTAATTTTGAATTGTGTGACCAATTTTCCAGTGTTATTTACAATGCCGCGACCCAGAAGTTCTAATCTTTCCCACCGAAGCCGTAATGCAATCAGACTCCAAAATATTGAGAATCAATTCATTGCAGATAAAAATTGCAACACTCCACATTGCAATGCGACTTGAATGTTTTGGAAAGAAGTGGCGAATACGGAACAATCCAAGTGTTGTTGACCGCAAAATCGTTTCTTTTCGTTGTGATAGTTCTACCGCTATCATCGTGCATGGTCGACGGCAAGTGTTCACAGCGTTATCCACGAAATTTGACGGCGGAGACTTGCAACGATGGTTGTCCAATGTATCTTCGTCGATATAACTGTAGATAATCGTGACCTGAGGTGGCGCTGTGATCGTGTGGCTGTAAAGTTTCATACTCAAATGTAATTCAGAAATCAAAGTCATCGCGTCACATACCGGATTAGGCAAGATATCTGCCGGGCCAGCTAGTAATATATAAAATATTATAGTGCTACCAGTTCACGAGTAAACACAGGTGACCTAACTTGTCTTCACGCTACCCGTGCCCGATATAACATACATACGATAAGATCGGAAGTAGGCGGGAGTGCAGTGTCAGAGACACAGGGAAAATCTCAACACAACCAGTTTTGTTTTTGTAGTTGTTTTAAACAAAGGTTGGCTCAGTGATAGTCAGGTATTCTAACCACCGGCCCAGGCAGTCGTCATCTATACGAATGTCATACACGTATGTGTAGCTTAATAAATTTTACTTTAATAAACATTTCTTTGCTAAAGTAAGGTAAAGAATTATTATAAATACTACAATATGCTCTTTAGGTGAATTTCTTACGTTCCATCCAAACTCCGTTTGTAAAGAAAACGCCGACTCAATTTACATTCGTTATTCGTTATACGACATGTCCTTGACGGGTGAATTTGCTAAAACATTACATACATAATAACCAGAATATTCCTACCGCGATCCGGAGAAAAGAATATCATCGCCGAAAATGAACTCTGAGATATTGAGTCTATGTTTTAGTATTTACCTTCATTGTTTTTCAAAACATGTTCCTAAAACCTTTTAAAAAAGTTATGTTCAGTCAACTTCGTTTAAGGTTTCGTTGCCGGTTTTCGTTAAGGTTTAAGGTTGTAAATAAAAACGCTTCATTAAAACTGTATAAAAACGGTAAAAGCTTTTAATTAAAGCTAAACACGTTTGCCGTGTTTTTTAATGACGTACATTTACATGGAAGTGCTGCCAAACAGCGTTTCATTCAGATAAATGTTTCGTTTCATAATGAACAAACAATAGCATAAAAGTATTCGCCAAATGACACGAATCATGTTCTGTCTTCTAAAACTATCGATTATGAATGAAATGAAATTTTTTACTTTTCTGTTTTGTCCGTCGTATTTGCATATTTGCCAATTTATGAAATAATTTAAAAAATGATAATTATTATCATATGCTTCGCATGCTTAAGCAGTTAACTTACATAGCTAACAAGCTATATGAGATAATTTTCAGTAACGCCAAGTTCCGCTCATGGACGTCGCTGTACTAGGCAACTGGTGGGTCTAGCTGTTGCTGCCCGTCTTTGACCTATTTGACATTATTATTGCACCACCCACCGTATTACGGAT